>JAMZEH010000073.1:4875000-5262500 GCA_024699665.1 Ostrea denselamellosa | reverse complement strand
AAAATCAATAGGGTTATATGTGAACCGTTGAAAACTTTTTCAATGTCATGATGTAATCGCAGGTCTGCAAATCAAGTGTTTGTGAAATTTTGATAAAATTTGGAATGGTAGAGCTACACAGTCAACAGTGCTCATGACTGAAATAACAATTTAGCAAATAGTAACTATGCAATGTTGACTTTTTATTGACCTAGTGTGTTGTAAATTAAAAGATCAGTGTAATATACCACTTTGAAAGCCACAACACTTCGATGTTTTCTGATGGAAAAATTGAATACTAATGAAATGAATGAATGATGTTAATTCTGTTGAATTCTTTGAGCATGTTGTATAGTTGTACGTATCCATGTCTGGATTTCTCGAGAGAGAAAAAATCTGAAGTCGAAACGTGGCTTTAAGTGTGGGATTTTACTCAGATTTTGACTGGTCAAATAAAAGAAAACTTTTAACTTAAGTTTGAGATCCAATCCAGAAATGTAGTAATGAAGTACTTTTTCTATGAATTCTTCATGATTTTTTTTGTAGGAGGAAGCCCCCTAGACATCTTGTATCTAAGAAGTAAGTTATATGTTATGAAGAGAGAATGTGTGTACCTCAAAGAGATGAAGTGTGTATCTTAAAGGGATGAATTAATATACACACCTTATGATACATGTGTCACAGTATTTTATTGCATTCAATTTTCAGTAAGATGCATTTGAAATACATATACACATGTATGTATTTTTACTGTAAGAAAAATGTGCATCCTTATTTAACAAATTTAATGTGTCTGAAACTGAACTTTTTAAACAATGTCTGGTATAAGAATATTTTGAGGAGAACTATTAAGAAGCCAGCATTTCGGGGTGGGGTGGGGGGGGGGGGTGGGATGGGTAAATATATAATGATCTCTGAGATAATTTACTAGATTCTTTTCTGCTGTGAACAAAAGTTGCTGTGTGTGTGTGGGGGGGGGGGGGGGGATGGGGGGTGGGTGGGTATGTATACCATTTTTATAAACGTTACATGCTAATGAATTGTTTCACCCTTAATTTCAAGTTGTTGATTAACACTGAAATATTCTTCTTACCAAGAAAAGGTTATTTAGAATTTATTTATATACAAGGTCTGAGTTTGTTGTGGAAATTAAGTGACAATATGAAATTAATAGTTTGGAACCATCAAGTGTAGTTTTCTGAATTTTCTTTCACCTGTTAACAGACAAATAGTTGGGGAAGTTGAGGACAATATAGTATTACAGGATTCTAATAAAATCAGTTGATAGAATTTCTTTATGACATTTACTACTAAAGTAAATGTGATGCTTTAATTTTCATTTGTAATGCTTTAAAATCACTGTTCATTTGCTATTGTATTGCAACACTTTACTATTCAAGTTGCATCTGATTTTGTCATTGGGCCATTGCTCAATGCTGTGATTGAGATTAAATGATAAAAAAGATAGTTTTTAAGACTTTAAACAGTTAATTGTATTCTGAATTATTGACTATAAATTATTTTTGTTTAGTAGGAGACAAACTGCTCTTGTGTAGTAGACCCTACATTTTAATATAATGCATATTATACACTGGTGAATCTTATTTTTGGTTTAACTTATATTTCAGAATCTTATCATTTCCTCAATTAACATTAATTAGTATGTCAGAAACTCTTTTTATTTCTTAGAGTTCCATTATTAATTGGAAATTTATTCTAAATGTCTTTCTTAAAAGAAAATATGAACTGTACAAATAAGAAGGGTGAAATGTCTTTGTTTCTTCTTAGAGTCCTGTGTCACATTGTTTGGTGTCTTGTTTTGTCTATTAAGGCTTCATGGTACGAAGTGAACTAAACTGGTACATTTTTACAGTACTGGGACAGCCAGTCATAGACAGATGACAGTTAAAATAATTGTAGGGACCAGTCAAGCATGGTGCTTCCAGTCAAATCAACCTATTACACTGCACTTTTAATTACCAAAAAACTACCCTATTGAATTCATGTCCTGTTTTAATCATAGATAAGGCTCCCAAACCTTGACGGTAGAACACACAGCATTGCCAGAGGAATAAACAAATTAAAATGTTGATAAGGCCTTTGTTTTGTAAAGTGTTGTGCCAAGATCATTACAAATGTGTCTTGACATATAAGTTTGCACACACCCTACTCTTTCATATATCCTATTTACGCACATATAAGATAAATTTATTTGTGAAGACAAAAACACATTGAGCCATTTTGCCAGGTAGTTTTTATTGATCAGCTGATTATGTCGTATGTGTACACGGTGTGTTAATATTTACCTTTGTAACTGAGTGTGCACTTGCTCTCTGCATGTAAAAGAGTATGGTATTTATAAAACATGAGCACTTCTCTATATAAAATTCTGAACTGATGGATTTCTTTTAATAAATCATTATTCAATAACATGTGTTGCTCACTGTACAGGGAATCCCAAACCCTCTTCATGTTTATGCAAGAATCATGTACTTTTTTTTCACTACCATGTGAATTCACTGTATCATTTTCAAGGTGGATTAGTAGGAAGCATGTAGTAGATCCATCAAAGCGTAGTCTGACAGTAGTGTGTTCAGATGATAAATGGGAGTTCACAGATGTGAAACAGCTGTCAATAATTGTCATTTCAGTGTGCTTTAAAAGGGGGATCTATGTTTGGATAACTAAACAGCCTGTCAGTTTCTTCTATTGAAATCTTGGCCTTGTTTTTCCACCAGATAATTATGTCTGTTGGTCATTCTCTGACATTTGTCATCACAATATTCTCTGTACTTCCTTTTGCTAAGGTCAAAACATAATGACACATATGAAAGCAGATCTTGTTCTTTCCTTCTGTTTACCAAATTTCATGCATATGCATACAATATCAATTAAATCACCAAGGGACCTATGCATTAACACTGTAATAATGACAATATCAAGTGGTGATATGGCATAGAGGGCATTACTCATTGTCCATGAAAAAAAAAAATATCAATGTTTATTGTGTATTCAGTGAACTTTGCTTTTTTCATAACAGTATGTACTTTATTCATTATTCTGTATCATGAATACAGTGATCCTGTATTAATTTAACTTACATTCATTGTAATTAAAAT
The DNA here is from genome assembly GCA_024699665.1 of Ostrea denselamellosa. NCBI lineage: Eukaryota > Metazoa > Mollusca > Bivalvia > Ostreida > Ostreidae > Ostrea > Ostrea denselamellosa. The sequence goes on along the minus strand of JAMZEH010000073.1, from coordinate 5,259,402 downwards.
GACAGCATAATGTTAGGTAAATGAGGTGTAATGTGTAATTCAACGTAGAAAATACTATTTCCTTGTGAAGCCTGTCTGTTATTGGTAAAAGTTCATCTGTCTAGACTCTAAAGTGTTGAAAATGGAAACAATATGAAAAGAAAAAACAAAACAAAAAGAGTTTAAATATTATAAACATTTTTCCCTGTAATACAGTGAAATTAATGAACAACATAACATTGTTTGGAGAATAATGAAATCAGTGCAGGATAATTGCATATAACAGGAGGACAATGCACTTAACAAGAGGACTCAATAAAAGTAGATGTATTCCTGGGTCTAATTCACAAAAATATACACAAATCACAAACATTTTGGGAATAAAATGAATTAAAAAGTTTGTTTATTTAAAGAATAAATGTCTTGAACTACTTTGTATTCTGGGGAATATGAACCAATGGAAACAATTTGGGTACTTTGCATAATTCAATAATTCAACTTGTTTTTTTTTTTCCTGTCAAAGGCAGGTATGGTATGTCCATCTGTCTGGACTTGTAGGCAAAATGATCTTTCAACTTGGTAATTTGATCACAAGATGCCAATTGTTTTTCAAGGTGAAAGGTGAAGGTCGTAGTATAGGTCAATAGGAAAACCTTACAGGCAGGATACAGACCAAACTATTATGGTTAGGACCATCAAACCTGGTACACAAACTCCTCATACCAATTGGAGGATGGTTTTTGTTCTTCAAGGTCATAATATCACTTAATATGGAAACCTTGTAGGCACTAGATACAGACCGAATTGTTGGGGCTAGGACAGTCAAACTTGGTACATTTGATCATCATGATGAGAGGAAAATGCCTATTATTTTTCAAGGTCAAGGCCTTAGTATCACGTAGTAGGAAAACCTTGTAGGCAGGATACAGACCAAAATTTTGGGGCTAGGATCATCAAACTTGTTATTCATATACTGAAAAGAGAGAATGTCATAGCTTGATGATGGCTGATACTACCTTGAGTAAAGTTGGCTTAAGACATAAGCTGGTGTCTGGCCTATTATGTACCATTTTTGGTACTCTTGCTGTTTCTTTCAATAAGGATAGTTTATGTGGCAAGTTGAAAGGGCAGTCATGTGTTAGTGTTTTCACTGAGATTTGTTACTGACAAGACAGTGGTATATATAGACATTTATGTATTTCTTTTCATATATAGTAGCCAGAATTATTATCAGTTTCTTTTATCTCATCATTTTGTAGGTGTATAATGATGTACATTTGGAGGTGTATAATGATGTACACATAATTCTTTTCTTAAAAGAATAGAAATTGATGTTGCAGAAATAATAATAATTTCTGGGAAGGAAGATTAACAGGGTAGAGTGCAGGCTAGGTGTCTTGTTTGTTTGTTGTTGTTTTTTAATATAATAGACAATTTAATAATTCATTTTAATATATTTACATTCACTGTGTGTTTTCTACTAATTTCTATTGAAATTCATTCCTTGTCATTTGCAACTATGAAGACACATTTTGTTTCAATTTAGATAGATCCAGTTTTTAGTGCAGACTGTCCACATGTGAATGTACACATTCCACGAACTCTGTGACTTATTTCACGGCATTATTGAAATTGTTAGAAAATATGTTTTCTGGTTATTTTTACCTTTTATTTGAAATTATTGTAATAGACATCAGTTACAGATATACATTATACATTGATAGATTTTATGAGTTTAGAATTTTTTGTTGTTGTACTATTTCCCTTTACCATCATTCAAATCCGAAGTCATTACCAAATATAGGAACAGGTCAAGGTCAGGTGATTTCAGATGTTTAAATAACTTACAGGTCAATAATATCTATATTTTACATATTTGAAAGTATGTATATTTTAAAAAATACAGAAAAATATAAATGATAATTTAAAAATGTTTTTCTTTGGTTTGTTGAACAGTTTATGCATTTTTCTGTAGAGCTTTATATTCCAATTAACAAACCAAAGAAAGCATTTTATCATGCACTGCAGTTATGAACAATAAGTGCATGAATCTTTATAAGTATTGTCTATTTTAATGGCTGGAAATTCTGACAGAAACAAAAGTAAAATGTAAATATAAAAAGTAAATTTCATTTATCAAAATAAATGAAGGTATGAACTGTAGCTCTTCATACTGGCCTACTTGTCATTTAGGCTTTATTACTAATGCAAAGCATCAAAGTTCATACCTTCATGTATTTTTCCAACTTGAATTTTTTTTTTTTTTAACGTAAGAAAATTTTTTCTCATATTTTACATTGGTTGAGATATTAATTTGTTATGTGATATTGATATGATTGTGATATTGACACTTTAATGCACTTTTGCATGAAGACATCGGAGTAAAAACTACAGCTTTTATTGGTGTATAAGTTGTTTGTTTTTTATGTATCAATTATGGACTTCAGAGTCTAGTTGATAGCAGGTTACAGGGACCTATTTTGAGTAATATCAATCTTTAAATTAACACAAAGGTGATAGTGACATTATAAGATCAATCAATATTGCATAATAGGTCCTTGTAACCACATATCAACCTGTCCATAATTGTATAATATTATACATGCAAATTATAGGTAAATTCATGCATGTGTCCACTATTCCTATATCAAATACAGGCAATTTACACAAATATTCTTCACACAGTGCTATACATCTACTGAGTTTCTTAGACATATGGCTTACTTTGGTATGTAGGTCAAAATTTGAAACACACTTCCAGGTCTTTGAATAATATATAGATGTAATACTAACTACTTTCATTCAGTTATAATATGAGGAAAACATACTGATTTTGAATACATCACAAGTTTATTATATATTTTTTTATTTTACTTTTGGCTTACCTGAACTGAAAGCTGAAGTGAGCTTTTCTGATCAAAATTTGTCTCATCTAATTGTAGGTGTGTCTGGATGTAGGTATGTCAGTAATTAACTAATCCACATTTTTAACTTCTTCAGAACCATCAGGCCAGTTTCAATCAAACTTGCCACAAAATTATTCAAGAGTGTAGGGGGAGTAAAAGGTCATGTCCCTTTCTGAAGGGAGGTCATGAAAATTAGGATTGGGTTTACAAAGTACATCCAAACATTGAACTGAAGTACTAGATGTAACAAAATGTATACAAAAAGCTTCTTAATGTAAAGAAGATTCAAATTTATTCAAACCTTAACCAATAGGAACAGGACACAACTACAGTAGGGAGTTGAAGCTTTACTTAGGAATACATATGAAACTGTTTAAAATTCTTATTGTACTGTTTGTCAAATTAAGATGCAAGCATCCTCATGTTGTGTAGATTTCTTGTTGTTTACACCATGACTCCTGAGGCAAGAGTGGGACCTGATCATACTGATAGGGGTTTAAAGTTTTGCATACACAGGAATATGCAGGAAAATTCTTTAAAATTTTTTACCAAGAATCACAAAGCACTTTGTCAACACATGTAGTGTACATGTAGGTTGTTTACCTTATGACCCCAAGAGCCAAAGGAACATCCCTGATATGGGTTCAAAGTTTTATAAAGGAAGTAATAGGAAAATTCTTTAAAGCTGTTTTAAGAACCACAAGGGCACAGTTTATCAAATTACAAGTATAGGCATCATCATGGGGAGTAGATTTAGATTTGTTACATCAATGTTTTCTTACAATATTGTCTCAAGAATGCAGTGACCATGTAATTTCAAAAAAGGTTTGCACTAAGCTTTCTTAAGTAAAGAGAGTTCAATTAGTTTGTTGATCTCCCTACAGGATTTGTCAAATTGAATGGAATACTTCCTCACTTAGTGTAGATCCAACTTTGTTTGAGCATGACATTTCAAGCCAGCCTCCAGTAGCGATCCGAAGATTGTGTTTGAGAATTTCTTAAAATTATTGGCCTCCATTAGAAATAAAATGAGTTTGGTAAAGCAATATTAGCTGTCACTTTGGTGTCAGAAATTTTTGTTGCAAAATTTGATTTACTATTTCGACGACAAAAAAATTTGGTTTATAAACTTTTGTTAATAATGTTAGTATGAGAAAAACTATTATGAGGCTTTGAATGAATTGTCTTTCCATACAAAACTTGAATTTTATATAATGATATATTCAACAGAACCAAAAACTTTATTTTAATAAAATCTTAAACTTGGATTTAATTTTATTAATGATTAAGGTTAAAGTTACATACAAAACTGTCATAACAGCACATTAGCAAAAGAACATTTTCAGATTTAGAGCTAATATTGCTTTAAATATGGGTACATCTTGAAATGTGTAGAGTGTAAAGCTGTGCAATACCATGCCATGACTTATTATTGAGTCAGTATTACTATTTCAAACTAATGAATCTTATCTCTGTATGAGAAATGGGGCTCAGGTGAATGTTATGGCTTATTATATTTGAATCAGAAAAAAGGAGTGAAATTTTTGTCAAGTTGATGTAGAAGTCCAAGCTTCTGTGAATTCAGCATAGCAACCATAGTTACTGCATATTACTACACAATGGGGTGCATTAAATAAAGACTGGGTGTACATGTATTTTCTTAAGCACTCTCCTTGTTGTCAGATGTCCAAACTGTCTAACTGTAATCTTAAAAAAGTGCAGTATGCAAGTTCTCTATTAGTTCAGATTTCAAAATGTCAGGGATTTAAAAGAACATTCTAAAAGAAACCACTTTCCTTTTGAAGAGATAGTCTCGAGCTGAATTTGTCTTAAAACTACTTGGATCCATGTAAAGAAAGACAACTCTTTGAGTCTAATTAAGCATAAAAAAGTTGATAAATATACAGATATTTCCCTGCTATGTTGGATTGAACTAGCCAGTATCTTCTTCAACACAACTCTCTTTAACCAATCATTGCATTTATTAATTTATGGCATGTATTTTCCCATTTTTGTTTGTTTATGGATCATGCATGCTAACTTTGAAAATCACCATGGGAGGATTTTTTTTGAAAGCTTTGAATTTTTACTTTTTGTTGTGAAAATAAATTTTTGCTTTTTTTCCAAGTATTTATCTAATGCAGTGTATTATATATTAACACTACCTCAAAAAGTGTGTATTATTCTCTATAAACATCAACAAAACTCAAAAAGCATATTTGATAGATAATCTAATACATGTATCCACCAAGTTATTACATGTATATAGAACATACATATTGATAAATACATTTGGATATTTTAAAATAAAAAATATCATCACATGACTGGACTGTATCTCAAAATAAGGATAAATTAAAGCACATACACATAAACATTTGTTTTGGTGCAACTACAGAAAAACTTGGAGACAATCTCACTAGCTGTTTGTAAACATTGTCTTGCAGAGTCTGATGAAAATCTGCAAACAGTAAAAAGATGTTGTGCTCTGCCATAAAGTTTGCAAACAAAACCTTTGTACACATGATATCTGAAAAAAAAATTTTAAGCATAAAAATAGCAACAATTTATTGTACACCTGCTCATTAATATCAAATTAAACTTAAAATGAATTTTATTTTTTACATTATGTTTCTTTGACAGATATTGTTTAAATTTATACAATCATGAATGAAATCAAATTGGGTATACTGGCAAACTGGTGTGTTATTACAGGCCGCACAAGAAAGTGGTCTGTTCTGATACAGGTCTTTAAAATGTACAAGCATTTCTGTGGGATTACCCATGAGGATCCGGAATGTTAGAATAGATCCTCAGCACCCCTAGATTGTCATAAGAGGCAATTAAATGGGGCGGTCCTTTAGATGAGAATGCAAAAACTGAGGCCCCGTGTTACAGCAGGTGTGGTATGTTAAAGATCCCTCCCTGCTCAAAGGCCATAAGCGCTGAGCATAGGCCTAAATTTTGCAGCCCTTCACCGGCAATGGTGACGTCTCCATATGAGTGAAAAATTCTCCAGCAGAACGTAAAACAATATATAATCAATCAATCTGCGGGATTACTGTAAATATATTTTTTTTAGTGATTTCTTCCAAAAATTACTGTAATGTATGTATTAACAAGGAATTGAAGTTATTGTCAATTTTAGCATTTGATTTATAAAGTGTATATAAAATTTAATAAAAATTATAGTTGTCAATTTGTACTGCATTTGTTTCATTAATATTCACTCATGAAATACAGAAAGAGTGTACAATATTTTATGGATTTGAGACTATTTTTGCATATCCACACAAAGTGGTCTTGAGGTGATAAGAGGAGTTGAGTCTAGACAAGGAAAGACTCCAAACTTACATGCCTTTAAGTTGTTTCAGCACCTTCGGCATGAATTGTTTCTACTAACTAATTGTGCTGACTAAAAGGCATCTTAATTAAAGTATTACTTCACAATTAACTCATCCTGTAGTGGTGCATAAGAAATCCATATTGTCAGTATGATCCGATTTATTAAAATCAAGTAATAATATATATATATATATATATATACAATGATTTCTTGATATCTTCTGCACACAGGCTCTCGACTTTTTAAATATCTATTTTAAATAATATCTCCTTGTAAACAAACTATTCGCTGAATAGTTTGTTTACAGGGAGATATTTTTTACTATAGGTAAACCGTCGAGATCTTGAAAATAAAAAATATTGCCATACAATGGTACCCACATAAAATGAAAATGAGTATATGTACATGAAATAATATTATAAAACTATTTCCCTTCATTTTTGTCCAGTTTAAAACTGGCAAAGTAGTAGGAGGCAGCTGCAGGTATTGAGTTCTGCATTTTGCTGTTAACAGTGCAGTGTCATGTTGTGCTTTGTGACATCATTAATCCCCTGTGGTATACTCTGAAGTAATCTCAGCTGAACACCTAACATATGATGATCCATCAGTCTTTATCCCAAAATATTGAGTATCTTAAATAATACCGAAAGAATAGGAATTCCTCAATTGACATGTTAATCATTATAGCTAAATTAAACACCTAGAACAAAAGTGTGAAATCTTGACTATATTTCACTACCTATGTTGATTTCTGATAAGTCATTGCTTGTGATACAATTCCTGCAATTTGATTTGTGGACTAGAAAGCTGTAACAATTTTCATCCCATCCCATATGACATAGGGGTTGGGAAACAAATTTTCAATATCAGAAAAATAAGAATTTTGAAGAAATCCCAATCAGGAAATTGAGAGGAAGGGCAAATTCTTGAAAATCCCACCAGAATCAGGAAAATTGGCATGTGTGATGGATATAAACTAAATATATTAAATAATTTGGGTAAATTAGAGAAATGGGAGTCCTATGGACACTTATATTGATAGGAGTTGCAACCCTTTGGAAGGGTCCTTATCAGTTATGCAATCTTCTTATGTAATTTGTAAAGCTTGGTTAATGATATAATTGATATTTGAAATATGTATAATTAAAGGATATTTCACGTCCAGCTGTTAAATATGAAATATTATTTCATAAGTGGGACAGGATTCAATGTTTTGTATTTTGACTATTTTCACAAATGCAAGGAAAAATTTCAGAGATATGCTTTCAATCTGCAAAATACAATATAATGTATAAATTTACAAAAGGCCCATGGTCCATATTGCTCACCTGAGTGTGATTACTGTAAGGCTATTGGTGTAAAACTATGAAATCCTTTTATGACCCACTCTGGTCCTTATGGTTTATGGCATTAAACAAGCTTGAGTCTACATTGTCCATAAATGGTTGCATAATAAAATGACAATTACAACAGTTTTTATTCGGTATTCTTCAAAGAAAAAAATTGTAGCCACAATCCTGTCCTGGAGGTCATGAAATAAAGAAAATGAATTCTACTTAACACAAGATGAAGATGATTGCCCTATTATTAGTAAGACATATTGTAGCCTTGTAATACCGAATATAGGAGGCATTATTTTGTCTCCAATTCTGTCATGATATTAACATTTAGTATGTCCAATAAGATCTTGTTTTCTGCATTAACTTGGGCAACTTTTCATTAAACAATCACACGGAGCTATCAGATGTTGTAAGTTTAGGCACTTGGCATCAGTTATGAAAGTGAAAGGTAAGGGAGAAACGCAATAAAAAAAATTGTCTTCATAATTTTATCAAAAATCTTGGTTAGCAAGAAAAGCAATTCTGTTCAAACCCCATAACCTGAGAAGAAATCTTAGACTATTAGATTTCTGGTCCTTAGGAAGCTTTAGGAATATTGATATTTGCATTTCCAATGTTTTTGGTATCTTTACAAATTGTAATGATAATAACCATTTCCTCATGAATGCATGATGTAGTTTTGAACAATGCATGTATGAATCTTGATAAATATAGAATTTAATAATACATCTATTTCAACAGCTGGGAATTCCAATAGAAATAAAAGTAGAATGTTGATAAAACATTTCATGTTCATACCCTCATATATTATCAAAAATGATTTTTTTTTTAATGATAGTTTCTACCCTTATAGCTTCATATTCCATCTGTAGTTAAAACTTGTAACTATTTTAAATCCTTAATTGTGACCTGCCATGGAAGGAGAGGAGAGGGGGTATCGACTTCTTTCTAATATAAGCCTAAGGAAGCTTTCATGCAAGATTGGGGTTTTCTGGTCCTGTGATTCTTGGGTAAATATTTTAAACAGTTAAACACCCTCCATAATTTTCACTATTTGTCATTTGTCTCCCTTTGGCAGGGGATATGGCTCTTCATTTGAACAAATTTGAATTTCTCTCACTCAGGTTACTTTGTGCCAAGTTAGGTGAAATTAGCTCAATGGTTCTCAAAAAGTTGTAAAAATTTTAACAGAAAACTCACTTTAGGTCATGGTTCAGGTGAGCTAAAAATATGATTTAAAAATTGAAGTGATATTTAAATTTGTATGTATTTATGTCTTATATATTCACACAATATGGTTAACATATCCTTTTAAGAGTACTTAGTAAGTATACACAGAGCTGTTATCAGAGCCTTTTTATGTCCGTCAGTGGTTTCAAACTTGCTTGTGTCAATTGTCTGTTGAGGGTCCCCTTCCGATTTTACGTGTATTGCGGTCACTGTCTAGTGATGTAACTCAGTATCCACTTGACTACTTCTCAAGTGTATTTAGCTATAATAAGCTTACATCTCATTGTATATCGGATCATTGTTAAATGTGTTTTTGATTGATATTTCACTTACAAACAAAGTACTTCAAAAGTATGTTCGTCAGAAGGTGTTATCAAATGTCTAAGGATGAAAAGCTCTGAAAAACAGATTGGTTAATAATTTATTGTTTCTTGTTCAAAACACATCACTACAGCCGTAGAGAGATTTCAGTCCATGAATAATGCCGTTGAATAATTTGGTGGAAGATGGAAGATACCTTTGTAGAATTCAATACCATGAACACAAACACCTATTTATTTTTGTTGTTTATTTTAATAAGGAAATTTGGACCAAGCAGCACTAGTTAACTCTATTTAATCAGTGGGTCAAGTTTGGAATCCATGGTTGGTCAGTCCTAAAAAAGGTCAAGGCTGATAAATATGATGCATTACTGATGATCATTTGCAGCAGATCTTAACATGTGTATTGGCCTAATATTCACCCCATGCAACAGATTCGAAGACCCATGCAATTAATTTTGGAATAAAGCAGTGGTCTGTATCAAGTTCAGATTAGTTGTATTCAGTTTTTATAAGTCAATAACCAAGCAGCTTATAAAGGTCATATGCAGGACATTCAAGCATCTTCCATATGTTTAATAAGTTACTTAATAAAAAGAAAAACCTCTTGATAACAAGAGGTCAATTTGACTTTTGAGCAAGAAGACCTGTTTCATCAAAATATTAAACCAATTTGTCTTCTACGTACAAGTATGACATCTTTGAAAACTTAACATGATGATAATCTTCTATTTATTGACATTTGTTGCAAGAAAGCTTCTTCCAAAATTGATGAAAATGAAAACTAAATTTATGTTTTTATATGTAAAATAAATGAATACAATATATTGTATAAAATGTGTAATTTATTCCCATTATTTATTCTATTAAGTCCAAAACAGTGAAGAATATTTGAATAGAGTTATATAGGAAGGGGTATTATATTAGTTTTTCAACGTCACAGAAAATTTACAAATCCATTATTTTAGGTGGCTGAGCATTTGCCTTGTAACTGGGAGGTTGTCAGTTCGAGCCCTGCTTGTACAATGGCCATGTCAAACCTAAGACAAACATTAAACATAGGTATAGTGATTGCTCCTTCACAAAATGCTAGCATTTAGAAGTGAGAATCATGGGTTTTTTAGATGTGACCTTAAAAAGCATACATTGGCATGGTAAAGAACCCTCACTGCTTTGGCCCCAAGCGTTAAGCATAGTTCTAAATTTGTGGTACTTCATCTGTAGCTGGTGATGTCTTAATATGAGTGAAAAATTCTCAAGAGGATGTAAAACAACCAATTAACCTTAGTTTTTAGGAATTTTATATTTGTACCTACTACAACCAATTACCAATTAAGTAAAAAAAATATGCATCATCGCATGCCTTTTTTTTCATATTAAAAATCTTTTTTTAAAACCATAAGGGTGTTAAGAGTCATACAATGTTCAAAAAATTTTGAAGGGAGAAAATATGGTGAGCATATGCATGTTCCACATTGCTCTGTTTGTATATTTTGCATGCGACAAGAGTTGCATAAGATTATTCACATGTCTATACTAGTCTTCTATCAGAATATATGTCACCACACAGGAAGTATTGGTACACAAACTAGTGGCTTACTGGTGAATAATTAATTTGTGTATTTTAGGAATAGATCATGCAGACTGTTCAACTACTGTAATTAACACTGATAACTCTCAAGTTACTTAAGGACATAATAATAATAATAATAATAATAATAATAAATTCTTTATTTAGACAGGATAGCACAATTAGTATTACATACTAGTTCACATCGTGGTCCTGTATAAAAAACATATTTACAGACAGATTAAATGAGAGGATAGAAAATCATAAGACATTTATACATAAAATATTTACACATGTACATTATCACTAAAATTAACAACAACAAAATACGCTGGCAGATATCACAATTAAAAAAAAAAAAAAGAAATAGTCAAGGTTACTGAGGTTGTAAAAGACATAAATGACATTTCTCAATGATATATATTTTTTCTTGCAATTTTACATACAATTCACTTGCATTCTATCTTGTTTCTACAAAAAAAAAAAAAATAGTGGTGGTACATTATCAGATCTGTTTTAGAGTTAGTATATTTTGATAGTTCCTAGTTTTTACAAGTAAAAACGTAAGATCCTTAGGCATTACCATAGTATTGAAAATATTTTATTGTATCTATTTATCTATCTCTATATACACACACACACACACACACACACACACACACACACACACACACACACACACACACACACACACACAAAGGGATTGGTTACAAGTTCTTTCAACTTAGGCATACCTTTCCCATTATCATAGTAAAGAAGGAGAAAAAAAATCTTTGGAACAGTGGGGTGTTGAACCCAGGACTCTTTCATTACAAGTTAGGTGACCTCACCACTGATCTACCCAGGATTATTTAAAACATGCAGTAATATTACTACATTACAAAAACAACAAGTGAGCAATCTTCATATTGAGAAGATGAAAAAATAATTTTAGAGGAAATGTCGTATATGTCCATGACAGATTTGCATGAATGGCAACTGAGCCAACCTTAGAGTGGCTTAGAATGCTGTAGAAGCTTAATCAAACTTTCTGTGATTTTAAATCTCACCAAGATTGAGGCTTTCAAATTTTTAATGAATGTGTTGCATAACAAATGGCAGGTTTGATGCAGATGAACAATATATCATGGTCATGGATATTCACATGATTAGGTGATATCAAAGAATGTCAATGGATGGATATTAATTCACAGGATTAAGTGATTTCCTAAAGAATGTCAATGGATGGATATTAATTCACAGGATTAAGTGATTTCCTAAAGAATGTCATTGGATGGATATTTACATGATTAGGCAATATCATGAAGAATGTCACTAGCACAGTAACATGACAGAGTTTGATCTATGAATTTGATGGAGAACTCAAATAAGTAACAATTTACTGTGATCAGCCAGAAAACCAGTGTTATTAAATGTTGATAGACTCTGTAATCATTTATGGTGGTACATTGTGGGAACCTTTGTTTTCGGCTGTGGTTAGAATTGAGTCATTCATAATATTTCATCAAGATCAATCTGAAAACTGTAGATGCAGAGACCAAGTTGCCTAATAATATCAAATGCTTTACATTTACCAATTTAGAGTATAAAAATCATTTCAAAATTAAGGGTTATTTCCCTCATGCATAGCTCTGATCCTTTGCTGGATTTGGCTCCACCATTTTGTATTTTTGGTACTTTCAGCTCTTCCAAGTTTGTTATTATTTCGGATTTCCAACATTTTTTGACTTGAACATCACTGAAGAGACATTATTTGTCGAAATGCACATCTGGTGCATCAAAATTTGTACTGTTTATGTTTTATATCCAAACTTTGTGACTCAGACTAATAAGTCCAGGACACTATCCCTACCATGATACATCCATTTAAGAAGTTTGTTATTGCATGTTTACTCATGTAGAGACACCCAGAGGGTCACATAAATAATAAATATTGACTATGCATCCAGTGTAATTATATCTCAGGGCTGTTTGTTGCATGCCTGGATGAACCTACTTTCTACTTTTGTACTGATTGTGTGGTAGATGATTATATTGGTGATTGTTTTAGTATGTTAAATGTTTGTATTATTCAATGATGCATGCAAGAAAGAAAAAATGATAATATAAAATAAATCAAAAGATATTTTTCAAGGGTTAAGAAGATCCAGTAGTTTGATATCAATGTTGTCTCTTCAGTGACTGTCATATTTGAGGAAGATTATATATTTTCATCTGTGTGTGTAATTATGTTATTTCTGCATAAACAATTTCCATATAGGTTACAAGGCAGAGCCACCTCAGTGTATTGTCTGTAAATACAAGATACCATCATAAATCTATGTCAAATCTGGACACTTCGGGTATTGTTTATAAAATTTTATACCCCCTAGTATCATTTGAGATAAAGGGGTTTCTTTCTTCACTAATTTTTGAGTGAAGAAGGAGATTATTAGCTTGCTGTAGGGCCACCCAGATGAAATATACAACACAGCTGCTAATCTACCTCACCCCACCCTCCTAGATTGAACAGAAGGGAGCAGAGCTATCAGTCTCAATTGTGGTGTATCAGGGTCACTTGCCTTTCCCTGTATGCTTGATTGCTGTGCTGTAGTGCTTTATCATTCTACTGGAGCAGTAGACCGTAACCAAAGTGTCAAACCCAGTCCTGTCAGTATTAACACATTAGCATTCCTGGTCACTCTCCATCGACTGGTTTGGATTTTCCCAGGGATCAGGAGTACTGTATGAAAACAACCATTTTTTGAGAGAGATTTATTTGAATTGTGTGTTGTGACTTCTAAATTTTTTGTGTGTCATTTTGGCGGATACTTTATTTGTTACTTGGCTATTTATAAAAGACCTTCGGTTATAAATACCAACTCATCCTAACATGTCATAGGTAAGTGAGAGTGGAGGTACTTATGTCAACAAATCAGTTTGCCATTGCCTTATCTGCTACTTTTTCATAATATTTGGTAGTCTCTTTAAACTTTATGTTTGAAAATTCTTAAATATGAAGTGGAATGGCCTACTTTTGTGTCACACGGTTGACCGATTTGGTGTTAGGTTAAAGAATTTATGACCAGAGAAACTAGATTTTAAAATACACATACATATAGATCTAGTAGTGAAATTGTATTTTAAAAAAGGTTCCTTTCACTAATACATGTATCATAGATTTATTAGTTGTATATTTCTTTAATATTTATCATTTTAAAATAAATGCAATTTTAATCTTCAGTTGCAGTGGGAGCAGATCATTTTATTACATCATTATGTGAATACAGTGCTGTACATATGATCTCAGTACATACTTTTTGATTTGTTTAGTTTACATATAATTAGAATTCACAAAATCATTATAGTTTATCAAGGAATTTAAATATTTCACTGGCATTTATGGTGAATGCTGCGGAACAATAGAATTTTGTGTACCATTTATAAGCTACTTGATTTTACAAATAGCCTCTTTTTTATTCAAATGTGCAAAACTTAAAAAAAAAAAAATGTTTTTGCAATAAATTCAGAGTTTAGTTAATTCATCTTTTAAAGTTTAATGCCAGATGTATATATATCCATGTCTTTGTAAAATGTTTACCTCCCACCAAGATTTTCTAGTAAATTAAGCCTTGCAGTGGTTTAAATTATATATCTCATGCCATTTGTGTATTATGGTATGAATGTTTGGGAATTCAAGAAAAAAGAAGGGATTGGTGATGGTGACAGTTCTCATGCTATCTTATAATTTGGACAGCTCTTGTTAGATTGACTTGTGACATAGGTACATAAGTTTCATTTGGGGATTATACCCCTTGAATCTTGCTTGATTATCATGACCATGAATTTTGTAATATGCGTATTAATTTCTTTGATACTTGATTATATAGTTTTTGGTAAGAATTACCAATGTACTTTTGTATCAATTGTCTTAAGCATTATCTTAGCTGTAAGGTGATAACCCTTTGTGTAAAATAAAGCCACTCACTGATATTTGAACTTTTGATCATATCAAGAAAATATTCTGGACTGGGAAGCTATTACAGATCATCTGGAATCAAAAGTTCTTCATTTGAAATGTAATCTTATGTTAATTATTTTTGTATGGATAAGTTGCACAGTAATCAAGTACTGGATGTTTTGTATTTGAAGATCAGAGTTTTGAAGGTAATCAGCTGTTTCAAGGTTATCTTTTAGTTTGGAGATTATGACAACATAATTGCTGTTACGCTACCTATATCTATAGAAGTATTGTCTTGTAGTAATTCCTCCTACTTCAAAGAATCTCATAGGCTATTAGCTTTAATCATGCATTGAATCCCATCACTCTAGATTGCATGCCAAGGACAGTCATTCTATGGAAAGTATCAAGGGTTTAATAGGGTCAGGATTGTGAAGGTTCTTTTCTGGAGATTGATTCTGTAACATGTTTCAGAACTTGATAATATAAATAAGATTGTAGTTTATCAAAAGACTAGTATGCGTAGTTTCAATTTTGACTATGGATAAATTTTTCCAATGATCGGAGTTTGGAATATACATGTATTTTACCTGTGCTGTGGACATTCATGTAGTGTTTGTTCATATTTTAAGCCTTTATCAAATGATCCATAAAATCTGGGGGGAAAAGTTTTAGTTCTAATGTGTATGCAAAGTGCAAAGGAAGTGAACTGGGCCATTCATTGATTTGTGGAGGTGAAGGTGTGTTTTCTACCTGGGACTTTGATGTATTATTGATGAGATGTCTTCCTGTGTAGACAAGGCTGTTGTTTACATTTCTCCAAGAGAAGTTGAATGTAGTGTTGTTTCTACTCTGTGTCATCCTTAATGGCTGACTGGATGCTGCGGGCTAGTAATGGTAGCAGGTCCAAAGTGATGGACACCAGTGGTCACTCATCCATTGATAGCGTGTTTGGCAAAGGTAATTTTGGTGCAGGTAAATCAGGTAGCTATTCACAGGTGGACAGATTTCTGTCTGTAAATGTAAATCTTGAGGTAGATAGAAGTTTTTACTGGCCTGAGAAACCATGATAATAATATGAAAGTTATAGATGCCAAGGTAAGTGGCTTTGTTGGAGACCTTTTGTACTGGATTTAAAATGGATTTTAATGAGTAGGATCAAAAAGCCATAAATTAAACATCCAGGTCCATGGTTTGTTATACGAACTGGATGAACTTGTAGTAATTGTCTAAAATAAAATGTTTATACCTTAGAGAAAAATCAAGCTGGGTTCTCTTCCTATGATTTCCTTTGTGTTTTTAAGGTCAGGAATAACGAATCCAAGGACAAAGTTGTTGGATGACAAAAGGATATTTTTTTTCAATTGTCATCATGACTGACATCTTTTACTGTCTTGAGTATGATAAGGTGATTTTTAATGTCTTCTGTGATTTGTTTTGTCTGAAAATGCAAGTTAACCTTGAGTAAACAAGTGTATTATTGTACCTGGTGATATATGTAGGTATATGTATAACATTGATCAATGCTCTGTTACTGTCTGTTATTGTGCATAGAGCAAGATGTGTATCGGATGGTAATAAATATTGGCCCTTGGGAGTCAATATTAGCTGTATTCATCTGTGTTTCTAGTGTTGTTTGGTATCTAATTGGATGTTTGTTGGCAAGTTTTTCTGTAAGTAAAAAACCCCACACATATACAAGCTGGTCACAGTGTAATGCAACCAATGCTTTGATTGTACAACTTCATCAAAGATTACATTAGCCTTTCATCTCTGGCTGAATTACTTTCTCCCTACTGCAACACCTGCTGTCAAAGTTCTCCTATATTGCAGCAGGTGTCTTATGTACAATATTTGCAGTGATATTCAACCTTAAGTTCATTTTCTACATTCTTTTCATCTATGATATTTCTTACATTTTCACAAAGTGCAGCTTTTGTTGGAAATGGAAAAGGGTGCAGTGTTATCAAAAGGTAATGCAGAGTTGGCTGCACAGTATTTTATTCCTTGTGTTTGCAGCAAAAAACAGGATATTTCTTCGAATGAAATTAGTCCATTATACTTTTAGAAGAACTCTCAAAAATTTGGTTTATTTTCATAATAATTCCTGAGTTCATCAATATGAGACAATTTCTTGATAGTATTATTTATTATGCTTGTTATTTGCACATTTAATGATTATTTTATCCAATCTTTACATTTATTTTTTGCAGATTCTCAGTCTTTATCTTTAACATCTGATTCAGAAGAGGACATTTTGAGCAGCACATCCCATTCTGGTAAGTTCATGTTTTGTATTTCCCATTTCCTTCACAGAATGTTACATTAAGATGTCATAGCTGTTTTTGGAGATGTCAGGATATAAAGAATAGTTTGTGTAGCAGATGTTACCACTGGTGTTATTGCACAGTATTGTTTTTTTTTTCTTTCTGGCTTTTTTAACCCTCCCCTTTATAAACAAAGTTTCGGATGTGTGTTGCCTTGTTTATCTGCTTTGTCATCTTGAAGTCATAACATCTTACAAAAGTTGATTACTAATGTCATGATTGTGAGCATACTCCACAGCATTCATACTGAGTCTTGCAATGACAGAATGAGAAAGTGCAGTATCAGCTCTCTTTGTCTCAAGACTACTTACATATAGTTGTCTCAAGACTACCTACATATAATTGTCTCAAGACTACCTACATATAATTGTCTCCGGACTATCTACTTATAGTTGTCTCAAGACTACCTACATATAGTTGTCTCAAGACTACCTACATATAATTGTCTCAAGACTACCTACATATAATTGTCTCAATACTTCTTACATATAATTGTCTCAATACTTCTTACATATAATTGTCTCAAGACTACCTACATAAAGAATTAAAGCATTAGGCTTTGTGTTACCCTTACCTGTATTCAAATCAATTATAAATGCTATAGGACCTAGGTTTGTTTTGGAGAAATGGTAAATAGTCATTTCACAATGTCATCCTTCTTCAATCTTAATACTGTGCCTTCATAGAATTTACTTGAGGGGTAATATGAAACATGTGAAAATGCATGTATTTATGCTTTTGACAATATCAATGGGATAATTTGCCTGATTCAGAGTTTGGACATAGCACTTGTCTGCAGGCATTAGGAGTGGCATGGTGTCATGGTGAAGGACTTTGACCTCAGACAGAAGGGATATGCTTGAATCCATGACAAGGAAATGATGGATGTGATTTGCCCTATATTGGGATGATCAAATTGACGAATCATTTATATGCTCTAGATTGCACACATATAATGTGTTAATTGATTAACTGACAATGTGCATGTCTTTCACACTTGTGTGAGTATGAAGTAATAAGACAGGAACAGTGACAGAATGGATGTAAACACATTATTTTTAGCTTAAGAAATTTTTCTTGAGTATTTAAAGTACTATTACATTGAAGTAAATCTGTCTTACTAAACATTATGATCATGAAGTGTTAATCGGAAGTCAGCAGTGCTGAAAATCCTTCAACAAAAAAGAAGAAAAAGGAGATTAATTTAATAACACTTGAAATATTGCATGATTAATTCAATAACTCAGAGGCTATAGCATGATCTTTTCCCAATGAACTCCCTAGAGACCCTCTTGTTTTAATGTGGGTTAATTGTGTTCATGATACAATCACCATTATCCAGTTTTGATCACAGTCAGGTTTGTCTGTGACCCCTGTGACCTTAATGAGAATAAACAACAGCAGCAGCTTTCCATGAGCAGATTTCCCAGAGTTCCTCAGCATATGGCCAGTCACTCAGATTGAGCTAGTGGATGTGCGTGTTTTTCTCTGCACAAAACTTCACTGCCATATTTAATTGAACACTGGCAGAGGAAGCCATGTAGTGTTCATCATTTTAGAGGTGTAGTTGGGAAATTCTACTGATTTATTATCATGCAAGGATTACGGCACCATAGTGCTGCAAGTCCAAGACCAAGAGTAAAATATGGTCTAACGGTGGGAACTGTTGGACACCATCTGGGTAAGTGTTGGGGTGATAATAACAAGACCCTAATTTCCTTTTATTGTGTCAGAATTCTTTTGTACATGTATGAATTGAACACTTCAAAATTATTGCCACAAGTTCAAATGTTCAAGGTCCTAATGTTTAGAATCAGCTCTATATTCGCTTCTTTCTCAGTGCTAATTATATTCACCTCCTTCTCAGTGCTAGAGGTGAAATTTTAGTCAGGAAATGAGATCCTGGAAGAAAAGATCATCTGAATTTTGGGCCATCTGCTACTGAGAAAGAGAGAAAGAGAGAGCTATCTAGAGAGAGATGTGCAGGTGTCTTGCAGTTTTTGACCCAGGTCAGAATGAAAGCATGTTCTTGGGTCTGTTTACATCTGAAGTTTCACTGCTAATCAGACTCAGAACTCCCATGCTGAGTTTGTGAATTGTGTGAAATTCCCATGAATCAAATCTGATGAATTAGCCAGCTCAAATTTTCTGTACGACTGACCTACATGTTTGTACATTTCTTTCAATTTCTTCAATGGTTATAATCTGAAATAGCTTGATATGAGATTTCATGAATGAGGAAATTGGTTAAGAGGCCATAAATTGTAACCTCATGTTTGGATAAATGTAAATTATTTTTAGGAAATATGATTTGCTAGTTTTAAGTAAAGTTAACCCAACTCATTTAGAGAGCTATTTCAGATAAACATAATATATAAGTAGGTTAAGGAAAATGTATTTTGTTACCATTGGGGATTTTTTTGATAATGAAAATGGTGTAATACCATATGAATAATTAAAGAGAAATTTATTTTTACAGAAAACAGATCCCAGGATTTAGACCCATCAACCCCTCAAACCTACACCAGAATTATTCCATCTGATGAGTATGATTATGAATTACCATACAAACAAGATGATGGACATCACAGATCCAAGACATCAGTAGACAAAGGAAAACGTGGGATAAATGGGGATAGTCGAACTAGTGACTGGCATCAGGAATACGACAGACTGCAATCACAGTGTGAGCGAGCCATGAGTGAGGTACAGTCGCTTAAGAGATCCCAAGAAGACACAATTCGAAGGTGTGAACAGGCAATGCGAGAATCGGAGTCAAACCGTCAGAGGTATAAAGCAACACTGGGAAATCTCCAACAGTCCAAAGAAGAGATTGAACATCTTCATTCAGAAATCAAGAAGTTGGAGTCAGAGAAAAAGATCTTGGAACAGGAATTACTGAATTACAGAAATCTCCAAGATGAGGATAAGCAGGAGATATCAGATTTACGCAAACAGTTACGAGCAGTTATTTCTGAGAAAGGGTCCACTGATGGAATGGCAAGATTGTATGATGAAACTTTGCAAAAATATGACTTGTTAAAAGGGGACCATGATTTACAAAGGAAGGAATACACAGAAATCTTCACTAAACACAATGAACTTAAGGTGAAATTTGGTTTGTGTAAAGATGAAAACATTAAACTTTTGAAACAGAATGAAGCCTTAACAAGGGAAAGAGACACATTGATGGTGGACAGGAATATTCTCAAACAGCAGTGTACATCTGCAATCAGAGATCTTGCCAAAGTAACACAGCAGAGAGATGAAATGATGAAGGAATCGAATCATCTACTTGCTGTTCAGAAACAGAAGTATGAGACAGTGGTTAAAGAAAGAGATGCTGCTAGGAATGAATATAATCTTGTGTGGGCAGAGAGGGACAGTGTTCACAAAGAAATTAATCAACTTCAGGACAAATTAAATGAAGTGACACAGAAAAATCAGGCTGTTGAAATGGAGAAAAAGAAAACAGATGAGGAAACTGAATTGTTGAGGCGAGAGTTACTGACGGCAATACAGCATAAAGATGAGGCAGAGAAAGAACGTGATGATGCACAAAAACGCTATGGTGATGTTAAATCTAAAAATGATGATCTTGAAAATCAGAGAGATGATTTCAGAAAAGACTATGTAATGGTGACACAAGAAAGAGACATTGCACGCAAAGAGAGACACGAGGCAATTAAAGATCGTGATCGGATATTACGGGAAACCTATGAAAGGGAGAGAACCCAGAAGGAACAGGCAGAGGAGATTGATCAAGTGTCCAAAGAAACAGAGGCTCTGAAAAAGATAATTGAGAAGTTACAGCATGACCTGACAGGTAAGAACCTTTATTTTTGATATTGTGTATCGAAACAGCTTTGAATTCAGTGCTGGTTATTTTCACAGTTTCTTTTTTATGTCTATTCTATGTAAATGTTGCAGCTAGACTATAGTCACTGCAGTTTTAATTTCATGGTTTTGGATGACTGAAAATTACAAAAGTTAGAAAAACTGTTATAATAGTAGACTAAACTTAATTTAGAATGGAGGTTAAGACTTTAGAGCAACAAAGATTGGACACTGACACTAAATGTTATATACCAAATGTTTTGTTTACAGATGTGAAATGGGTGTTAAACTAAGGATAATCTGTTAGACTTTGTAGGTAATAAATTTTCCCATAAACAAGAAAAAGCAATTACTGGACAATTTCTTCTCTGTTTTGAATATGAGACTGGATTTATCATGGCTGTACTTGCATTGACCCTTAAAATTAGCAAAAACTAGAAATACAATATGGGGAAAAGAACTAATTGAAATCACCACTGTCTATATTTTATCCTAAATTACCCCAATTTCCTGTTGCAATATTGTCAGATTTGTTTTACACTTTAATGTTAAATGGATTGTAACCATTATAAAGGCTAGCATCACATACCTCAATAGAGAGAGAAGTGGATGTAGACTAAATATTGAAACAGACAGGAGACAGGAAAATTATGAAAGTAAATTTGGTCAACAGAATAAAATCATTGACCTAAATAAAACTGTTCTGGCTTTTTGTGCATACAAGATGGTCATGAATTTGTATATCTCTCCATTAAAGAGGATGAAACAGCAGCCAGTATTGCTCAACCTATTGCCATTAATTTGGTCTGTGACTCATTTCTGCAGAGATAAACTATTTTACAGCACCCACTTTGTGTCATTCAGGTTTTTAAGTGATAAGATTCTGCCATTTTACTAAGTGAAATCTGACTTTATCACAAAATACACAGAGAAGAGTTTTAATGACATAACAGACTGTCAAAGTTGACATTGTGTAAGTGTGCTGTTTTACCAGATGAACCATCCGTTTTCAGTGTTTTCTTTTAAAAAAAAAAAGTATATGATCTTGTTGATTTCGAGTTCTGATGGGGTAGAGTTGCACAATATCACAAGGGAAAAAAATACATGGGAATGGATCTTGGAGTGGGACTTGCCAAGTCATGTCTGTTTAGTTGCTTTGTACTTACTTTCAGTTTTAACATAAACTTGGACAGGGTCCAAAATATATGTTTTATTGATTGATAAATGCCTAATATCAAATATCAGAAAATCTGGAACACATCAGAATAGCATAAAAACAAGTACAAAATGAAATGCACTAAGTGTTTGTCATGGCCTTTATACCTAGAAAACAATTGGTTGTGCTCATTATCTCAGTGCCTCAATATAAGATAAACAAATTCATTAATTTTCGGTGGTCTGGCAGAGATAGTTGTCTTGTGGAGTTGGATTCAAAGTTTCAAGACCTGGTTTTCATGTTAACCATAATGAAGTTAGGGGACCCAGATTTTGAGTGCACTTTATCAGCTGATGAGAGGGTTTCCTGGTTAGAGGTTTACCTGATGTTGAAGTAGTTGATGTGTATCTTCTTCCTACAGCCTTGAAGGCCAACATAAATAAAAAATCTGGATATTGTGTCAAGAGGGAGGCAAGAAAGAACAGAATTTTTTGGGGGGAAAAGTGTACCAACTATGTAATTGAATGTTTGTAAAAGACTATTTTCAGTACATAACTAACATCTGCCCACGTAAAATCCAAAAATAAAATTGATCGAAACATTCAGTTGACTCGCAGTATATATAATATATGTTGGAATGGAAATCTTTCGCCCATAATAGAGTTTACCAGCTTCACGTAAAGTGCCACAAATATAGACCTATGCTACATGTATGCTTGTTGCTCTGTAACTAATGAAAAAATGAATTGACACCTATAGAAAACATGTACCTAGGTATTGATTTCATTGGCTGTGTACGGTTGTGTCTGTCACAAAACTAGCCAATTTGTACAGTTTCTCTAAAATGCATTAAATATAATTTTTGTGGTATCATTACTAGATAATGATATATGATAATAAATACTGTTTGAAATAAAGGAATATTCTCTAGTTTTAATTGAATCAATATGCTTCTAATTTAAATGTTTATTCTTAGAAACAGTATCTGTTAAATGTAGTTCTTTGAAATGGTTCATTGTCTGTCTAGTATTATCTTTGCAATATCTTAAAAGATACATCCCAAAATAAATCAAGTTACTTACACATCGATTTAATCCACGACCCCATATTCCAATTTTCTTTGAGCGGAAGGCCCTCTGATAGAGGAAGAATACATTATGATTGGAGTATAAGGATTATATTCTCTACAGTCTCAGTATGTAGGGGATTATTGCTATGGTTCTGAAACTCACATTTTAGTTGAAGAACTAGCAGCCAGTTTCCTGACTGGGGGCAGGTGTTGTGTTTTCCATATGGAGATGTTTATATAATCTACCTAGTGATGCATAAAGATGTGAATTCACAAATGAGAATAAAAGATGCATTACTTTTTTTATGTACCACATGTATATTGTTTGTGTTTTAAAAGTTATTTTTAGGTCTTCATGCAATTATCTGGTTATCGAAATCATATTAAAAGTTATTTTTGAACCTTTTAATATGAAATAAAATATAAATAAAAGTTGTCTCTTTCAGTGCCACAGATTTCATTATTTACAATTTTAATTATGACCACCCAAAG
This sequence comes from Ostrea denselamellosa, assembly GCA_024699665.1. Lineage (NCBI taxonomy): Eukaryota > Metazoa > Mollusca > Bivalvia > Ostreida > Ostreidae > Ostrea > Ostrea denselamellosa. Next base: position 5,235,890 of record JAMZEH010000073.1, on the reverse strand, counting down.
TGTTACATCTGATATACTGATATTTTCAAATTATGCATAATACAAACTATGAAACTATCAAACATCTTTATTTGCATGTTTTGCATATCATAAAATTCAATATTAACTCTCCTCTCTTCAAAAATATCCTGAGTCTTCATCGATTTCAACACATAGAAGCCTATACTTTGAATATAGGGTTGAGAATAAGATACTATGAGAACAGCTTTTTTAAATTAAAAATTTGAAAGTATACATGAGATAATTTACCTTGAGTTTCTTCACACCAGCATATATTTTATAGAATGATAATGCACCCCATTTAATTTGCTGGTACAAGTGGCTCAAGGTATATCTCATTTGCTCTCAAGAACTAAAAGACATTTCTTAATGTTTACATTTTAATGATTTTAATTGCATTTTAACAATGATTAATATGAAAATAGTGTATTCATACATAGTGATTAGCCTATTTCAAAAGTTTGAAGTTTATGAAATGTTAACCTTCAGTTTGAATAAGACTGTTAAGGTAAAATAGTGACTGTAAATATTTTAAGATCTTGTATGCATATCATATCTTCCACTGCAGATGCCAAAACAGAAGCAGAGAAATCAAAAAAGAACCGAGACTGGGCCCTAGGTGAGCGAGACAAGATTGTACAGGAAAGAGAAGGGATCCGCTCATTGTGTGAGAGTCTGAGGCACCAAAGGGATAGAGCCGTCAGTGACAAAGCCCAGGCTCTCAGAGACTATGACAACATCAAGAAAGAAAAGATGGAGGCCTGCAAAGAGCTCAAGGAAATCAGGTTTGTTTCACATCACAAAAATGTTTTACTGCAAGTATACATGCAATTTATAGGGGGAAGCAGTAAATATGCTGTTTGATACTGATTTTCAAACAATTTGCAATGTCTTACACATTGTAGACAGAAGTAGTTTGAACGAAACAAATCTGAAAGAGAATGTGTACAAAGACTTAAATAAGGCTTTAAGAAATAAAAATCAAGAGATTTTTTAGCTATTCAGCATACAGTTATATTAGAGAGTGCATCATGATTAAAGACATATTTTTCTTAACAGTAGTTTGTGCATTATGTTGTCACAAAGTATGTCATAAGATATGCTTATTGATAAATCTGTTATTGCCACTTTAACATGTTTAAGGGCTTTGCTCCAAATAAGTTTTTGTTTGTAATATATATGAAAATGATGCATTTCCCAATCAAATAAGAACAAATTTATGTGCCAAGCTCTTCTTTAACTTAATTGAACTCCTTAGAAGAAATGCTTCGTAACTAATGAAAGTATGAAGTATTTATGCTAGGCAAAAGCAGGGATTTGTTCAGAATGGAAATCAACAGCCAATATATGTTTAAAATGAACTTAGTTCTTTATTCCCTTCAAAAATAATCAGAACTCAGAAAATAAATCTTGTGTGAATGGAATCAAAAGATGTTCTTGGAGTCTTTAAATGTGTGTGTGGGCTTGTATTCCTGTGAAAATCAAACAAAGCTCATTCATGTTGTACCAACCTGTTTAATATATCTGGAAGAAAAACATTCTGAAATTGATGTTTGAGAACTAATTAATGAAAATACATCAAAAATCAAATTACATCAAAATGTCATGTTCGATAATTCACCTGATTGAGCTGCATGGATAAGACTATTGTATGAGAAAGTGCACTTGACATTGAAGATAAATGTATATTCATGCATTACTGTATTATCATCTGTCTGTAATAGTGGAGTTCAGGGGCAGTATCTCCAGATTCAGTATGGAGATTAAGGTAAGCCACAAGAGCGAATGATGCAGGGAAAATGGTGCACTGAGTTTAATGATACAGAAAACAAAGATGAGAAATCAGCTGGGAGGGTTTTTTGTCGTCATGAATCACAAATTTTTATTGTCAGTTAGTTTTTGCATGTTAATGTATAGATGACAACTTCCCAAAGCTCAGGCAGTGTTTTGTTGTTACTCAAGCATTTTATTGACAGAGGATTTGCCAATTTTCTTTTTTAACAATTGTTTTCATTGAGGAGGAAGGGGGGGGGGGGGGGGGGTTGGAGTTTAAGATTATTGGCTGGATAGTTTCTACAAAATTTCAGTCTTGCACCAAAGCAGAATAATCAGTATAAAGATTGCCAGAATTCATTAATTTTTTATGATAGTTGATTTGTGGTTAGTGAGTCTGTGCTTTTTTAATTTGTTCATTGATAATTTAAGAGTTTCCCTCCTTTAAATATTGAGGATGAGAGGGGAATTTGAAATAAATATTACTAAGTCATGTTTCAAAGAATTGTAAATGATACCTTAGCAATGTAGATGGTTGTTTTGTATTTTAATTAATATCTAATTTTTTTTAGAGAGAAGTATGAATCAATTATGGAGAAAGAGGCCAGAAAGAATCAACTGAATGGGGTAGGACACAACCACAGCCGAGACTCTGCTATTGATGCTGATTTGCAGGAACTAGAAACTGAGACTGTGCAGGTGGACATTGTAAGTGAAGGGATGGATCTATAAATATAGGGGGTGGATTCATTCATACAAAAAACAGATTGAAAGTAGAAGGGGAAAAAATCAAAGTATGCACTTTAACCAAAAATATTGAAGGGCTGGTAGATTAATATAAGAAAAGCCTGAAAGATGGTCATTATCTAAGAAAAACAGCAGAATGAAAAGTGGAACATGTATTTTTGGTGTAAAGATGTGGATATCTCACATGGGCTATGGTTTGAAAAACAACACTCTAGTTTGTCTAAGATTGTTTTGTCTAGGGATTTTAAGTGCAAAAATATTTGACCAGAGAGTTTCTTATAATTAATCAACCTATTTTACCAATTACAACAATTTCAGAAAACCTTTTTCTTTTATTTTTTCTGTGAATCCCATGAGAATGTTTAGTTGTGATTAGCAATTCAGAATAGCAACAAGGGATTTAAAAACATATTCTATGTTGTGGTTCAAGATCAAAAAATTTGATGAGATACTCTGTAGATTGGATAATCTACAGAAAAGATGCATGTATATCTATATGAACTTTGACCTTCCCTACCATTTCTCTGTGTGCCAGAACAGCTGAGGTCTACAATTAACTGAAATCTGTAACCATGATGTTCAGAGATAATAGGTTTCAATGCCAGCTACTGAAACCATCTCACACTTGGTTCACCAAAACAGCTCCCTGTGAAAAACTTTTTAATTCGTAAATCGAGATGTGGTAACATCAAACACTAAGTTGTGCCAATTTTTGTCAGTGGGACCTGCTGTTTAATAAAGATAAAGTGATGAAACATTTTGATTTACTATTTGTGTGCCTGTGATTTTAGATCTACAGAGCTTTGTAAACAAAAAGTGTAAGGCCCAAATTTTTTATCAGATGTTTTTTATGGGATTAACATATTTTGAAATAAAGTTCTTTATGAACACACAACATTATCATCATGTGCCAATAGGGAAAAAGTTACAATCTTATTAAAATTGGTTATTTATGTATTAGAAGGTAAATCTGTTGTTTTCGTTTTTGCTTGGAGCAGTTCAGCAAAGACCTGAAAAACAATCTGCATGAATGATTTTTAGATGCAAATTATGGCTTTTATGATCTTGACACACTCCTAAACTTTGATGTTTTCTTACAATATTTGTATCTATTACAGTTTTTACGTATATTTGTAAATAACATTTTTCAGAGGGGCCTAACTCCAGATAACCTTGGGTTTGACATTGTGGGTGGGAAAGATGACCCTGTGCTTCCAAATGATCATGCAGTGTATGTCAACCATATTGTTAAAGGAAGTGTTGCAGACGGCAAGCTCAAGTAAGCCATCACAGAAACCTAGGTGTCATGTCCAAATTACATCTGTTGTTTTAAAAAAAACCCGCTTCTTTTTATTATATTGTGGAATGCATTAAACATGCAATAATGGACTCCCAAGCAATCATGCCTTGAAAAATTTACTCTTTTATTAGTTGATTTGTGATTTATTATTTACACCATAGCATTCATTAATATTTTTCTGTGCCTCTGCATGTGGATGTTTATAAAGTTATGTCATAAGATGGATCTTATATGTCAGATTTAATTTCCAACATTTCATGGAATTAAAGATTAAAACAATGCTGTGTGAAAAAGCTAGTTGCATTTCCTAAAATGGATATTACCATGACACTTAGACATGTATCTTTAAATTTTTTTCAGGATTAGTGATGTGGTGTTGAAGATCAACAACATGGACGTCACAAATGTTGAAAAACGAACTGTTCTTCAATCTCTAAAGAATTCATCACATGTGTCACTGGTATGGAATTTTTTGTTTTTATTTCTTTCTTTATTATTTTTTTTTTGCTTTCTACTTGATCTCAGCCTATGAATTTACCTATATACAGGTTTAAAGTAGGGTTATATGCTTATATGTTTAACAGTAGTTAATACTGACTGATGATACCAGAAGTCAAGAGATATAGTTATGATTTGGTTCTGACTGGTGTATTCGTGAGATAATATGTCATTGTAAACAGCAACTGGTACAATTTCAGCTGGTCAGGAGACGACGGTGTGTCACACCTAAAATATGGCAGCCCATTCAACTTAACTTGTCACTGGGAAAAGGTCAGTACAGGTTTCAGTTTAACAAGTCACAAAGTGCAGATCTTTTTGCGTAGGATAGAAAAGCTATTAAATATTTCTATAGCTACTTGAATTATTGTAGATATGGGTATACACATTGAGCAGGGCCTATACATTGCTCGTATTGTCCCAGGGTCCACAGTTGCCAAGGAAGGCATGCTGTCTACTGGAGATAGAATCATCTGTGTGAGTATTGACTCAGAAATTGGCATCATTGGCAACTTTGGAATTTAACATTACTGAATATGCAAAACATCCATTTAAATGGTTTTTTTGATATGAGGACAATAAGCTATAAGGTACACATGAAATATACATTGAAAACAAGATTGCAATGTTTTAATTTTTAGGTGAATGGCACATCAGTGGAGAATTTCACTCCTACGGAACTTATGAAGCTCCTGCAGGGATGCTCTGACCCTGTATCCATTGAAGTGTGGAGACAAATGTCACCCTTCAACTCAGCAGGATCCTCTCCCATCCCTCTCAATCATAAGGACATATGTCAGGATTCCGGTACTCAGCTATCACCAACTTTCTCAAAGAGTGAGGACATCAAGCATCACATGTGGGATGCAAATGATACATTAGAAAACACAAAAAGTACCAGCAAGGTCAAGACTAGCACCTCTCAGACAGATGACCTGAACAATAGTCCAGGATCAAATCATTGGACTGTGAAGGGTTCAAAAAGTGAAAAGGATCTGGACAACCATAAACCTAAAAATAGCCACAGACTTGAAAAAGCTCTTGGGAAGCTTTTCAAGCCGAAATCTAAACACCATGATCGACATGACCATGATGACACCAGTAAAAGGCATAAATCTTCCCGACCAACTTCAACTATAAATGACAACAATGTGGTGCTTGAATTCAGTTTGGGAGACCCAAAAGCAAATCATGGAACAGGGCAAAGAAAAAATGTTCAAAAACGTGAGTTTGACAATGAAAACAGTGGAACATGGCCAAAGTGTTACAAAATGCAGCCCATGAAACCAGGAACTGTCATGATGCCCTCTCCACAGAAATACCCAGAAAGACCATCTATTACTAGCTTCAATTTCTTCCCAAAAGGATCTGAAAAGGTTCCCCCAACCCCTCCAGAGAGAACAGAAGCTTCACATATAGCTGTTAAACAAAGTCCTTGTCACAGTCCACAAGGCAGTGACTCTACAATAAAACTCTCTAACTCCCCAATACACTCTCCCCCAGTGAATACCAAATCATCACTATATCTACTACACAATAACAGTAATTCTAGTGTACATCCCAATCCAGCTCCTTTTGTGTTTAACCCTGACAATGCCATGCCACATAATCATGTTAGGCACTTACCACCAAAAACAAAGAAGCGACCCCCCTCTAGTCACCACAACCATTATGATGTGCCCAATGTCCCTCCAAGAGAGGCATGGGAACTTAGCAGGGGGGCAAGGAATCGGCCCCGATCTGTGGAAAAGGACCGGACACATCGACACAGTGTTAACTTGTCTCCATTCAATTCTAGTCAGCTTCATTCCTCAAATGACTCCTCTGTGAGTGGGATAGGGCTACCAATGGGAGAATACCAGTCTGTGGTGCGAAGTGATTTCTCAGCATTTAATTCACCGCCACCATTTCACGAGAGGCATGCTGGTCATGGTAACAGAATGCAACATAACAGGTAAGTACACAAGTATCATTTTTAGTCTTACTATGTTTCACTGATGATACAAATAGAAGTCATTATGGATATAGTCAAATATTAGATTAAAAATATTTACAAAAAAAAAAAAAAATGTATTTTAATCAGTTTTATTTATGTCAGCTTACAAAAACTAACATTAATAAGTAAACAATTTTATTGCTTTTTAAACAGTGGCAGTTCCTTGGTTGTGAGACCCCAAGCTCATTATTCAGTCCATGGCAGCCAAACAAGTGCCCCAGTTGCTGTCAGTCCATCTATTTCTCCAGCCTATAACTCACCCCCCGGATCATTCCCAGACATTGAACCTCGCCGATCTCCCTTTGACTACTGTAATTCACCTTGTCCCTCAGTCATGAGCTCTACCAGTGATCCTTATAGCTACATTCCAAGTAGAGCCTCCTCTGAAAGGACAGTGTCAGACATTGATGGATCTGTAAAGCCCTCCTACCCAAAAAATAATTCAAAACGGATCTACATACCTAATTTCATCCCCAGTAGGAACTCAGGATCTGTGGAAGTTGGTAAGGGTGTACTAGTGTATAAAGATTTCAGTAAGGGGCACAATGGAGTCCATTATATCTGGTCTTTAATATTGTGTTTTGTATTAGTTGCAGCAAGAACTAGTCCTACATCACCGAGCAATTCTGAAGAACCTGATACTAGTACAGAGTCTCTTCATCACAGAAGGAGAAAGTAAGAACACAACCAAAACTTAATATATGTGTATAAGTGGTATTTAAAGCTTTACAACATGTGTATTAGTAGTACTGATATATTGGTGGAACATGTGTATTAATGATATTGATATCTTTAGTCAGATGAGTAAGTGTGCTAATTATATCAAACAAAGAATTTAAAAGTTATTGTACATTGTATTGATCTTGTGTAACTTTGGTGGCACTGTAAATATGAAAAATTAAATTTGAAAAGCTTTTTTTCTTGAAAATAAACACAAATATCCTATTTTTATATAGGTTAAATATTTTTTAATGGTATGAATGACACTCATGCAAGACATGGGTTTTACAAAGTTTGGGAAAAACATTTTTGATAATCATATCGGACTTCTTTATCCCTTTGGTTAATTTCAGGCCTTTGATGGGAGAGACAAGGAAGATCAACATAGAGAGGAATTCTCAGTATGTAGGGTTCTCCATAGGAAGTGGTCCCCATGGAGGGGTTTTTGTCTCCTCTGTACAAGAAGACAGTCTGGCCATGAAGGGTGGATTGGTCATTGGAGATCAACTCTTGGAGGTACAGTTTGTAAAAGTTTTGTTAGATTAATTTATTGACCTTGCAAAACAAACATTTTTGTAAATTAGAAACACCAAGGACAAAAACATTCCCATAATTTTGAGATGATGCTGTTACACTGATTTCCACCAAATATCATAGAAGTCTATACTAGACTTATTGTACTGTACCAGCAGTGATATCAGTTTCATTGAAAAACTGAAAACTTCAAAACTTGATAATTTACATATTTATGCAGATTTGTGGGATAAACATGAGAACAGCCACAAAAGATATGGCAGCTAAATTCCTACGACAAACAGGAAACGCGCTCAGTTTACTGGTGCAGTTCAACCCAGATGGTAAGGCTCTTGCATTACAGAAAGATGTCAGTTTCAGTATATTGTACAGTTTTAATTTTGTACTGTATACAACATTATGATATTCTTGCAGAGTACAACAGAGCAGCCGACTCCTCAGGGGAGAGCACTGGAACCTCTCCAATGAATTCTCCTGAGTCAGACACATTTAGAAGAAGCAAAAAGATCAGCTCAAAGTCCAGCACTCACATCAGAATTCCCAGGTTGGTTTTGTTGCAGCTGACTGTATTCTGAGTTGATGTTTATTTTGCACTGCACTCTGTAGAAATAACACGAATATAGATGGTTTACAGTTTTTACTTTCATAAAGTTGTTGATGCTTTAAATTTTAAACCACCTAGTGGAAAAGAGCATTTTTGTTATAATGCTAGTCTTTAATTTTGTAGTTCTGACTTGCCATCTGAACCATCCAGATGGTTAACAAAAAGGAAGTCTTTGCCCAATGAGAACCTAGGTATATCCATTGTTGGTCAAGCAAACTTTGGAATATTTGTCAAAGAGGTTCAACCTAACAGCTGTGTTTTTGGACATGAGGGCTTGAGGTGTGGAGATCAAATTCTGGAGGTAAGAGCTGTGTGGTTGATTAAACTTCACTGGGAAGGTTGTGATATGATCATGTCGATGTAATCTACATATATCTTTGGTTTTTTTTTTTCAGTACAACAATGTGGATTTTTTAACAATTACCCCAGAAAAGGCCTCAACAGAACTAAACAAGCCTTGTTCATTTGTCAGAATGCAAGCACAATATAACCCAGCAAGTAAGTAGTGGAAGGGGTAAAAATATACACTTGAATTCAGGTTTTTTTGGAAGTGTTTGTTCATGGGCTGATGTTTATAAACCTAAGTCTTTTAGACCACTTATAAACCTGTTTTAATTTGTATTTGTCTGTCTGTGTGCAATATGTTAACATTTAAATCTTTTCAACTTCTTCTCAGATGCTACTGGTCAATTTTTTTTTTTATCAAATTTGGTTTATAGCATCTAAAAGGCATAGTTAACAAAAACTATGAATTTCATGGCCCCAGGTGGCTGAGATGGGGATCCACCCCCCCCCACCCCCAAATCCTTCTTTAAAGATGTTCTTGCTTCTGGACATCTACCAAGCAAACTCAGTTACTTAATCATGATGTGTAAGAAGCCTGTACCAGATTGTAAATTTATGACCTCTGGATAAGAGGCTTTGATGCTAGGGTGCAGCTGTATTATCATTTAGTGCAGCTGTAGTGAAAATGTATTATTGAATCCTGGACATCAAACAAACTTGAGTGTGTAGTAATGTTTTTAAATTCATGGAAGGGAGGTGTCTGTGATTCATACAGAGAAATTGAATCATGTTTTTGTCTTCAAAAAACTTCATGAATCATGGACATCAAATATCCAGACTTGATGCATATTATAATGAGGATGGGGGCCTCTACCAAGACTGTGAAATTCAAGGCTCTTGGGCTTGGGATTCTGGTGCTATTGTGGGGCTCCCTGGCTTTCATAATGAAAATGCATTATTTCTGTTACAAAATTCTTGCAGACTCCTGGACATCAAAGAATTTAACTGAAAACATAGACTAATTATGACCATGGAGGCCTTGAACAAAATTGTGAAAGTCATGACAGCTTAGATTGAGGGTGTATCTCTATGGCATATATAGTGAAAATGTTTGAAATGTTAAGACATGTTCTTCAGCGGGGTGCATAATTATATTGAGCATGGTTGCCTCTACAAAATTGTGAAATTCAGTGCCCCTGGGTCATTGGTTCAGTCCTCAGGGTGTTATGACTTTAGATTAAGGTGAACTTGCCAAGTTCAAAGTCATTTATTTGGAAAATTGTCAGAAATATCTTTTATATCATGAATTTGTATTGGAGAGACGAACAAATCTTTTATTTGGCTTATGACCACAGTGTGTGGATAACATGAGCCAAGTTCATAAGGTCAAGGTTATTAATGAAAAAGTTATTTTTCTAGGGCAAAATATTTTGACGGGAGAAATGAATATCACTTTAGATCATAAAGAACAGACTACTCTTAGTTTGAATGAAAGATTATTAAAATGCAGCACATAAATTTTTTGTTGTGTGATACTTGGGAGCATTAAGGCCCATTGACTGCTTGTATAAAAAGCATACATTTAGTTTAAAATGTGTATATATTTTGCAGAATACAGGCAGTTATGTAACCAGTTTAACAGCGAATCATTTTATGTGAGAGCCCACTTTGACCACAAGCCAACAGGTGAAGGTGAACTGAGCTTTAAGAAGGATGACATCATGTTGATTGAGAATACTCTCTATGATGGAAAGCCAGACAACTGGTTTGCCTGGCTGGTTAATGATGATGGTCATAAACTGAATTACAAAGGAATCATTCCAAGTCAAGACAAGTATGTCTGCGAAAAACATTATCCACAACAAAGTTAATGATTGAAAAATCATTATTTGATCAAAAGTTCATGATTCAACTGAATTAAATTTGCAATCCCAAGGGCATGTATGATATATTTTTGATTGAAACTAAAAAAAAAAAAAATTACATTGATATCATTCATTGAAAGTTATTACTTAATTTATCATGTAATATTTATCTGCTATATCTGGAATTTATAATAACTTATCTTATTAATTTCTTTCTCAATTTTTTGTTGCATCCCCAGAAATTTGATTTATCTGTGGTTTTACTGTATTTTATAGGCACACAAGTCTAAAGATGTGATTTCTTGGTATAATTCAATTTAAAACTAAGAAATATTTTAATACATGTAATTGTTCTGCAGGCTGGAGATGGAGTTGAGGAGAAGTTATTCTGAGAGTTTAAGCCTCCATGATCTAGAGGAGACCCGAGGATCCACTCGACGTATGTCTGGATCTGCCAGAAGTAGTTTCTTCAGGAAGAAGGCTAAACACAAGAGGAATAACTCCAAAGACAGTCGTGAGTTCAACTCCTTCTCTGAGACCTCACTCACCAGTGATTCGGTACCACTTCTTGAAGGTAGGAAAATATTGTAAAATGGCTACATCACCTTTACATTTTGTCTTCTTGTTCTTGTACACAGTTTTGAATTTGCTCCAAACTAATGCATGAATTTTTGTGTTAAATCCACTTTTACCCAGTTTAAAATCATAGATTTAATCTTGGGGGGGGGATACATAACTTGCCTGTTCCTTTGTTCATACCTTTGTGTATTTGTTGGTTTTGCCATGTAAACTAGATTTAAGCTACATTGCTGACCCTTGTTTATCTGTAATCTTGCAAGAATCATACTTTGTATTTATGGGTTTTCAAGGTTACCAGTAAAGGTCACTGGAAAAAATATTGAAATTTATATAAGCTTTACCAGTAAAGGTCACTGGAAAAAATATTGAAATTTATATAAGCTACATTTGTCATCTAAAGTTTGTTAAGACTTGCAAGAATGGTGCCTTGTATAAAGATGAGAGGACATGGTCAATGGAAGGAAAAATTTCTTTCCAGATTCAAGCTACATTGTTCATCAGACTTGCAGGAATGGTTTTAGTCCAACATATTGATAGGGAGTGGCCTATTTTGCTTAACAATTGTTTCTACGAGATTATATTTTCTACAGTTTCCATTTCACAGTTGTGGTCCACTGTGAAAATAACGAATATTAAAACACATCAAAAATAAGTCTGTAAAGAGTATTTCATTGAAAAGCTGAGATTTTGTACTGTCTTTTATTTTGCAGACCTGGCATTTAGCAAGTACACAAAAGTTGAGAGGATGGAATGTAAGTATCAAAAGTTTTTTAAACAATTTGTGGATATTTTAGAAAAAATCTCTGATAAATTTCTAAACTTCACATATATGTAGAACAGGTTTGGTAAATGGAAAACAAAGATAACTTCTGACTTTGATACCATATACATGTACACACATATTTAGTGATTTTTACATAAAAATAGGTATACAAGGGCTGTTTGATTTGTAATGTGTATTGTACCACAGCGCGATAATGCTTTGCACGAAAGATAACTATTACTTCTGATATGGAAAAATTTGTTAGCAATATTCAATTTTAGCAAATTCATCACTCTCACTATTAATGCCAAAATTAAATCCTCGCTAAAAATTCTGCTGATACCATATTTGATGTCAAAACTTTGGTCTTTATTTGAGAATACATGTTTATTATACTGTGTTTCAGATAAGGATACAAGGCCTGTGATACTGTTGGCACCGCTTGCAGACTCCCTTATTAAAAAGTTAGTGGCTGAGTCACCAGACAAGTACAGCACAGGGCAACCTAGTGAGTTTATAACCAATCACATTAACAGAACTGTTTAACTCGAAGAACGAGTTTCAGTGTTACTGTCACAGTGCAACTAATTCTTGGTTTAGAAAAGATTTATTTCATGTTTCATGCTTTACACGTACCATGGAATAAAGAATGCAAAAATGTATAGAAACTGTTTTTAATAATAGTTACATGTATATATCTAAATGTATAGTTGTGTTTTCATTACAATAATGTTTGGAAATAATTTTATGCTTGTGTTGTATAGCTGTGATGCAGACGACTAAGCAGGTGATGGAGCAGGGCCTAGCAGACGGTATTTACATTGATTACTGGCTAGAGGAGGACAAATTCCAATGTATCCGAACAGCAATCATTAAGGAAATTTGTGATCAGGTATGTGTACTTATGTTAGCACATATACAGAATTTATCATATTTGTAGGAGTCAAGAACAATTTGTCACAATCATAAATTAACAAAACTAGTGTCGCTTCATCTTTTTTGTACACCAAGATTTATAATTTGATGATAAATTAACCTAAGGTGTCAAAATTTGAAGTCTTAAAAGTATCTGTGCTAAATGCACTTGAATATTTGTGCATATTTAACATGATGTGTGTGGGTTCATGTAACAATATTAGATCTCGGGGTTTTATCGATAATACAGTAAATCATGAAACTCTTACCAAAGGGGAAGCATTGCCTGCTGAACATCAGCCCATCTGCCATAGAGCGACTTCACAGATTACAGATCTACCCCATTGTTGTGTTTGCCAGACACAGGTCACACAAACAGCTAAGGTAGGAATGATATGAAATCCTGAAAATCAATCCTCTCTCATCAAAATATCACTTGAGAAATATCACAAAAGAGCTCATTATGTTCCATTTTCAAATATTCATTTTCCATTGTGACATATATGTATTAATATGTTGTGGTTTATTTGACAACAACTCAGAATGCCAATCCAACCACTAAATCTAGGAAAGCAACCATATCTGTTCCAACTTGTTAACTGATGAGTACAGACAGTCTTAGAAATGGGACTTTTTAAAAAAAATCTCATCTAAACTAGATGTAAATTTAAGCATTAAAAAATCTCATCTAAATGTGATATAAATGTAAACATTAAAATGTCTGTTGTGCTGATAATACCCAACAGTTTGCGGACATATTAAGCAATGTGCATTATTTAGTCAAACTGCATACTCTTGCATGATTATCAGTACAATAGATGTCAACATCTACATCCCCAATTTATCCGTGCTCTTCAGAGAGTATGAGTTGTTAATTCTGTTAGGATGTGATTTAAAATTATGATTAGGTGTACTTTGGGGAACATCTGCTATTATTCTGTTAATCCAAATGAATTGTGCAGTAGAAATAAAATAAGTTATTCAAGAATGTTGTGTGCATTTGCAGAAAGGAAAGAGTTGTAAAAATGGTATTTAATAATCAAAATTTAATGATATTAGGATACAGATCTTTTTATACAAAGAGATGAATTTCAAGTAATGACAAATACAAAACAAACCGAAAAAACTATTTGAGGAGAGTGGTTGAAAGTAAAGTTCTTTTTTCTTTCTTTTTCTTACATGGTTCTTTTGGAAGCTTGTCATCACAATAGAAAATTGATTTCTAATTGAAAATTACAATGGTTAGTGTGTACTATTATATGTAATGTATCATTTCTTCTGATTGATGTTATCTACATTTGTAGGGAAATCACTGACCCCCAGTTCCATTCCCAGAAACTCAGTGCTAAGTCTGCCAAGGATCTTTATGATAAATTCCAAAGGCTAGAAAAGGACTACCAGCACCAGTTCTCAGGTAGGCTTGTACAGTACTTGTCTCTTAACAATGTAAAGCATCCAGTGTATCTTTTCTGGTGGATTATAAATTCTTTGTGCTGAGAGGAGGCATACTATATCATGCAAACATGTTATGAAAGTCATAAACTTTGTGGCTTTGATCTCACAAAGTTGACAATGATGTATTTCATTTTAATAAAAATCTTTTTCAACCCTTAGAAAGCTTGGGAAATTTTCCTCTAGAGTTTATATGACACCACAATCAAGACATTTCAGTACATTAAAGTCAGAGTTTCAGTAATGTATTCATACTCCCAAATATGGATGTTTATGACAAAAAAATTTGCATTTTTGAAATGGAAAAATTCTGATAGGGAGAAAACTTCATTTTCCCCATGTGATGTTGGTCTCTCTCTCTCTCTCTCTTAATTGCATGTACTGTATGTTTACAGCTATAATCCAAGGTGGCAATTTGGCAGAAATGCATCAGCAAGTGAAAACTGTGATAGCAAATGAACAGAAAAAGGCTATTTGGGTTCCAGTGTGTCCCAGGGTGTAAATAGGAATACCACATTTTAGGAAAATCTGGGAAATGTTGTCTGAGAGTTTGATCAGATGTTTTGAGATTGCCATGGAAGTTGTGAAATCCCAGATTCACTTAAACATGTTGAACTTATACAGATGAAGTCTGTAACATTCTAGTCTGGATTTTTACCAAAATATGCTTACAAACTATTTTGTACGACTGTCTCATGGGATACAGAACAAAGAACTTGATCAGCAATTGCAAGTCTTTGTTACAAGTTGTCATTCCTGTTCCTGTTTATAAGGATCATAACAGAAATTGTCCATTCATTTATGTCATGTTTACTACTGTGATAAAAAGTGTCAAGCGACACATTTTTGGTGTTGTGACCTAGTATCTGTATTTAGTGGTGAATGAGCAAAATCATTAGTGCATCATTATTACATTTTGCTGTGTATCTTACAAGATTTTTTTAACATAGCTTGTGAAGATTTATTTCTATTTTGCTTTTTTCTTTTATGATTATGTTGGCATTGACACAAACCCACCTCGGGTTAATGGCAACCTGCTGTAAAAAGAATTAGTAATCATTAATCATACCAGTCCTTGACTGCAAAAACAGGACAGAAATGGACACCCATGTAATATTCAACTTTTTAGGAGTAAAAGAACTGTAACATCTAGCAATTGAATAGTTATTCATATGTTCATTTCTTTTATTTGAAAATTGGGTAGACAGATTGCTAAAAGTAGGGTTTACCATTACTATACAGTTTTCATTCGTTTACATTTTTATCATGAATTATACACAGTGAAACTGTTCGTATTGTGATCTCAAGACAGCAGGCGGCTAGTGGGTCATTTACTGAATTTGCTTCGTTATTTTACTTTCAATGTTAAATGTTGTGTGCAGTTTATTTTGAGGCATTGATTACTTTAGTTGTGAAGATCTTTATTTTGAATGTGCAAAATTATCAGCAAGTACAGTAATGTGTATGAGAATGTGTGTGTAATGTCGCTAATTTTTCTTCATATTTCAGTCTAGAGCTATGTGAAACTTTTAAATGAAGATTTTTATTTTGTATTTAATTTATCAAAGTTGTGATCTATTTCTGATTAGATTTTGTTTTGTAGCTTTTGGTTTTTGTTTTTTTTTTCTTGTTTTTTCTTTTTTTTTTTTTTTTACAATAATTTAGACGTCTTTTTATTCAAGTTTCAGATTTGTTTCTGGAATCTATTTTTAGTAGTATGCTTTTTTTTCTTAAAAACTGAAATCAACCATCATAGAATAGCAGTGGGTATAGATTGATCTGGTTACAGAAATGGTGATTAATTTTATGTACATTTCAAATTTCTGTTATAGTTAATCAGGGACATTGCACTAGAGAAATGAGAAATAAAAAATGGGAAATACATTTTGTTGTTTGTTATACGAGGGGTGTTTGAAAAGTTCCCAATATTTCTCATACTGAAAAGATGGGATCATAATCAAGAGCAACTTCCTGCGCATTTGACTTCCTGCGGAGTTAGGCAAATTGTAAACTTATGATATTACTGCAATTCACCCTTGAATTAAAACGTTTTGGCCGATACATTAATATGTTGTGTGACAACGCAGTTGAGTCTGTTTGCAATACAGTTGCGAAATTCGATAAAAACTCTTATTGGACCAAATGTAGAAATCTGCCCAAATTCCCTTTTACGGCAATAGTCGCATATTTAATAAATGCAGTACACCGATCTACAGAAGTTCATGACCTTATGTTTTGACCAATGAAATGCGCTAGAAAGTAAGCTCCGCCCACCACCACTAACTTCGGACAAATATCGGACATCCACCACTGTTTTGTATAGTAAACACAGTATGTATTGGCCTATCTTGCGTTAATAATATACCATGCAGAGATATTTTTGGATGAGGGATGATAAAACATTTTGCTATGGAATCTGTAAATCAGACAGTAGGTATCCAGACATACTTAAAATGTAGCCAAATTCATACCATTTCCATCAATCAGACATATTTTCAGAAGTGTGTGCGTGGATTGCCTAATGTCACGGCCAAATCAGTAAATGTCCTTAAAATCACCAGGGGAACGGGACCGTATTTATGGATTAAGGTAATTATTGAGTAACTATACATATTAAAAAAAAAAAAAAAGACAAAAATCAACAGTCTGCATTGACAATCGTCGCCCGTGTCTGCAATATTGTTACTATGTAACCTAACCAATATGCTGCGGCAGTGAATCTTTGAGAAGCGGTTGCTAATTGAAAACAGTTTATTTTTAATTTTAACATTGCCGACAACGAAGAAACAACGCCGTACACGGCATTCTCTTTTTTTATTTATGCAAACAAATATTTCGTATTCACGTTTTTCACAAACGGCCCAAGTGCACCTCAGGAAGTATCCTCAGCTACCAACAGCATACAACATTAAATATTTTTAACGTAGTGTTATTCCGGACGGCTAAAATTCGCAAACTCTTCCTAATATTCCTATGTTCCTAATTATCTATCTGTCTCAAAGGTGAAAAGCGAGAAAGTGAGCGGTTTGGAATTGGCCAATGAAATTGTTCAAATTGTTCAGTTGTGTCATTCAAATGTGTTGTCACTTGACGCAATACTGTATCGGGCGATCTAATTCACAGATGAATTGCGATAAATATAACATCACCAAGATTAAAATGGCTCTTCACACCATATAGATATTGTCCCCATGAGGAATACCTGACTGTATAGCTGGATCCCCCAACCTGCCCATAGTAGACTTCACCCAAAGTTTCTGATCGATCAAACTTTTTAATTGGACATTTGAAAACACAAACTGATGAAATGAATTAATTTATATGTTACAGATGTAAATATGAAATTTTGTAACATTTTTATGATACAGATACAGTCGGTATTGAGATTTGATCAAGTGACTGACATCCTATAGATGTCACTGATCTGGACGTGTCATTGCCCATATCTAACTGGGTGTGTAATGTTCTCAGTCTGTCCATTGTATAGAATATTACCCACCCCCTCCTTTTGAATAAGAAATGGCATATTGGTTTTCATCAAGGCAGATCACGTGGGTGAAGACTTGAATGATTACATGAAACTTTGGCATGTCAAATTACCTCTTTAGAGGAATCCACTCTTCTAGTGACTTTTCATTTACCTTTTTATGAGCAATACATACAAGAGAATTTGCTATACATTTTGTATCACTACTTACTCGAAAAAAAAAAAAATTAAATCCCTAGTTAATGTTTGCAGTTTCACATTCTGTACAGAAATCTCATTTTTTTTCCGTATTTTCCTGGATTTCTGTAATCCTTTGGTCTCATTACTTATAGTAGAATAAAGTTTTCTTTTCACATCCTTCATTATCCGTTCTGTGGGCGTTATTTTAAACACTTAAATTCCACATGAACTGTTCTAGCAAAGGGAAAATTAGGAATCGAGTTATTACCCTACAGATATTAATTTTCGAAGAATCCGATATCTCTGGTTCTCACACTTGCCACGTAGGTACCCAAGTTTTGTGAGTGTGCATTCATCTTCCACTAAAGATGTTTGCACCTTCTTTCAAAAGATTTAGTCACTGGGCTCAAAAATTCCCAAACCATTTAGTAAGTTAACAGTGACTAACGCCGAACAATTTATCGTTTTGAAAAGTTCGTTGTTACGTTTCTCCTCGATTCCCTCCCGGAACCAGTCTGTCACCAAATTTGCAAATTCTTCTACCGCTCTATCACAAGTTTCTTTAACTTTAGTTTTTTTGCGCCACTGATATATTTGTTGTCAATCTCGTTTAATGTGCGATTCTCCAAAACCACTTCATATTCACCGGAAGTGCCTGGTTCATCATTCGAATAGTCTTGACGATCATCAAAACCATCGTAATCATAAGAACATATGTTCTCCAATTCAGTCATGCGATCGTCGTGGTTTTTTCTGATTGTCCTGAATAGCTGTAAGTACATTCAGTACCTCGGCGTTTGACGCACCTTCATGTCCGCCGCCTTTGTCATGGCCCCGCGAACGCGTGGAAACAGAAGTAGAAGGAGTACAGAAAGAGTAAAGAAAGTGTCTTCTCCAAAGACAAGCTAGATGTACCCTTGGTTAGGGATCCCCCCCCCCCCCCCCCATTTGCCGCATTTTTTGAGACATCATCATAACACTGTGTCTCATCACCAATGGCGTCCGCCACGACGTACGTGGTTTGATTCAGAATCTGTGTACTTGTAAGTCACCGTCTCACGCAGATTTATATGACAAAACTTTGACCCCGTCAAAGCCACAAAATATATTTCTGACCACGGCAGAATGACAAAAGATATTTTACAGAAATATTGACCCGTCAATATTAAACATCAAGCTAAGTCGCAAGCGAACAAGACCTTCCTTTTATCGGTTTGGCTGTTCGCAGTTCAATGATTTGGCGCCTGCGCAGTACTATTCACATCATCTCGGAAGTGACATTTACGAAAAATACTTACAATGAAACCCGAAACGCAAATTATGACTTAAAGGATCCGGCCGTAAAGCGAAACAACCGGAAGGTAAATTATGTGACACTGTCCCCTATGGAGTGAATGCGTCTTTCATGGAAGTTAAAGTACAATTCATGACTATTTTCCGTCTTAAACAAGCCAAAAATATTATCATAAAAGTTATTATGACCCATTTTCATTTCTTGGACGCGTTTCCGAAACAATTTTGGATGATTAAATTTTCGATCTCCAAATCTATATATGATTGACATGGATGTTAAAAAGGTAGATATCTAAATTTAAATTTATTACCCCACCACCACTCAAAATATTTTGTTTTAGCTAGAAAGATATAAATATAATTATGAGCTGCAATACTTTGAGGTCGGGGTTTGTTTTTTTTTTGGTTTAAAATCGAAAAACAAAATTGCTTCAATTCCGATAAACATCAAGAAATGACATCGAAATTGCACCACTGTACATTTACATGTAATCAACATCGTAAATAACGATTGAATGTAAAAGTTTTACCGATCAGGTCAGCTGCCATTTTTTATGACTGTAGTAGAATATACGTATACTACGGTCAGCGGCTTGTTCACAGTGAACTAGGCAAGTTAAAATAATGGATAATAGAATTGTTTTTCTTTCTGTGTGTGTCACTGTGCGTGCGTGTATGTATGTATAAACTGTATACAGATTTATTTTTCTCCAGTGTTTATACCACTTAATCGGATTTGGAGGCATAAACGGTCCTCGTCGTTATTGGTTTGTCCGTCTGTCTGTTTTTCCGCAAAAAAATTCAACCTTCTTCATGATATTTGAATGGCTGGTAACAGGGCTTTTATATTTCACATGTGTATTCTTCGTGACAAGACTTCTTTTGCAACCAGGTGTTTCGACCTCATGACCCAGGAATTTGACCATACGGGGGCCCATAAGCACTTCTTGTTTATTTTTGCCCTTCTATACTTGCAAATGGTTTCGTCCCATTTTCGATTCACCCAGGCAGAATTGGTTTAAAAGAGAGATAATCAGATAATATCAATTCACCCAGTCTTAAATTCACCCGCGTAACAACGAGGGCGAAAATAAAACGGGGACGAATATTTCCCAACATACAGTATGCTTGTTTACAAGTAATTCCTGTCGATTACACACACAGAAAATGCTCACAATTTATCGTATACAGGTCTCCTTTTAAGCCCTTTATTTCGGTTTGTCACTTAAATGCAGAAGAACTTCAGTTCAGAACACCCCCGCACTCAATGTCCAGCAAGACATTCTAGAGTTTGTTTGGCAAGAACAATTGCTAAACTGATCTCAGTATTGGTAATGACATAAAAACCAGAAAACCACTAGTATTTCTCCTTTTTCGAAAAGGGTTTATGAAAATGACAAATTGGGTATTTAATAAAATTTAGGGAAGGATCGAACTTCATTAGATTGGACATTACGATCATTTCTACATATGTGCCTGATTATGTATTTTTAAACCTTATTGCTAATTAATATATATAATTTGTTTTTGTTAAACTAAATGTCTACCCAGCTCTCCAAACTGAAAGTGAACACCCTCCTCCTTATGTACCACATGGTATGTACGAGAAATCATGAGCAGGAACATAGACATTTATATGAACTGCACTTGGTGCATTGGGGATAAAGATGGAGAAAAGATTCATCATCGATGAAATCAACCTCATTGTTGTATATGATACAAAAATAATGACTGTTATGTTGAAGTACCAGTAGGAAAGTTATCATACCCTTGCACAAAGTTACAAAACAATTCTCTTTGGTCCACTTTAAATTGTAGGAAAATATTAGATTCCCAGATCAGAACAACGTGAACATCATTAAATAATAATGAAGTATTGTACAAAATCTCAAGGCTATCCAATAAGCCATACAAGAGAAGTGTTCGCAAGCTAATTTACGGCCTCCACCCCTGTTAGATCCACAATAACTTTTATGAAAATAAATGTATCCTCACGTCCCGACAATATGCACATCTCCAAATGGCAATGAAGCGGTATACAAACCGATAAACTACATAGAAGAAGTGTTCACAAGATTTTGTGACAAACAAACGGACAGAAAGTACAACAACAACATGCCTCCCTTTGGAAAAGGGGAGATAGAATTAATTCTCAGTTTGTACAAGTGTAAATAACAGTTTTAAAGTAGGCGAATATGCGTTATGTTGTATACGAGTCTGGTATCAATATACCCGTTTGTCGAACGGTTGGTATGTTTCGAAATCGAGAGACCATTCACATAGTATGTGCAAACGACGTATAATCTGATACATAAGTTCATTCATAATTTCGTGAACGGTACTGCCATTCATATAATTGATAAACGCACCAAAAATAGATAGCAATGGAGATGTTACTGTTACAGTGAAAAATATTGTCCACACTCTTCAGCTTGCAGATCACAAGTTGTAATTTAGTTGGACTCATAAATACTTGGAAAAAGACGTAACTTGTTTATGGTGAGTAGTTTGCACTGAAGTATGAAAAAAACAACAAAAAAAAGATAATAAGAAATACAATAGCTTTAATGTCTATGTCACAAAACACAACAGAAACCAAACTCTAGATTTTTGTTTCATTGTGCTAATATGTTGTGTACACTCAAACCTATACATATTATAGACGTGTACTCGGAATAAAAATAAATAAGACTTCGAGACAAATGAACAATGTATAATAAATAAACAAAACTGCACATTCACAGATAGTTCTTCCTAAAGGGTTGAATTACTTTACCGTCCATTCTTCCCAATGACAAACTGACAATGTTTTTTTTATATTATTATAGAAGATGGAGGCACAAATGCTAAAGCTACACGTTATTGCACAATTCCGGCACATTTCTTTAATAGCTGTCATTAATATCAAAAGAGGGTGTGACAGAGCGATAAGAAGAAGATGCGCGCACACGTGGTGACAGGAGATTTGGATTCGAACTTGGCCCCTGAAAAGACGAGAGAGAAAAACATGTCAGCAAATAAATCATTTCATAGGTTAAAGAATAAAAAATCACTGATGTATACAGCAGACAACTGTTACTTACACTACAAGTTCAACTGAAAACATAATTGTACACAACTGTAGCAATGCTACCATTCAATGGTCAACAAGCATCCTATACAATCTTTCGTCTGTTTATAATTTTTCTTACAACAGAGGAAGAACGAATAGGGGCAACATGCTCAGATGCCAACACAAATTTTTGTGTCATCAAGAGTTTATTGAAAATTGATTATTTTTTTTAAGTTCCGTAATGGAAAATGTTAACTTTGGAAAAAATAACAACAAACAAAAAACATGCTTGAGGCATGACCATGTTATAAGCATGAAGATGGAGTGAAGTCAATGCAAGGGTCGCCATGTTGTTGTAAGGCGGAAATGAACTCATGTAGGTCAAAAACAATCAACCAATCAACAGATGGAAAACTTACGATTACTCGGACTGTCGGATCTGTGGAGGAGTAGGATGAAGTTATACGTGGTAAGGAATTTGTTTTTAAACTTTAGATGACATGATTGTTTCGTACATGCCAGGAATTTTAAGGGTTTTTATATTTTCCCATTATTATGGAAAGATGGGAAGATTTCAAAAATAGAATTTGCATGCTGAAAATGTTTCCATAAAATTGGTATGTATTAGACTTTAGTACAAGATAAATATTATTTGGATAAAAGCCATGGACTTGGTGAAATTTTGATACCGGCATGCCCAAATCTTAATATAAAAGGGGGATAATCAGATACTGTATGTAGGATATGTGTATTTTGCATGCTATTTTTAGAATATTAAATGGAGTAATTGGTAAACGTTGGGGGCTTGGATCACTAAAGGGACAAACAACTATAACTTACTCTACTAGTTAAGGAATGTACTCATCATTCTCCATCACGAGAGTGTAGGTTGGAAATAAAACAATTTATTAGACTGGTGTTTTGATGCTGCGATGCTCATCATGAAAAGTAGTCAAAATACTAACACTAAAACTAATCTATTTCCACTCCAGTTTCAAACGACAAAAACGAACTTATTTCCTATAGACAGGTCCAGACACTATAACGACTCCTACACGTCTAGCATTTTTACCTTTACAGAGGGACCGATCGTTTATTTAAGAGCAACAGAGGATGTTGCCCTATCGGTCCTGGCTACACTACCCCCTCGGCCGACAATTGGTGTCTGGAAAACGTCGTGTATATAGAGGCCAACGTAATATATATATATATATATATATATATATATATATATATATATACATTGAAAATCAGGTTAGGTTTAAAACTATATGCTACATATCCTAAAATATTCTAGAGACTAGAATTTAATCTTTAGTTTTATAATACATTTAGATATCAGAAGTAGATGGACTTACCACTGAAGAGGTCACAGAGGTGCGGGATACGGACACAGAGCTCCTGTTCTTTGCACGGAGTTTGGACAGGGATCCTTCAGCAGTATCGGCCCTCTCCTCTGCGTCTTCCAGTTCATGCTGAACTTTGCGGTATTTAGCTAGATTGATAGCGGCAATTTCCTCCTATTCACAGTGAGAATAGAAATAGCATATTTTAGTTCTTTGTTTATTTTAGATTTTGATTTTTATAAAAGTGACAATATCGAATAGAAAGTAAATAGAAAATGTGCACGGATACGTACAGCTTCCTCGACTTGTCTCTTGTAAGTTTTGATCTTGGCCTGCAATTTGTCAATAAGTTCTTGAAGTCTCTCGTGGTTTTTGCGGTCTTCATCGGCTTGGAAGGCAAGTTCCTTCATACGACGATCAGCCTTGCGCATGTTTTTCTGTGTTTCAGCATGTCTGCGCTGTTCGCTATCGAGTTCTCCCTCAAGTTCTCTTACCTATGAAATTCATGAAGAACAATATGTATGTATATATCTATTAGTTTATGAGAGATTATTTTAAAAGGTGAATGTATATATCTATTAGTTTATGAGAGATTATTTCAAAAGGTGAATTTTTAACTATGGCTGAATCTATGAATCACTAACAATTTGACGAAGAATACTTACCCTTTGTTCAAGCTTAGCAATCATTTTCTTTCCTCCCTTCAGTGCCTGAGCTTCGGCTTCCTCAAGTCTGACCTGGAGTTCTTTGATTTGTCCCTCCAGTCCTTTGCGGAATTTCTCAATCTGTTGACTGTGTTCTTGCTCTGCACGGAGTTCGTCAGTAAGACGAGCGGCATCAGCTACTGCTTTCTTGGCACGTTCATCGGCAGCTTTGACTTCGTTGTTCATATCATCAAGGTCAGTCTGAAAGAAAGGTGGGTTTATATAACTTTATTCATATAAAATTCATTTAAGTGATGCATGCTATAATAAAATACAACGTATTTCACTAACATACCTGCATAGCCTGGATATCGCTTTCAAGCTTCCTCTTCTGTCCCTGGAAAGATGACACTTGGGCGGAAAGTTCATTGACACGTTCGTTAGCTTCTGTAAGTTCGCTTTCAGCTGCTTTTCTAGCCCTCTCAGCTTGTTCAAGGGCTGTTCTGAGTTCCTCTACCTCACTTTGGAATATCATGCAGCGGCGCTCTGCCATGTTGTAGGCTTCACGGGCTTCCTCTCTTTGTCGTTGTTCCTCCTCAATTTGAGTTTGCATTTCCTATAAGGAAACATAGAATATTTTAATGACATAGTTGCAAATCTATTGTTTAATTAATAAATAGTTATTGTGATACAGCTTCTATTCATTTACTTTGATTTGTTGTTGGTATTTCTTGATATTCTTTTCCAAATCAGCTTTTCCCCTGTTGGCAGCATCCAGAGCAATTTCAAGTTCATTGATGTCTTGTTCCAGTTTCTTCTTGATTCTCATGTTCTCAGCTTTGCCCTTGGCCTCAGCTTCAAGACTTGCCTGCATGGAGTCCATGGCACGCTGGTGGTTGCGACTATAAAATAAAGTACCATATTTGAAGTTTGCGTACCACTTAGAGCAGCCATTTTTTCTAGACTTGTAATCTTAAAAATAGCTCACCGAGTATTTTCGAATTCTTCGTCCTTTTCATGAAGCCTGCGGTCAATTTCAGCACGGACGGTGGATATCTCAAGTTGAGACCTCATTACTTTAGCTTCTTCTTGCTCTAATGCGGCCTCAGCTTCTTCCAGAGCGGCTTGCAGCTCTTCTTTTTCCATTTCTAGACGGCGCTTGGCTTTCTCCACTTCATGGACGCTTCTTCCTCCCTCAGAGAGTTGATCAGTCAGTTCGTGGATCTCATCTACAGAAAGAGTATGGTAAAATACTTAAGCTACTAGTACATAAAATACAAAACTTCATTAGAAAGACCTCTATAGTGATCCTAAACGTTTTGTTTACAAACTCACCGGCAAGGTTCTTGTTCTCTCTTCTCAATTGTTCAATAGAGTCCTGACTTTCTTCGTACTGAGCCTTGACACGGAATAGCTCGGCAGAGTATCCACGGGCCTCCTTCTGAGCATTATCCAATTCCTGTTGGAGATCGTTGACCTTCTGTTGCCATTCCTGGATGGTCTTGTCGAAAGCTCGTTGTTTCTTCTCCAGTGAGTTGGCATTGGCGTTAGCTCTTTCGACGTCGATCATCAGATCCTCCATCTCACCTTGCAGTCTGGCTTTGGCTTTTTCAAGAGCACTGACCTTGGCATTAGCAGCCTCTGCATTTTGTTCGGCTTCTTGAAGTTTGGCCATGAGTTTCCTCCTGAGGAACAAAACTCGGTGTTTAAGAAACAGTCATACTTGCTGTTATAGAGTAAGATCAAGCTTGTAGTATATATTAATGTAAGATGCTTTCCATGTATGTATTATATATCATATATTATGTATCATGTTTTAACCACATACTTTGCCTCTTCAAGTTCTTCAGCACGAGCTGTGCCTTCTCCTTCGAACTTGGCTCGCCACTGCTGCACTTCACTGTTGGCTTTGGACAATTGGCGCTGAATATCAGCCTTAGATTCTTGTTCCTCCTCAAGCTGTTCACGGAGAGTGTCCATATCAGCGTTCAGATTTCTCACATCGCTCTGCAGTTTCTGTCTAATTCTTGTTTCCTCCTCCAGTGATCGTCTGGCTTCCTCCAGTTGGCTTGCGAGGGCTGCTTTCTCTTTGGTGAGTGTACCAATTCGGTGTTCAGCATCTTCAAGCTGGGCATTGACGTCTGTTGATTCCTGGCTCAACCTGGACTTCTGATTGTTGAGGTCCTGTAGCTGTCTGTTGGCTTCATCAATCTTGGCATTGGCCTCTGATAGTTGGTTTTCGAGTTGTTTAGTAACTTTGTCGACAGAACCCTAAATACAGCAAGTTGTAGTTTTCAAATGAAATACATAGATTTCAATGAAATTAGATACAATGAAATGAACGTGGAATAAATAAACTACCAATAAATAACTGTAATCTGACATTATATTATTATGGACTCTGTGGCTGAAATATCAATCGTAACACATTTACATGTATCTAAATTAGAAATACATTCAATAAATTATATGATATGTCTTAAGCTTCGTACGATTAGAGGGACTCGCAGAAATCTATGCAAGATAATCAATATCTTTCGATTGAGTTGTTATTGTGCGTACACATGTGTATTTCATACCCAGTCATATAAATGCAAATTGATATTGTACAAACATGCAACATTCAAGGGTGCTCTTGTTGGAAGTGAAGTAATCGTTAGTCAATCTCCAGTATACCCGTTCCTTATCCACTTGCTCCAAGGAAATCAGAAGGTCTTCACATTCTTCTAACAGCTCCCGTCTTTCACGTTCCACTCTGAACATGCATTATCAAGGCAAGCGTTAGTAAAGGATTTAGTCAGCAAAATCAATATCCAGTATGACAATGTCGATGGGATTTTCCTCCACACATTTAGTATCTTTCGTTATGTAGTTTAAAAAGCAGTAAAAGTAGAGTGTGAATACCTCAATTGACTCCACATAATGCATTAGCACAGCAATGCTGAAGCAATATAATTTATAGAGAACATTCTAACACCTTTTTCTTCTTCTTAAAAAAGAAAACTTTATCAAAAAGATTAAAAAATCCTTACTATCCTTCAACAAAACAGATACGTTTGGACTTATGCGCAGCTCGTTTTGCCTGTTGGTGCAATTTCTGAAACGAAGCCAAACGTTTCATCAAACAGCAAAGCTAGCTGAATTTCTCGCTGTACCTTATTTTTTATAATATTTTGAATCTGAGCCTGGAGGTCTTCAATTTCACTCTTCTGCTGATTCTTTTCTTTCTCGGCTCTAAGAGGTATTAAAGGGAAAACGTACAGAAAAAAACAACAGATTAGAAGGGGTGGGATAAGGATATGGTTGGGACGGCTGATAGAAGGAAAGGAGAGAAGAACTACTCTATAGAATAGTACTACGGTCGCTATGGATAGCATGCGCCATTGGTGACCTATCTACCTTTTGTTTTGTAACATGTTGTATTTGTGCTTGGAGATCTTCACACTCTCTGTGGAGATCCTTTTTCTCCTTTTCGAATCTGTAATGCCCCGTTTTAAGTTTATTTATGCAAATTGTACTTCAGATAAGCAATGCCGCTAACAATTTCCTATCAGATATCAGACTGCAGTACGACAATGTTACTGATACTCCGAGACCTCTTGAGATCTAAAGATTATCGAGGTTTGTTAGAAGAGATAATAATCTTCAAACGATTTAGACTGCTGGACTTAATTTCAAAGAATTAATCAACATGTTTATGTTGATGTATTTGAGGGATCATTTCTTTCTTTTTAATACACTTTAATACACTAATAGAACTTTTAATCACCTTGACTTAGCTTTTTGGAGTTGGTCAATTTGGTCAGCCATTTCATTAGCAGTGTCGGATTGCTTCTTGCGAAGAGATGAGACCTGTGCTTCATGTTGAAGAGTCTGTTCTTCCAAGTCACGGCGAAGCTTCAACAGTTCTTGTTCCCTCTTTTTGTTCAACTCAATCTACATCAGTGCAATAAAAACGATCATTAACTATTTGAATAAACTGCAACCGGTTTTTATTTATCATAAATAAAATGCGACTTGATTACCTGAGCGGAGGTGGCACCACCAGCTTCATCCAAACGTTCGCTAAGATCTTCCAATTCTCTACTGAGTTCAGCTCGTTGTTTCTCTACCTGGAGACAGATGCATGTTATTCAGTTAGCTATAAACCATTCGAAAATATAGGATAAAAAGGTGAAGATAACAAACGGTAATCAATCTCATAACACCTATAAAGAACACAAATTTAAGACAAAAACAAACACGGACCATTGACATACTAGAGGTAAATAATTAAATCTGGTATTGTTTTAGAAGAGAAATCGGACTCAAACCTACAATATACATTCCATGTACCTGATTTGTTTAATGATAAATGGCTTCAGTTTCCCTTACCTTAGTTCTTGAAGCCCGCTCTGCCTCAAGTTCTTCTTCAAGTTCTTCAATTCTAGCCTGCAATTCGCGAACAGACATACTGAATAACAATTGTTAATCCAATTACGAAAGAAATTTCTGAAGCTCCAGAGGGAATCTCAGTTACAGAAAATAAAACCTCTAAACACAAAGTACGAAGAAAGTTTTGTGAACAAAGAGATAAAGTAAAGCGATGTAAACTCCCCAGAGATATTCTTAGACTTATTCTGCCGGATTATCAGTAGCTGATTCAAATACTTGAAGAACAGTTAGTGAGTGCATTTTCAAAGCGTGAGTCATTAAGTTTGGCGAGCGCTGTTGAAGTTTTGCTTTACAAATTTGTGTATCTGACGCACATGCATGATCTGATAAGTGTTGGAGTGAATGTGAAAGATGTCAAATAGAATTTCCATCAGTCAAGATTGCCACTATTCAGCATTTCCGTGAGGCATCTATTTGCGCTGCGAATGAAGTACAGTAGTAAATGCTGACATGCAGAAGCTTCTATCTACGTAGTTTTGGTTTTTTTTGCCTTTCACATGAAATATGTACTACTGACAGTAACATAATCAGTAAAGCTCTGGAATGCTACTACTGTAATGCATACCTCTCACTTTCTAGAATGTTCTACAGGATATTTTTGTCGTCAAACGCTTCATGCTATATGGTGAAAAATAAGTACTATTGTATACTAACATTTATTTCTAGATATTGTTAGGTCTAATTTTGGACAGTAGAGTTTTTTTTCTTCTAAAACTTCGTTTCTTCATTTTGTTCGATTTTAATTATTTTTTTCTTTGTAAGTAGACCAAAAATATGTTTCATCAATGATATGAATTTATTGTCTTTATTCTATAACAAAGAGGTCACCGTCATTTACCTTCAATGTGATACTACATCCCTTTCACAAGCCATAGTTAGCAGATGGTAGAAATTCATCTGCCAAGCCACAACACAAATAGCCACAACAAAAATAAGCTATGAATTTGCAGCCAGCGAGATGTTAAATCTGAATACTCTACTTCAAGCAGATTTTTAAGTCCCGGTGAGAAGATGGCCAAGTCAGCAGTGTCTCTAATAATTTTCTTGCTTTTAGAACTGAGACGTGGATTCACTGGTTCATACGCTCTGCTAAATAATGCTGGATGGTGAGCTATTCCTTCTAAAACCGCAGGACTAGTTCCTCGATAGTTTCGACTAAGATCACCAAGAATATCATCCGCCTGATATTGAACCGTTTTTTTCGAGGTTGATACCGTTTTCCTTGTAGTCGTCTTCGTCGTTACATCGGATGCCTCTTTTATTTGTGGCTCAAGTTTCGTAACATTTGCTTTGGCTGTACTTCGAACTGAAGTGACTGTCGCTGCTACAGGGGCTGGGGTGGAAACTTCCTCCGCCTTCGACGTCTCTGTTTCATTTACGTCCACACTAGCAGTCATCTTGAGGGGTTCGGCCATTGCGATGAAGTTCGAAATTAAAACTAAGTTGCAAGAAGAAACACGTGACACAAGGAAGTTAAGTCTCCACTAGTGAAAGTCAAGATGGCTGACTGAGTCCTTTGCCTCCCTCCAAAGGCGACTTCCTGTACCTGAGAACTGAAATACCGAAGCTAACAAAACTCACTGATGTTTGCGCAGACAAGGAGGCATTGGAACTGAATCACTCTCACAGCAGCCAGCCTTTAAAGGGATCATCTGTTATTGTGTCTCACTAATCAGTGGTGTTCATCATTTGGAAGCATGCCAACAACTAGAACGACTGTGATCGTATACACAAGAATTCCCCGATCATCGCCTTCACAAAAGACTTGCAACGGACTGACATCCACATTGTATAAGTGTCAAAGGCATTAATGTAAGATAAAGTTATGTATATCACTAGAAGGTTCTCACATACAACATACTATTTACAACCCATTCAGACCATGGACCTAAGAAAAGTCGTTTTCATGTATCTATCTGATACAGATATAGTAACTAATACCTCGTGAAAGACAGCATGAAAATACACAATGTATCTTGTTACAAATTACTGCGATATGATTAGTAGCTATCCTTATCATTACCATTTTTGCAAGCTATTATATAAGACGTAGTAATGTTTCCGCATGCCAAAAATGCTTGGAACGCTGACAACTTTCTTGTTCTGCAGAGTTAACAAATATTACGCACAAGTTTTAAGAACACGATGCATAACAGTATTGTTCTGTGTCTGCATTTATTTTCCATCGTGAAAACGATTTGCTAACTATTATCTTGTATCGACTTCAAATTGATATTCTGGTAGTTTGTCATATCTTTGTTGTGTATAAAAACCAATAAAACCGAATGATCATAATTTTTGAATCAGCTACTGAAAAATGTCATTTAAACGTGTATAACAAATAAGTGAAGATAACGAGCAATGATCAATCCCACAAATTCCATAAAGAATACTGAATTTGTATTTCAGCAAGGCAAGATGTACGAAATTCACACATAATCCATATCTCGAAAATTTGAATTGTGACATGGCTTGAGAGTCAGCTTGAAACTACAACCCTATCCTTGAATCAGTTACTGGTAGTTTTTTCTCGATTTTCAATCTTACCTGTAGTTCTTTGATTTTTCTTTGCAGAGAAGCTACAAGTCCTCCCTCATCTTCAAGACGAGCATTGATGTTAGCAAGTTCGGCATCTTTCCTGAGGTAATGAAATATTGATACGTGCTTAATGCTCTGAATAAAATATATGTTCTTAACAGATAAATGTAAAAAGATTTCGACCACTTTTAAGGCAAAGATAATTATATAGACGATCTTTACAAATTTATTTATGCTTTAACTTAAGTAATTATCATGTTTCCCACAATTCCTTTACAAAACATAATTACTTTCTATTGGCCTCTTCCAATTCTCGTTTGATGCGTTCGAGATCCTCAACAGCGCCTTGGGTAGATTTCAAGTCTTGCTCAAGTTTTCTCTTGGCCTTCTCAACGTCACCTCTAACCTTCTTCTCTCTTTCAAGATTGTCCTCAAGCTAATAACAATACAAACAAAAAATGCCGACTTTCGCTGAAAGTAGTATTTTCGTTGTCTTTCCTTAAGTTAATCATACAGATACCTACCTCATCAAGAGTGGATTCCAATTTCTGTTTCAACTTATTGAGATGATTGACTTTATCTTCCTCCGCCTGCAGTTTCTCGTTCAGTTGCTTGGAATTCTCATCCATACCTTTCTTGTCTCTGTTCAAACGAGCTATCATTTCATCTTGTGCTGCCATTTCGTCCTGTAGAGTCTTAATTTGATTGTCTCGAGTTGCTTTTTCTTGTTCAGCCTGAAATTAGCTATTAACTTTGAATCAATGAATTTAATATAAGGATATAAAATAATTGGTCTTTAAACATTCAAATCGACGAATATATTCATCATTTCTAATCAAGTTCTATTAAATAACAAATATATTCATCCTTTCTAATCAAGTCCTATTAAATCATCCCTGGGAATCCGGGTTCGAATAGCTCCTCAGTACAGTACCCTTTGTTTGTCGAAAGATACGTACCCCGTGGGGATCCGGGTTGTTAGAATTGATCCTCAGTACCCCTTCCTTGTCGTAAGAGGCGATTAAATGGGGCGGTCCTTCGGATGAGACCGCAAAAATCGAGGCCCCGTGTCACAGCAGGTGTGGCACGATAAAGATCCCTTCTTGCTCAAAGGCCATAAGCGCCGAGCATAGGCCTAAATTTGCAGCCCTTCACCGGCAATGGTGACGTCTCCATATGAGTGAAAGATTCTCGAGCGGGACGTTAAACAATATTTAATCAATCAATCAATCGAAAGATTTGTCTAAATGGGTGGTACTTTGAACGAAACCGCAAAACCGAGGCACCGTATCACAGCAGGTGTGGCATGATAAAGATCCCTCCTTGCTCAAAGGCCGTAAGCACCGAGCATAGGCCAAAAATTTGCAGCCCTTCACGCCAATAGTGACGTCTCCATATGAGTGAAAGAGCGACTTTAAACAATATACAAACAACCAACCCATTAAACCATCTTACCTTAGCTAAAGAGTTTTCTAAGTCTTCTATGTCTTTCTTCAATTCGTCATTCTCTCCTTCCATTTTCTTTTTCATACTTTCCAAATCTGCGGCTGCGTCTTCCTCATCGAGAAGCCTCTCCTCCATCTCTTTCAGTTGACCTTCTAGGTCACCTTTCTGGTTCACTAGTTTTTCAATTCTGTCTTCAGCATCAACAAGAGAGTCTTGTTCAGTTTGTAGCTGAAGATAAATGTCATTTTTCTGTTCCAAAAGGGTAACATTTTGTTCCTCCAACTCTTTCTTAATACGGTTGACCTTCTCAAGTTCTTCTTTCATTTTTTCCATTTCCTCAAGCTTCTTTTTCATTTCCTCCTCGGCACGAGCAATGTTCAAAAGAGGCTTGACCTATTATATAATAATATTGTAAATAATTTGGAGAAACGTATATAACTTTACAATACAATATTTTATGCTACAAAAATGACTATAATAAAAACTCACTTTACAGTACAACCTCCACCACTGCCAGTTGCGGAGCATCAACCATTTTCTAATATTCCTCTGAATGAGGGAAAGTCCCACTCTGGACGAAAATAACATTGTTGATGTATACATGATTTACTTTATTCCATAAAAATTTCCAGAATATGCATTGAAATGTTTGAGTGTTTATTAGTAATTATTACTTCGATACCTCTGATCCTGGAGCTTCTTGTATTGTTTGCGGACCAGGTATCCACGAATATGGGCTTGGAACATGGAAATAATCTTTCCAAGACGTTCATCTCTCATTTCTTCCAACATACCGAGTACACCGGCCTTAAAGAAGACCTTAGTGTTACCCAGTCTGTATTCTGCGGGGTCTAACTGTAGAGCCAAAAGAATCTTCTCGGTGACAACCTTACCATCAGCGAATCCTTGAGGGATAGCGTTGGGGGCCAGGATAGAGTATCTAAATACAAATTTTTAGGTTTTACTCTACGTATAAAATTTATTTGTTACCAGATTTATACAGAAGGTATTGGCAGACTAGTGGTTTGGGCGCTCGCTTCATAATCGGAGAGTCCCGGGTTTGATTCTCGGTCCCGGCAGCCGTGTCAAATCTATAGTGGTATAATGACATTCTTTCGACAAGCGCTTGACGCCAGAGGTGAAAGTTATGGGTCTCTCGTATATGACCATAAGCCGGAGGTAGAATCACAAGAAGCATTGGAATGATGATGGACTCTCATTCATACTACCATTGGGGTTATGCATAGGTCAAAAGTTGTGGTACTTCACTCACTACTAATCGAGTCTTTTATAATATATCGTAAACTATTCTTTTAAAACTCGTACAGAAGAGCAAAGAGTATCTGCACAAATCACATCCGAGTACCACCAACATGTCCTTTGAGGGACGGCGTGGGTTTTGTACACATGCAATATTGCTTGAAAATGACAAGGCTGTGTGGTTAGTTTTCCAATGTGAACATAAATATTTCTCTGATAAATTGTTTACCTTTGTTTGAACTCAGAATAGATGACTCTGCTTGGGAATCCCTTCCTACAAATTCGGATGCCTTCCAGCACACCATTACATTGCAGCTGGTTCAAAACCAATGCAGCATCAATTACACCTGGATAAAAAAAAGATGTTTAGGAACTCTTTCAAATCATATTCAGAACTTGACAAATGGAATAGAATTTGTTAATTTACCAGGTTGTTTGAATTCGTTAGGAATGATACAGCGGACAAAGTGAGGATGTGTACTGTACAAGTTCTTCATCAGTTTGTTCAGAGATTCCTGAAGTGAGAAACAATGAAAAAGTGATGATAACGAACAGCAGTCAATCTTAAAAATCCCATAAAGAATACAAACTTGAAACTAAGGCAGATAGGACCCTAAACACCAGAGGTGGGATCAGGTGTCCAGGAGTAAGCATCTATCATGGTACATGGATACCTAGAAAATTTCATTATAAAAACGCATAAATAATCTTACCCTATGAAGAGCTGAGATAGTTTGGAAGGAAGCAGATTTCTTCTTTTTCTTGGTTCCTGAAGCCTCAGCTGTCAAAGAAAACACAAAATTAAAATCATGACACAATACATTGTCAATTCCCAACTAATGCTTTAAAAGGGAATTCAATCTTAACCAGGCAACTACTTTATGTTGTTTGCTAGACTAAAATGAACAAGATTACATTCTACCTCATAAAACAGTTATACACACAATACGAAAATCAGTCGGCGAAATAGGGCAGAAATATAGCTAAATTGGCGTAAAACAACACAAAACAAACGATTACCACACCCACAAAGGACATCAGTAATCACAATACAATATACCTCAAAAGACTGAGTACTAAACCAAATGAACAACACGCACGTACTAGGATTTCTCCATATTTTATATTTCTAAACTACAGAACTATATCATCTAGATTTTATTTCCATCCTTAATGCGTTCCAATTCTTAATTTATTTAAAGAAACTATTCAAGAAATGTATAATGACATACATATACAATTCTACATACACATGAGCGCCTCTTTTCACATTTGCTCATAAAAATACACGTAAGCCACAAATATTTCTAAATATGTATGTAATAAGCATTGTAAACAGCATGTGAGCATTGATTTCGATACTACATGTTTGATTTAGGTATACCACAATTACTTACATTTGGATCTACCATCCTCTGTAAGTTATATCAAATAATATTGCAAAAAAAAATAATCAGAACGAAAAACAACATTTGACAGTGATGTTAATATTGAATGTTATTGGTAGGACTGTATATATGGAACTATAACTTAAAAAAATGATATTTGATCAGTAAATATATTAGTACATTACACTTGATGAGTAAAGGCCAAAATATGAATGCCCCAAAAGATATGAAATCATACGTATCTTCATTCTGAATTTAACTGAAAAATTGTTGAGTGTGGCGGAAAACAACAATCAATCAATCATAAACATTCTGAATTTTATTACGTTGCATTACCTGCGTCTGCAGGAGTAGCGAACAGAGTTTGGACCAGATGTTCTTTGGAGTGGCTGAGCAGCTCTACAACAGTCTCGTTGATTGGATCCTTGTTCTTTTCCAGCCAACCGGATATGTTGTATGGTACCTGTTTATAAATACACATCTTGCAAGTCAGGGTCAGAAAGGAGTGAGACATTGATGAAAATAAAATTTACCATGGGTGAATTGTTGTGTATTGCATGGTTTGCCTCAGGACATCTTATATATGTCATCATGGTTCCGCTTTTATACTTACACTTCCAGCGTAGTGATGAAGTTCAAAGTGAGGAGCTGGAAGACCAGGCTTTGATGGTTTTCCAGGCTTTCCGAAGTTGGGAGATTTGCCCATGTGGTTGGCATATAGCTTCTCCTTGAAGGTGTTGTCATTGGCTTTTGGGAACATGCATTCTTCCTCCAGAATAGACAAAATACCCATAGGCTGTAAATGCAAATTTTTAGGCCCGTCAGCATTTCTTTCCATTAAGATTGCCCAACGATATAAATTTGTTGGAAATATGAAAATTACACAAATCACATATCTTCCAGATAACCAACGTTTGTTCAACTATCCATATTACACAAATCATTTCATCCAGATAACCAGATTTGTTCAACTATTCGTAATACATACATGTATTATTTATCAGGGTACAATATTGAGCCATTTGACGTTTAATTTTTGTGCTAAGTATATATGGGTTGTCACACCTTTTCAATTAGATCAATGCAAGCTTGCAAATCCATTCCAAAGTCGATGAATTCCCATTGAATACCCTCCTTCTTATATTCCTCCTGTTCCAGAATGAACATGTGGTGGTTGAAGAATTGTTGAAGTCTTTCGTTGGTGTAGTTGATACACAGTTGTTCAAAGCTGTTAAACTGCCAAATTGAAATAATCCAAAATATTTACGTCCATCAAATATTCTTGCATAGTAAGTTATCATTTAAATTCACTCTATAAACTTACGTCGAAGATTTCGAAACCAGCGATATCCAAGACACCGATGTAATAATTTCTCTTGGCCTTGGTGTCAAGGGTCTTGTTGACGCGCATAACCAGCCATTTAAACATGCGATCGTAAATAGATTTGGCCAGGGCACCAACAGAGTATACAACCTATCAATAGATGAATAGTTTAACAATCTGTATAGGGATTATAAACTTTGATATATGTATGAATCTCTCGCTGTTATCTGTAATACTTACCTGATCCTTGTTTCTACCTTGGGTGACAACTTCAGTTCCAACCTTGATCTTGGGTTTCAGGAGAGCTTTCAATAAATCTCCAGCATTCACACCCAGCAGGAAAGCTACTCTTTCAGCCTCTGAAGATATAGTTTTTCTTCTTGACGCACTTGCTCACGACACATTCAGTTCAACCAATGATTTTATGGAAAATTATAAAATGTTGTGAAAATATTTCTGTTTCATGATCTAGATATATTTTCTTTTTAAAAAGTGGACATTAAACCTACCAGCAGTGCCATCAGCTTCTGCTTGCTCTTCACGAGGTCTCTGTTTGAATTTCATCTCTCCCATGTGGAGGATAGCACCAGTACACTTGTACATGCTGTTCTTCTCTTCTTGTGTGAAACCAAGGATGTCAAAGGCTTCCTACAAAATAAAACACAGAAGAATGGTGTGACAGTTAACACAATTTCTGCAATCTAGTTTTGGTTTTTAACTCCGCTTGGCTCTCCGAAATGATTATTTCAATAACTGATGCTTCAGTTTGCTATTCTCCTTGACTCTTAGTAATTTAGTTAATGCGTACATCAGTGATTCTCATTTCCTCAACGTCATCAATTCCCTCGACAGTGAGAGCTCCTTGGTTGATGAAAGAGTACAGAGCTGGATCGCATTCGCACAACAGTCTCTCTGCAAATAGATATTATATTTCCATTACGTATACATTTTTTCAGCAGTCTTGCTGTGTAATTGACAATCATAGTTCGTCATCAATTTTAATTTTCAGTTATTGAACTGTGCTTTTTATTTTGGATTGAATATATTTTATTGTTATGATGTTTACAATAAAAGAATTTGGCACAAGTTCTTAAAACTTAGAACGCCCTTTCCTACTACTGTACTCTAACTGTGCTTTAAGTATGCAAAGATTATAATGGTTACAAGTTCATGGCGGTGGTGGAGTAGGTAGATTTTGAAACGAACCTTTAATGTCCTTCTGTCCCCCGGACAACAGCTGGTAGAAGATGTGGTAATCTCTCTCAGCTGGTTGTTGGAATGTCACACGGGATTTCTCGAGCAGATCTGCAAAAAGGTATGAAAATTGTTTTATGAAATGCTCACATAATATGCCGGATAGTTACCTCTATAAAATAATTGAATATGAAAGTTTGTAAAATAAGCTATCGTACATAGTGTTTTCCTTTTCAAATTACTACTTTTGTAACATTTAAA
This sequence comes from Ostrea denselamellosa, assembly GCA_024699665.1. Classification (NCBI taxonomy): domain Eukaryota; kingdom Metazoa; phylum Mollusca; class Bivalvia; order Ostreida; family Ostreidae; genus Ostrea; species Ostrea denselamellosa. The sequence continues at coordinate 5,198,012 of JAMZEH010000073.1, read as the reverse complement.
TGCTGAAACGTGTTAAAGTCGGGTAAAAACCGAATTGGGGAGGCCAGGGCTACTGAAAGACCTACTTTCAGCAATGTAGAGGAAAATGTGTAAATAGAAGACATTATTTGGTTTTCTTGGTATGGTTGCATGCAGTTTTAGAGGACAAACATTTTGTAGGGTAATAAATTGGTTCAAAGATCAATCTTGACTCAGGGGCGGAAAGAATGATTTTAACTAGGATTTCAGAGAGAGAATAGCAAACAAGAAACAAAGTTTACGTAAATGCCAGGAATGGAATGGAAAGATCTTTGTTACAGGGTGATTTTCAAACTATGACGTGTTCTAATTGAGAAAAAAATTTAGACACATTAATAGGCAAGGGAAGAAGGAGGAATGTTGAAATGGATGTATGATGATTAACAGATCATTTTAACAAAGGCTTGGGTGTGAATGGTTGTGCAATGGGAGGGAGAAAACAGTAACCATTTTTCTATGTAGTTTCAGAACCATAGGACTGAAGGTCGCTGAAAATATAATTCATGTTAAAGTAACATCAGTTAAGTTGCTTTGATATCATCCAATATTTTATACCAGAAAGTGATGATAGACAAACTATAATCTTTTAAATCTTCTCAGGAACAATATAAGCATATATATGTACATAAACTTACAAGTTTCGATATCTGCTCCAGCGATTTTTCCGGTAGGCCCAAAGTGAATTCTGATGAATTTTCCCTATAATATTGTGAGGAAAACTCAGCAAAACATCATAGAAAACATGTGATATTCTTCCATCAATTTCTCAATTTTTTAAAATTTCCAATTATTGGAATTATCATGGATAAAAATAATTTATATACATATAAAAAATCGTTCAATTATCAACAAGATTCTGAAGGTAGGTGGTCTAGGAGAGGTAAAAAAGAAAAGATGTGTATGGATAAGAGGAAAATTTCAATCAATGTTGGGACTACACTATTAGGTGTTTTTAAAGATATACATGTTAATATCTGGTGGTAAAGTCACACTGTTAAATAAGAAATTGAATTTTAAATTTCAGACAGGAATCAATCATGTATTCATGCTTGCAGATATTTGGGAAATTAACACGAGGTAAGTTTATATCCCTTCCTCTGCTGAAAACACAATATCTGTGGAAATAAATTTTAAGGTCGTAATGAAGTTATATATATATATATATATATATATATATATATATATATATATATATATAATTTTGAACTTTATCCAGAGATGTTACTTACGAAGCGAGAGGAATTGTTGTTTCGAACTGTCTTGGCGTTACCAAAAGCTTCTAACACAGGGTTAGCCTGAATGATCTGGTCTTCCAGATTTCCCTGCGTACCGGGGATATAAAAGGAAGGTTATCACACACTGTTAACGGCTAATAAACTCATAGGTGGTTATTGGATGGTTAGTTATCTCCCATAGCTTACACACTCCTTAATATTGAATACACAGTTTGTAAAGAGGAGCCACCACTTTGTTAAATGTAAACAAAATTAACACAAATCTTGTTTTATTCTTATGCTAACAAAAGTATAGTTAAACAATGTTTCAGAATTAAATGAAAGTGCGAATACTTGTGGAAGATAACTAATCATGAAGGGAAATAAAACAAATAAAACACTGGTTCGGATTTGGTGGAGTTCTGCATCCGGTATGGAGGCCAGAAACTGAAATAAAACACGCGCAGGCAGTGCATGGGAAGGGTCCAACCAAGGAGGGGAGAAATCATTATTTTCTACTTACGAATCGGGAGGAATTGTTGTTTCTCGTGGTTTTGGCGTTACCATAGGCCTCAAGTACAGGATTAGCCTGTACAATCTGGTCCTCAAGCGTGGTTGACTGTTTTTCAGAAGGGATAAGGAAAGGGAAATGTGGAGGGGTAGCAGGGAGGAAGGGGGAAGAAAAAAAATAAGACATTATATATTTGTATTCATATTTAAACATATTCCATATCAAATTAACATCATTTCAAATTAATGAACGCTGGCAGCATATTAGGTAGCTGTCTACCTAAGAATCATGCAATATTGATTCTTGAAAGAGTCTACAAGTAAGTGTACATGTTTTATAATACTATGGAAATCTCTATGATTTTTCTATTCTGCGTACCAAACGATCTTTGGCAATTTACCGTATCTTCTATAGAATTTGTATGCATTGTATATGAAAACACCAAGTTATCTGTTTTTACGTAATAAAACAGTATATATTTTGCATGCGCAAAGGCCATGTCACAACAGTTGAATTTGTAATAGTTGAGCATTTGCGAGCATAATAGATATCTTAAATGTAGCCTCTTTATCAACGAACCAGTCTCTACATGATTCTTACATGGGCTGCTGCTTAAATCTAAAATCTATGTAAATTAGGAAATATTCAATATCATGTGAGTGAGTTAATGGGTTAGGTTCAAAAGTTAGTGACGATTCCGGTGTAAAGGGTGGGTGTCAAAACGAACAGCAAACTGGAGTGACGCCTTGTGTCGCCCCGTGCTTTCGTGATTACATGATGTCACAGGAGACTTGCCAAAATATGGATGTGGCACACCATGCAATGAAACTTCCTAGGTATGGTCATTTCTGACATCATAAAGTATACAGAGGACGAAATTGTCAAACAGGAAAGGGTGAACAATGTGAGAGAAAACTGCAAGGTGACCTTGAGACGGCTGAGGTAGAACTAACTATTAACTAATAATGTTATTCTTCTGAACTGTAATCAACAGATTTTTCAAAGGACGTTCAAAAGTGTTTAAGCTTGTACGTCCATCTGAAATATCCTATTTGGGGTCAAAACTCATGCAATTAGGGTGTGGTCAGGAATTATTTAAGGGGGCAAGTCTCCAATTTTGTTCAAATAGAAATATTAATTTTCAATTACAACTAGAAATATTTTTCAATTCATGAATTCTGTTGTGACATCATGTTCTCATCGAAAGAGGCGTCTCCCGTACAACCTTCTTCGAGTCTTTTTTGTCCTCGTCATCGCCCTTCTTTTGTAAACTTGCAGCGACGTGGGCAAAATACTGGATGACCTTTTTGGTATTTTCAGTTTTACCGGCTCCTGATTCTCCTCTGTATCAAAATATTCAATAAAATCGATTGATTTTTAAACATTACATATAAAGTTAGTTGTCGAGGAAAAGCATCGCTGACCTCCTTCTGAGATCGATGCCTCCCACCACAACTGATGTGAAGAAACCTGAATCATCGAGTTTTCAAAGGGTTCGCATTACTTCTGCTGTACGAACGAGATAAAATTTGATGCAGAAATACGAATATCATGATATTCCTTTGAAAACACTCGTGGACTCGATTCTTCACATTGCATGATATATTAAAACCTTAAAACTTACAACGTACGGACCACCATCGTGTCCCCGCTTTTGAGATTCACGGTAGATATTAGCTGCCACTCGAGCAAAATACTGAATTACTTTCTTGGTACTTTCTGTCTTCCCAGCTCCAGACTCACCTCTATGTTCAAAAATAAACAATCAACGCAATATGTTTGCTGCATGGTTTTGAGAGTTTGGCCCTTTGCTATTTTCGGGGCATAAATTTGAATATTGGGAATTTTTAAGTATATATGTATGCATGTGTTATATATATATATATATGTGTGTGTGTGTGTGTGTGTGTGTGTGTGTGTGTGTGCTGCAGCAGTGTGTCCAACAAATCGGAACAGTGCGATGAAGTTTGATCTGTAATCATGTTATTTTATTGTTGACACCAAATTTTAGTTAACTAGCTTTAAAATAGTGTGTGTACTTTTCCGCATGCGTTTAGCTCCTTTGTCCTGAAGAAAGGACGGTTATCCCGAAAACTGTTTGTGTCGTTAGGTCCTTGTAGTGTTTTATACAATTCCTCTCTTAACTCTACTATGTAGATCCTACACTTCTGGGTATAAGAGTGTTATTGGTTCTATACATACATACATACATATATATATATATATATATATATATATATATATATATATATATATATATATCCAAAAGGAAACGGCATGCACGAAGGTGTTGAAATTGCTTTATACAAATGTTTATTAGTGCCCGTACTAAAAATGTTACAGTATTGTAATATATAGGACTCTTCTAAAATCACAGAATACATGAATGTTATGTAAAAATAAAATAAATTCTCGCCTGTTTATTGTATTAAATCATTCTATTTTATTTTTATCATGTATCTACATGTAATTCGTGTAGCATCTGGTGATGCGTGATTTCATTTCCATACTACATGTGTACCAAACGGTACCGGAACTTCTTGGGCACACGGATACATTGAAATTAAATTAATTTGAAATAAATCACAAGATACCTTGAATTTCATCATAAACTACTTTGTCTGTATCAATAGATAGATAGATAAACAACCAGATAGAGTTTTTTCTGGATAATGCTCTCTCTCTCTCTCTCTCTCTGAGATAAGTTCAATGGGTGTCTTGAAATGGGAAGCTTTGAACATCTGATTCTTTCTTTCAGTTCCTTGTGAACAAGGTGATCAAAGACACAAAATACATTTAGAATGGGAATATATTTTCTATTTAGAATGGTAGAATATTTTCTCGGGCAGGTTTTCTCGATCTCCTTACCATCTTTGATAAAATGTTTTTAACATTTTTGTCTTATTAATGTAATTTTTGGTAGAGTTATCAATAAGGCTTGGTGTGTTATTTTTTCTTACAAAGAGCGACTGTATGATGACGCCCTGCTCCCGTCGTGTAAAGTGATAAGATATTCATGTATTCTGTCGTGAGTATGATTTAGGTTACTAGATCGCATACTTACGTGATAAGCATGGATTGATTTTCACGATCTGAAAATGAAAAAAAAAAAACACCATTAAATATATCATATATAACTTCGTAGTTTATGGATTGCAAATGGACTGGATATGCCATGTTTTTATGGTGAAATTGTGTTGATCGACATATCTGTTTCCTAAGACGAAAATATGTATTTCTGTACTTGAAACTTGAAATAGAATTGTACATATAAATAGGATCTTGTTGTTCGCATGCCATATGTAAGTAGAATTGTGCGAGTTATGGTTACCTTGTACCATGAATTGGTAGGCATTGTCCGCGATGGAGAATAAATGAGGAGGCATCTCCATTCTTCTCTTTCCTCTGTACTTAGCGATGATACTCTCTGTGTAGATAGGCAGACGACGGTAGGGATTGATAGCCACACAAAACAGCCCAGAGTATGTCTGTAAAATATACACAAAACAGTCCAGAATCTGTTTAATTTGCACATAAAACAGCCCAGATTAGGTCTGTACAAATAAAGACAAAATAGTTCAAATTATGTTTGCAGTGGCGGATTTAAAAGTGGGGTAGGGGACCCGGACCCTTCTTTTTGGCCACAAATTTACAAAATAGTGTGAGTAAAACTCCGGATTTGGCACCCAAGATGGCTGAGTATTTTGGCTAAGATTTAACATTCATATGCCCCCTTTTAGAAATTCCTGAATCTATCACTGGTTTGTATAAATGAAGACAAAAACAGTTTACATTAGGTTGTGTGTGTGTGTGTGTGTGAGAGAGAGAGAGAGAGAGAGAGAGAGGGGGGATGTAATATCGACAAAAATGCTTCAGATTAGATGTATATAGATATTAACAAAAATCGTTCAGACTAGGCTTGAACATGGTTTGTAAATTGGGCTTGTACATGCTTTATAAAATGGTCTGTATAAATTCAGACAAAACATACCGTTGTATTCTGTACAAATATACGGACAAAACACCTTGTGCAGTCATAATGTACAAAATATAGTAAAGAAATTAGAACCTAAATTGAAAGTTTGAAAAGATCATTTAATAATACAGTAAAACCATGTATGTTGCTCTAGTGTAAGAGTAGTTATGTATATCTGTACTTTTGTCTTTGAACTGTACAAGTTGACTTTATATATGCTAATGCATAGCGAAAGTTGTCATTATATCAAAGTTTTAAGTTGGACTGTAAAATTGCGCTCAGACTTGAACATGACACATGTTTCCATGCAGTCTTTAACGGTGAGGTCATGGCGTACGACTTTGAAAGAAAATGAATAAATGCATATACAAGAATTGGGCAAACCAACATATGCGAAACCAGACTGCAAAACATAAAAACTACGAAATCAAAGCAGCATTGTCTTAAAGGATCAAAAATGTCAGGAGCGAATCTCTCAAAAATGATTTTTTTTTTCCGCCGAGCGCATTCCGTTGCATTGGTAAGTATATATCATATCTACAGTAAGTAGCTGCCAAGCAGCTAAGCACGCCGTGGCTGTATATATGCAAAGTTAGGGGGAGTCAGGTTACCGACTTGGGAGCTATTTTTAGCTCTCTTTCCCATACCATATAAGTATTTGCCTTAGGTGAGCGAACACATCAATGCTAGGTGTGTTATCTGCTCTTCGACATTGCAAATGTTTAGAGTGGGAAGATGCAACTTGCAAAATAAAAGTAATCTGATAGCTTGATGAAAAGATAATTTTCCGCAGTCTTAAGTGCTTCTGAACTCTAGGGCTTATAAATTCCACAGCATTCTTTGGCTTTCTTGTATAAATGTAAATATTGATCATTACATTTTAAACACAGGGAGAGTACCATACTTTGCAGTTGATCTGGACATTTTATCTTGATTCAATGTGCGACGCTTTAAACTGTATTTAAAGCTCGTTATCCATCATACCTAACAGTAGGCTTTGTAAATAAATATGTTAGGATTTTTATGATATCATTTCCCGTTTGAAATATTAACTGCTACTGTAAGTACAATGCATTGACGTCTTATTGGTGAGGTTACCATGAGAACAGGTATTCGTAATTTCCGTTTTTTAAGGCATCTCTTAAATTACCAGATAATCTTACAGATTGTAGATTATGAGATATTATCTGTTTCATTTACTTGTACAGTAAACTCTATCATACTTAGCTAAGGTATTTTCTCGAAGCTTATTTGAGCATCTCGGCTGCTTTCAGTTCTCCGTCTGATTAATGTATCTTGTGTGTTAAGTCAAAAAAAGATATATTGAGTAAGTGGAAAAGATGCAGGGAATAAGATGCCAGAGGTACGTCTTGTAAACCAGGAGGGAAGGGGGTTAAGTCACAAACGGTATCCCTTCACGGCTAGATTTTGAACGAATAAAAAGGGCTCATTGAAAAGTCCCAGCACCTTACAATTACACGTGCACAAACGACAACTAACCATCAGCCTGCTTTGCATTTGTTTCTATGTTTTGCAAGTTATGTATTTAGAGAAACGTGTTTTTTGTTATAAAGTTTTACAAAAATATATATAATGATATCCAAATTTGCTTACGTAGATCATCCCCGTGTAGTAACGAGATCTTAAGTTATGCAAAACAGAGGCTTCGTTCAGATAGGTCATGTTGGCCATGTCTTCGATCTTCTCAAACTTGGGAGGATTCATTTGCTGGATATCATCCTTCTTTACTGTACGATTCTGTTAAAACGATAAAAAAATTGTTGAAACATCGAACGTTTAATGATACTTTTTGACATTTTTAAAAAGGCAATACTTGTCAATTCCAACTTAAGTATAAATGTCATCAAAATATTCATATAGTTAAATGTGTTGTGTAACTATACAGAACTCAAGGAAACGTTTTAAAATAATAACATGTACATTGTTTTGCAAACATTATAGAAGGACAAATGGGCGTCCATTGCCAGTCTTCATCTACGCCTACCTCCTGTTTTTCAATAGTCTTGACTGTGATCTCTTCTCCCTTTGAGGACTGAATCTCAGCACCAACAAATCCTTCTTTCTCATCAGGGACCCAGCACATTTTCTTGCCATCAAAGGGCTGAGTCTGTTCCTTCAGCAACTTCTTTCTATCCACGGCCAGATATTGGAAGTCTGGATCGGAAGGGTCGAAAGCAGCCCCGGACATGATTGCTGTTTCGTCGAATTTAACACGAAATCAAGGAGAAATTAACTAGATCTGACTCTCAACAACAAGGCCAACAGCGAACAGACAGCCTACAAAGAGAAAATGTATAACTTCTTAACACACTTTTACATGCTATATATCACTCTGAATCATCCAATGAGACTGTACAATATTTCAATACCATAGAGACACAGCTAAGAAAAGGAAAAGCTGTATATGTTGCCTCAAAAGTGGATTGAAGTTTAGGAACCTGCATGATAGGATGTCAATATATTTTTTTTTGGAATCGCATCGAAATAAATTGCATAAGAGAATATAGTTGTGTACTTTATGAAGCAAATGAATAAACTATTTCATTTTTTATGAGAACGACACATATATTCTAAATTGACGATGTTCCAAGGAGCTGTTAATGCGCTTAATCGTAATTAGCATGTCAAGAAATACAGGTCTTTAGCGCCGTTGGTAACAAAATTAGCAAAGCCATGTTATCTGATAAATATATACACGTCAATCACCTGTATCATTGATAATAAACATATATTACGGATCTATAATGAGTGGGGATTTCCAAGATTATTTTTTCTCTCCGTGTATTTGATTCTATCAATATGTCAAAACCTTCTAGAGAATTTCACTTCAATTGATAACCCCAGCTTTTACATTTTGACCTTCTTCAAGGTGATAAAAAGAAAATAAAAATTGTTCTCTAAGAACAAACTAGAACCTGTTCCTGAAAATCGAGCACTCAGAAATTATCTAAATATACCGACTCGCTGGCAGCAATCACTGCCTATGGTGTTTTGATCGGATTTGAGATGAAGCAAATGTTTCAGATGTTCAAGTTTGCTTGCGTCTTTTGGGGGAAAATTATTTTGCAGATGTTTCCTGGCTGTGGGAGATAACGGCAGACATGTAATGTTAGTGAAGTAAAATCCAACAGAATTCTTCGATGTCTTAACAATGCAAAAGCAAGTGTGACGATCTACACGAGATAGACATTTAATGAAATGTGTCCGTGTAAATCTCCAAACCTACTATTAAATTACTTCACCTTGAATATTCAAATTACCCAGTCAAAGTCCGTTAATATTAAATCTCACGCTGCAAAGAACTTCAAGATGAGCAAGATGACCATCAAGGTATATATACTTGTATCTCCAAATTTTAATCCGAATTTCCGATTTTGTCACATTGTCAAACACATGAACATGTACATACGTGCATAATTAATTATTCATAAAGGTGAAAGAAAAGTCAAATATAAAAGAAATCACACACATACTTACAGTAAGTGATGAGGCTGTTCTGATAAGATGTTCAGCTTCCGTACAGATTTATAATCACTGTAGCAGTCGACAATTTTTAGCCAAATTGATGTGTATTGGAGGAAACTTTTACTAAAGTTTCCAAACAACCAATCAAACTCTGCGTTATAAAAGAATCAGGGAAGGCCTAAAAAAGCTGCGGCGAAAGGAATCCAAGATGGGTAAGCGCCCCGTTGTGATAAAACGCGACAGATAGTGTGGAGCTGAATAGGCTTGTTATTTGCCTCCGGAACTTACGGATTCTGACAGTTTGTGCTTTGATTGTATTTAGATAATATCAAACATTCTTAATACCTAATGTCATGACTTCAGACGAAATAAAACCCTTGACTAGGGTTGTCTCCTGAAAGAGCCAATTTGACGCACATATCATGCATTTTATCATGCTTTCTTTCGTATCAATTTTTTGGTAAAATTTCAAACAGTTTTCAGAAAGTGAACTTAACATAAAGGAGTATTTCATAATTTCGAACTTCTGCAATCATTAAACTTTACTCATTTGTTTATTTATTTAAAAAAGTTTCAAAAGCCTTCGTTTTGTAATATAAACATATACTTTCAAATAGTGATAAATGACTTTTCACTTCACATCTCTCGCCCTTAATTGTGGCTAGGATATAAAGTTTTTATCACTTCAGTATTGCGAGTAATAATCCTGTGCACTTATCTTCACCCTTTCTTTTTTGCTGCCAAAGTGCCAGCCCTTTTAGGGCAAGCTTTAAAATTAATTGCACTGGATTCTCAAATTCAGTGTAAAAAAAAATTTTCATCGTCACTTTTGCATGTTATTAGGTAAAATGAAACGTGATAAACATCCATCACAAGCTGCTGGTTAACTTGGTGCTAGTCTAGAAGTTTGCAATGTAAATACACCGGCTGATGTTTATATCACGTGGCACCACAATCACGTGCCATGCTATAATTGTTTTATTTAATACATAGTTAAAATTATTTTGAGTCAATGTGGGGTTTATTTTAACATGAACATTGTTTGCACTGCAATGAACATTCTCCGAAGTAGATAGAAAGGACGAAAAAAGAAAATCATATTTTGTATAATTTAGATTTAGACATTCATATTACACGTATGGGTCCACGTTTCAGTAAATCATGAAAAACATGTAAAAGTATCGTTTCTTTTATCGAATATTTTCTAGTACATTGCAACTGTGACATTCAGTCGAAGGTGTGAAACAAGGTACTATACGTCGAGAATATATCACTTGTACTATGTTGTACAACATTTCCAAGAATAAGAACCGGTCACGGTAGGTCAGAGGTAGAGCATTCGCTACGTAACCGGGAGGTACATGTAATGAGTTCGAGCTCCGCTCGTACCATGGCCGCGTCAAACCGAAGATGTTAACGTATGTAGTGATTGTTCCTTCGCTAAACGCTCAACATCTAAAAGTAAGAATCACGACGGGTCTTTCCGATATGACCTTAAAAACGTAGGTTCCGTTTTGCGGCAGGCGTTGGCACGTTAAAGGACCCTCACTGCTACGGCCCCGAGGACTAAGCATAGGTCTAAATTTGTGGTACTTCACCTACAGATGGTGACGTCCCATTATGAGTGTAAAATTCTCATAATGCAACAACAACAAAAAAAAAAAACCCCAAAAAACAACAACAACAACAAAAAAAACAAACAAACAAACAAAAAACAAAAAAACAACAACAAAAACAAAGAAACAAAAAAAAAACTACAACAACAACAAAAAAACCAATCAAACAAAAAAACAAAACAAAAAAAAAAAACAACAACAAAAAACAAACAAACAAAAAAAACCCCCAAAAAACAACCCCCCCCCCCAAAAAAAAACCAAACAAACAAAACGTTACATGGTAAAGTAAAATATTTTATTTTGTTTTCTCAAATTTTGATTTGATATACCTTTCTGGGGCATAGCCTTAGGTTTTTAGTTCACACACATAAAATGGAACACAACTGAACAAAGCCTCGTCCTAGACTGCAAATCTTGTCCCCTCCGTAGAAGTTTCTAATCACACACCCGTAGTAATAAAGCATTCTATTAGTATCCATTTTTTCTTAAAATATATCAAGACAACAAGAAACAATGTGCCATATTGCATGCACAAAAGATATCTCTTTCCAAAGGACGGAAAGATATGATTTTTCAAAGAGATTTTTCAAGTCAAAGAAGATTCCTCTTCTTTTCAAGCACAAATTAGGGAAAACTCTCAATCTTACATCGATAAAGAAATGTCTCGTCATTGTGTACAGTAAAGACGCCTATTTCGCAGTATCTCTCCGCAACTTATTTAGATAATATTTGCCGCAAATGATATATCTCTTTTTCGAAAAATTTTCGATATAGATATCTAATTCTTGAAAGGAGATCGATCAAAAAGAAGCTCCAATAAAAGATATATCTTTCAGTCGGATACTTTCGTGACGTAAAAGACATACTTCTGACAATTTTAATTATTTGCTTATACTTTTGATTATACAGTAAAAGTGTTCAAAAACTTGGAATTTTTCTCCACCATCTTAGAATGGAGATTCTCTGGTTGTATAATACATACAAATGGTTCTTGCAACTTCACAATTCTCTCTAAGATGCTCATATACAATGCATCTCTAAAGCAGAAGATTGCGAAATATTTTTGAAAATTATATATTCTAATTCCAAACCCAAAAGAATCTCTATGATGTACTTTTGTAGAGAGGAAACATCTGTCAAATCATCTGATGGTGCGTCGTTTCCCCATAACAAGCAGTGAAAATTTGCTCAATTTGTAGTAGTTCTTTAAAATGATTGTTTCTCGCATGGCTATATAATTTACACGAATAAAAGTAATGGTAGCTATCTTCTACTAAACCACGGGTACAAAAAAGGAAAATCTCTGATGTTTTTTCGAAATAAGTCGTAGTTGAGTGGACATCTGAGCTCTAATTTAATATGCACAATGTTTCCGGAAGAAAAATATGATGGCGGTTTAGGAGGCCTTGTATTTGCATAATTTTAAAATTCATTGAGATTGCCACCATTGTAGCCAAGTTTATCAAACTCCAGTTCATTTTTAAGGATTTTTTTTTTAATTTTTGGAATATCGTAGTCCTCGGTTTTTCGTGTGTTGTGTTTTGAAAGAGTACCAAGGGTACTTGGAAAAATTTGTTTTAAGTAAATAGGAATTAGAATAGTACTTCAGAGGCAGTAGTCCAATAATAGTAATGTACATATTTCTCCCCAAAACAAACTTTAACTTCTTCAGCAACTCATTTGTCCTCTTTGGTCAGCATTATTTACAATGTTATTTATATGCACTGACCAACCGAGGTCACTAGAAAGTACAGGACCAAAGAGGTTATGAAATTGGACATGTTCTAGTTGACGCTGTTGGAAAACTAAATTGGACAGAATCGAAGTTTTTTTTTTTTAAGAGTAGAAAACAAAGCGTTGGTATTGTTGGGATTAAACTGGAGTAGCTATTGCTTTGGTCAGTATGTAAAATAAATAAACCGCGATTGATGATACGCTCAATTTCAGCAACATTATCTGATGAATATTGAATAAAATTATCATCTACAAAAAGTCTTCACATTGAAAACATTTCGTCCGAAACATCATTCACATAATTCAAAACAGTAAAGGTTGAGCCCTGGGAAACACGAGCATTAACAGTATTACTGGGAGATAAAGGGGTTTTTATACATAACTCCTGCTTTCTATCTGAAAAATAACTTTTAGACCAGTCAGAAAGATCGTCAGTTATTCCATAAGTTTATAATTTGAAAAGTAGTCCCTTATGCTATGCTATATCGAATATCTTTGATAGATTTCAAAATACCATATCACATGAATTTCCATCATCTATACTTTTAACAGTATTGTAATGTGCTTCAAGTAATTGAAATCCGGTGGAATGACCTGGTAAAAAGTCATCTTTCGTACTTACAAAATATTATACTCTGGTTTACAAGGGATATATGAAAAATAAATATGAATCATTAAAATTCGTTTTAATCGTTTGTCCATATTTCAACTCCAAGATATATTCCTCAAATTGAAATAATTGAGAAAATTCATTTCAATAGTTTGTCCATATTTCAACTCTAAAATAATTCCTCTACTTGTTAGAATTTAGAAAAACAATATTTATTTTCATATTTCTTGATATATTTTAGAATTATTAAAGGAGTTAATGTCTAGGTTGTTTGTAATATGGGACTATGAAGAAACAAGAGGCCCATGGGCCACATAGATCACCAGGGTCAGCTTGGCCCTTCCATTGTTCAATTGTGGTTATCTTTATTTCCATGAAACATTTTGACCCCATACTGTTGTCGCAACCTCGCCCCAAAGGACCACAACATAACTGAAAATGAATTCACATAAGACCTTGCCGTAAGAAATCTTTATACAAAATATGAAAACGCTGTTTTAAATACGAGGTTTGTTTGATATGTAATGTGTATTGTACGATATCTCAAAAGCATTCGACTCAAATAGTGAAATGAACATTACATTCTTCAAAGTATTCTCCGCGGTTTGGAACACATAATTTCAATCTTTGAATACATTTCTGAAATGCGTCACGGTACGCTGATTTAGGTAGACCTCCTAGGCGCTGACTGATGGCTGAGCCAAGGGCTTGTCGGGACTTATAACGACGACCATATAAGAACTTTTTAAGTTTTGGAAAAAGGAAAAAGTTGTATGGGGCTAGATATGGAGAGTATGGTGGGTGTGGCAAGACGGTAACCTTTTCCGAATTCAAAATTGCTTCACAAGCTAAGATGTATGTGATTGATTAATGTATGTCATTATCATGAACTAGACGAACATGCCTAAATCCGGACACAGGGCGTCGTTTATGATAATATTTCTTGAGCTTTTTTTAATATAACATCTCGGTAATACCGACCTGTAACACTTTTGTCCTTCGTCACCGGAATTTGTACGGTTAAATCATCACATGAAAGAATGCAATAAAGAACCGTCTATATGCTTATGGTTCTATTGACAACTACAGACCTTCAGAAATTTCTTTCTCCATCTACGAACTTTCTCATAAGATACCTTATCAGACCCATAAGTTTCCCCCAGGTCAGTAAAAATCAACCCATTTCCCAACCATTTTTACAACAGTGGTCAACGACTGGCTCTATTGAAATGCCTATAAGTTTAAAAAACTATGCGAAGCCGAAGAATCGTGTTTATACCGTTGGAAAGGTTTTGAATAGAGCTATTCAAGAGTATCATCATCCACGAAATCTTGCAAAGAGTAATCAATACACACTGCATATCGAACAGCCCTCGTAGATGAATAGGTCACATTTTTATAAAAAGCAGGTCAATCCTCCAGTTCAAGGTCACAAGATCGTACATCATTGACTTTTCATAAAGAATGTATACACAAAATATATGAAAACTCTAGCTTAGATAGTTCAAGAGATATTTAAAAAGAAATTCCCCTATATATCAACATTTAAAACTTTGATCCCCTATTGTGCCCCCGTGGGTGAGGGCATGATTTTATCAAACTTTATTCTGCACTATGTCAGGAAAGTTTTAGTTAAATTTGAACTTTTCTGGCCCAGTGGTTCTTGAGAAGATTTTTAAAGGTTATACATATGTGAAAATTTGATCCCCTATTATGGCCCTACCCTACTCCCGGAACAGTATGTCAGAAACCTGCCATGTAAATCTGATTTTTTCTGGCGCGCGCGCGCGCGCGCGCACACACACACACACACACACACACACACACACACACACACACACACACACACACACACACACACACACACACATATATATATATATATATATATATATATATTCGCATGTAAAACTTTGATTCCCTATTGTGGCCCTACCCTACCCCTGGAGGACATGAATTTAACAAATTTGAATATGCTTTATGTCAGGAAGCTTTCAAACAAATTTTAACTTTTCTGACAAAGTGGTTCTTGAAAAGAAAAATTTTAATGATTTCCTCTAGATATATTCCCAAGTAAAACTTTGATCCCCTAACGTGGTCCTACATTACCCCCCGGGGACCATGGCTTTCATAAACATGAATTTACACTATGTTATAAAGTTTTATTGTATATTTGTACTTTTCTGTTGCAGTGGTTCTTGAGTAGATTTTCCCAATATATTCGCATGTAAAATTGAACCCCTATTGTGATCCCACCTTACTCTCAGGGACCATGATTTTAACAAACTTGAATCTGCACTATGTGAAGAAGTTTTCATGTAAATTTTAAAGAAGTTGTTGCACATCTTATGTTAATTTCCCTAAAGGTGTTGCACGAAAGATCCATAAAATAAAGTTATTCAGATACACAATAAAACCAATTGGAACTTATGTTTTGATTCAAACATTTATGAAAATAAGTTTAGAAGACGTGTATTGACAAGAATTAGCCAAACTAATTTGAGTTTAAATCGAGCAATAAGTGATTGATATGATTTTTAGCGTGAAGATAGAGGAGTATCCCCGAATTTCAGAAAAACTGCCTCCGTGAAACAAAATAAAGCATGAACATGTTGTTCGAGTTCTCCACTAAACAACTGTCGCTTTGAAATTTTGTTTCACGAGGGCATTTTTTGGGTGGGTGGGGTGAGTGGGTTGTAAATTTCAAAAAATCAAAACAATTTCACCATTATCATTTTCAACTTCACCTGTACGTTAATTTTCCGAATATTTGTGGTGTACTGCATGGCTCAGTGGGTCGTCGACTTTTAATTGTAAAGGTTTTACTTTTTAAAACAACCGGGTTCGAATCCCTTGCAGACGCAAACTTACTTTTTTTCATAATACATTTTCCAGCTAGATTTTGTTTTCTTATTTAAAAAAAAACCCACTCCTAGTCTTATAAACGTTTCATATCAAATTTGTTTGAAATAAACTGCCAACCTGGACACTGTTTAGTTTGTTGATGTGATAAACGACGTGAATGGGACTGGCAACACGACGAATACATACCTGCGTTTTGTTAGAGAAGGCTGCTAACGAGACTCTCACTTGCATGTTTTTCTGAGTGATAGGTATTTATGTCTGTTACGAAAAACCTTTGTGAACTTTGCAAAATTTAAAAGAAAAAGGTCAAACAAGGAAAACAAACTATTAAACAGTTTCAGTAGATAAGATACATGTGGTATGTATTCCAGTAACAAATTGCTATGGTAAATCAGTGTTTTGTGTTTTCAGATGCATGTATTTCAAATTTTGTTGAACTTTATCAGTATATATTAAACTTTCTATATTTTTGTTTTTGTGGTCAGAGTCATGTTCAGGTGGTTATAGAGAATAATACATACGAGTATTAGATCTTTTAGACTGTAGTAGTAAAGATTATTAAATATTTGATACACTCGTAACCGTACACATTGTGTCTGATTCTCCGAAAAAAATAAAACAATTTAATATTTACGATTTCAAAAATTATATTTATACTATAATGTATTGAGACATAAAATGTTTTAGGCTTGTCCTTCGTAATGGGAAATCCTACAGGTATTTAAATGACAAATACGTAGTAACAGTTTAAATATGGATGAAGGTTTATTCTACGCCACAAGAGTTCAACTACCAGGCACGAAACCCCGATTAAGGAAAGTTAACGCTTCTGTGAAACACCCTCTTTTCTGGCCCAGTGGTTCTTGAGAAGATTTTTAAATGACCCCATCCTACTTTTACATTTTTGTCTCTTCCTTAAAAGGGGCGGGCTGTTCATTTAAACAAATTTGAATTCCCTTCTCCCTAGGATGATTTGTGCCAAGTTTGAATGAAATTTGTAGAGTGGTTCTGGAGACATACAACAGCGAGGATGCCAACGACAAATAAAGATCATGGAGAATTTTAATCCGAAAACTCACCTGAGCTGAAGCCTTCAGCTGAGGTGAGATAGAAATGGAAGCATAGGACCAAATCAACTATGTGAGAAAGCACTTTATGCTTGCACTGTTTATATATCCCCCATAATACAAACAACTAATACGCTTATTCTTTAAATTTATATTTTGTAATATGCAGGTTTAGTTGAAAGGTCAGTGCTTCAATCAATAAGTATAATATATTGTAACAAAATGGGTTTATCAATAACAAAATATTGATAGTGAAAATGTGAAACTGGCATATCGAAATACTACCTAATAGAAACTGAAATACACAGAGCATTATTTCAAGTTAATTTCCATAGTTCCGCCCACTGACGTGATGACAAGTTACTGGATTGAATGAAAATGGGAAATTTACACCCATCTGTATATATGGGAAAATTAACACATTGGAGCTTCAAAGGGTTATCACAGTGAAAACAGTTGGAAATGTAAATATTCAAAAACATTTGCGCAAACATTGACGTATGGTACCAACTTCGCCTTTTCTTGCACAATTAACTCAGCCTAATAATTCTGGATACATAATGTAATTTTTATGTGTATTTATCTTTTACTGATGGCAACCCTGTACAAACTGTTTGATGTTCTACTCTTGGTTGGAAATAAATGAATGCCACTTTTATTTGTTGTATTTATGATAATGCTACACTCCAATTCCTGATGCCAGCCAGACTTCACTACGTTTGCAAACTCTGGGCCAACTGTTAAAGAAAACATGCGACCTTATACGTAGTCATACTACCGACTTGATTACTAGTACATGCTCATTGAAAGTCATTTGCAATTTTAAACTTGCGCAATGGTTTACAGATAGATAATATTTCATTACAAAGGAGAATGAAAGGGAGATTACGTCTATAAAAACAACTTCGATTCTGAAAACCTTTTTCAAAGAAAAAAATTTCATCATTTCCCTCTTTGATTGAGGAGTTGGCACTTGATGTTGTTGGTTCATGGAAAATGCTACAAAAAGTTAATTAGCTGCAAAAACAACCCACGCAGAGATACCGGTTTAACTTGAAGTACACGACGGTGTATTGGAATAATATCACCCCCTCTATGATGCACAAGACTTCAGCTGCCGTATGTGTGTTGTTACAGACCGTTTTAAATCATACATTCAACACTTTACGTTGCTGCTACCTCCTCCAATTCTATGCTACCTCAAACTTGATTTAATTTACCGGTATAGAGAGAATGAGAAGTACACAGTATTTCAGTACTGTACATTATTAAAGCAATATAAGCTGCCAAAACTGCAATTTTTTATAGTGGCATTAAAAGAGGTTAAATGAACGTTGATATGATTGGAAAAAAAAGAACTGCATCGAATTTCCTCTCTTATGCATCGTTTACACACCTTTACGTGATGAAAAATATATTCCTCGACATTCCGTTTGACCCTAACAACGGCAGCTGATTAATCGTCGGTGACAATCCCGAAGATAATCGATGTTGACACGAATGATTCAAATGCTGATCGGGGTGGATCGGGTTGTATCCGGGTCATTAAAATATGGACGGCGAAGTGAGATAAAATTCTAGTTACCATCATTATTTTGGCATTGTTAACGATGTTATATGTTTTTATATCTTTTTCGTCCCGAATCAGTCAAAGTCGGCTTTCTCCCTCGCTTCGAACCTTTCGTGTCAGACATCTTTCGTGCTTACCGGAAATATTGCGCTTGCGCATTTGATTTTGCCGAATGAGTTCAACTTTAGGTCATTGCATACGAAAATAATGTCGGAAAAATTAAGGTACGGGAAGACTTAATTTCAACTGTCGAACAATTTTTACATTTATTGCAAAAAATACAACATGTCAAAAGTTTAATCGATAAAATCAGATATTAGAAGGTAGATGTTTACAAAATTTTCGATTAAATTTTAGGGACCCCAAATAACAATTTTGACAGCTTATATTGCTTTAGACACATCATCAGAGATATGTTACATAGGTCTCTGACGTTATTCATGATTATGTAGAACAGTCACCTTTGATTAATTAGTAGGGGGGGGGGGGGGGGGGTACGTTCCGATAACTAAGTGACGGGATGAGTGACGAGAACACTAGGATGTAACATATAAAGGCATGATTTGTTTGTTGTTGTTGGCTTTTTTTGGTTTTTTGTTGTTGTTTTTTTTAAAACTTATGTTAAAAAGTACCAAATGACAAATCTGAAATATTGAATTGTACAGAGTAACTGAGCAATTCAGTCTCGTGTTTAAAACAGAGGGGTTTATTTCTAATATATAAATATCTAGTTCTGGTCATTATGAACTGTTGATTTAAAAAACATTGTGTCAAATCATCTTTGCAGTAGATGAAAGAGATGGAGTAGCTTACGGCTAATAGCTATCCACATGTCCGATCTCGGAGCCCCAGCCGACACGCTTGGTCGAATTTGTCCTTCGGGGCCTGAGCTCTCTTGTCGTTGATCTCAGTATAGGTAAATTTTAAGGACACTTGATACAAACAAAAATAATATGGATGCATGAGTTGATATATATATTTTGGCTTAGTTTGGTTTGGTTATAATGAAAATGAAGATAACTTACAGTGATATCCTATCACAAATCCCATAAAGAATACAAACTTAAGAGATACTGTCGACAAACACGGTTCCTGAACACAATATAAAATTCCTTATTTAAAAGAGATAAGGGACTTGTAAATGTTCTATGACGCTCAAAAGTTGAAATATATTATCCATCCGTATAATACGCTATACATATTGTCAATCTAATTAAAATCAGACCTAGCGCAGTCTACGGAGCAAATTGTTCCCATTTGGACTTGACTGGAATAAATCATATTCCATAAGGTAAATCGTACTCATTTTACATTAAAAAAAATAAAATTTTCATTTTTGAAAAAAAGGTTTGTTTATTGGAAGTGTTGTTACGGGAGGGGAAAAAACGAATATTAGTAATAATATGGTAATGAAATTATCTCTGGTAACCCCATTGCAGGAGTTACAAAGGAACAATGCTGATAGCATCACTATATAAAAATCAGTATATACACGCGTACGACTGCCATACAGTATACATCGGTATGATGAGGATAACTACGTGTATGTTTGAACACTGAATCTCGTGCCAAATGTAGAAGGGCTTACACACAGATACCAGAACATCTGTCTTCTAAATTGAGTAACCATATTAATGTGTAACAGGGTTTGAGGTGTTATAAAATTAGACAGAGTAAATTCTGTTGAGCATTTTCTTCCTCATCTTCACCATGTTCATGAGAAAACGGAGTTTACATCGAAAACGGAATTCGACTAAGCTGATAATCAGTTCATATATAACAGACCCTCTTATCGAAAATAATGGCATCTCCCGATCATATGTCTATCTTTTACATTCTTCCCTAAGAGAAATTGAATTTCCAGGCAAATGAAAGTTCATTTGAATCCATAAAGCTACTATATTGTAATATGTTCTTCACAATAATTTTACAATGTCTTGATTCGTATTGATGTTTAATATCAAATGTTTTGCGAGATCAAGAAAAAAACAATCCATAATTCCACCCGTTGTCTGAGTCTAGATTATATTTATCTTAAAAGATCGCACCATAGATCTCTGTCTTGACATTGTAAATAATACAAATAAAACAATATACCAAGTGCAGAGAAAATGATTGATCTACAAGAGATTATCTACTTTGGGTTATTTTGTTATGTAACACTACGTGCTTTGCCCGCCTGTGATATGGTGTGCCAGACGCGAGTCTATTTAACGCAGAAACCAAAAAATCCTGAATTCTGTCAGACATCAATTTAAAGGCGTTTTGAAAATATTATTTTCAAATTGATGATAAATTCTATGTGTACCTTTCCTGAAGTAAGGAAGGAAGGAAGAGAGAGAAAGTTTTTAATGAACTTTACGTATTAAATTTTCAACAAGAATGTTAACTTATCTAGAAATAATGTAATGTTTTACTTAACACTTAAAGAAATGTGTAAAATTGATAAGAAAGGAGAGGACACAGGCAAGAAGTATATTCATACTTCCAATTAACTGGAGAAAAAGCATATGGGGAAATATGTCACACAAAACTACAGGCACCTGAAGTATGAATACTACTACTACTATACTCTCCCCTTACCCCCAATTTTCTAATTTTTTTTTTTTGGGGGGGGATAATTTCTCCGAAATGAGTGGATTCCCTGTCGATCTCATTCCAATTTCAATTTCTGTAATCGTTTCACGCTTTTTGTAAGCTTTAGAGATTGGCCTTCTACCAGTATAATAAACGCGAGATACACAGAGAATCCACACTTATCGGAGAATTTATCGTAAAAAAAAATCAGACGGGCCTAGTAGTATCCATACTTCAGGTGCCTGTGTACAAAACTGGCACGAGTACTGTTGGTTGTCCTTGGATTACCAAAGAATTCCGCAACCTTGCAAAGCAAGCGTTAAATGGAAAAGTGGAAGGAAAACTCGGAAACGCAGATGACATCCACAACACTATGGAACTTATGAGTAAAACACAGAATCTTCAGTACCCCGGCTGAGGAAATACCAAATGCAGCTGCATGCATCAAAGAAAAAAGGCTTGGAACTTTCATAAAACACAAACAGTTTTATGAGAATAATATACCACAACTAAAATAACATGAAATTTTTACATCTAAATTCAGTCCACAAAGCGAATATATATAATGAGTGGTGTCAGGGACATTTTTCATCAAAATCAACTATCAACGAAGAAAAAGTCAAGGCCAATGATTTTAAAGGCCATTATCCGACTAATGATACAAACACTAAAAAAGTAGCTGACAGGACAAGCGACACTTATGATTGATTATATATTGTTTAACGTCCCCGTCGAGAATCTTTCACTCACATGGAGACTTCACCATTGCCGGTGAAGGGCTGCAAAACTTAGACCTACGCTCGGTGCTTATGGCTTTTGAGCAGGGAGGGATCTTTAACGTGCCACACCTACTGTGACACGGGGCCTCGATTTTTACGGTCTCATCCAAAGGACCGCCCCACTTAATCGCCTCTTACGACAAGCAATGTGTACTGAGGATCTATTCTAACCCGGATCCCCACGGGGTACGCCACTTATGGATCATCATATAACAATGGACAATACAAACAATTTAGGGAACTGCAGGTGTATGATTTAACTTCAGAGTAAGCTAAAACTTAGAACTGGTTAACCACAGAACCGAGTCCTTGACATCTATCACCTGACAGTCACGGGGAATATGGACACTATGGTCCATGGTAACCAACACCATAGGAACATGGTTTTCGCTGTAAACTATCATGCGAAGCCTAATTAGTCGATTTTGAGAACGACATCACCAAGGAAAACAAACGGATTGTCTGATAACAGATTTTAGGAACGCATTTGATAAAGCGAATCGTATAGTTTCCTAGTTCAGAAATCAACGTAAAGGGAGAACAACCATAGGAATTAACAATGCAACTTCCTAAACAATACGTGGATCTTGGGTTCGGTTATCGATTCGAGTTTATGTCGATTTCATATTCAAATTTCAGAGAGAGTTCAATCAACATAACTGGCTGTTAATTTATGGACCCTACTGTCATATTGTAATTTTACTGGGTGTTTTATTTTATATTTATCACCATCCAGTAAATTAAAAAATTACAGTACGACATTATTATAAAATCAGAAAAACATCAGATAACTTCAATTCAAATAGATTTAAACCAACTAGGAAGATGGGGAAACACCTCGATGATGCACTTCGTGAATGATGCAACTTTCTCACCATCACCAAAAAAGCGTACACCAATCACAACAAAGTATATTCTTCATAATCACATCTTAAGAGCAAATTACAGTAGCAAATTATCCTGATATCACCAAAAACACCCAACCTTAAATTATGGTGCACGCATTTTTCAAATATATGCAGAAAAGCAAATACCATCACTGGCTTTCTTAAGAGAAACCTCAACATAAACATTCCAAACCCAAAGAAACGGCATACAAATCATTGTTTATAGTGATATTAGAAAATACAAGTATATCATGGGATCCTAAGCAACAGAATAGCTTCCATCACCTAGAGGGGTTAGAAGGACAGTCTGAAACATACAGCGGCACAAGGTCAGGCACTAACCTTATCAAGGATCTAAAGTGGGAATTACAAGAAAGAGAGAAGAAAATGCGAATATATTTCTTTAACAAAATTATCCACAACATCGTCCAGCAAAAGACTAGTACCACCCGAACGATTCCGTAAATGCATGCTCAGACTTTACTATTCAATATCCATCTTGCTCAACCAACATCAAGCGGCATTCATTCTATCCGATAACCACAAGGGATTGGAAATTGCTTCCCACTCGTAATGTGACCGCAGTGAGTTGATAGTGCCAGTGTTTATAACTTTCAATAAATTATAAAGGATTGTCGCAAGCCACGGCTGAAATGTACGCTCCTCTCCCCTTTCATCCGTGGCTCTTCTCGTTTCTCATAAATATGCATGAAGAAAATGATTTGAATTCGTTGACCAATGGAATTGATGCATAGCCTAAAATTGAAGATCTGGTCTAGCGCAGCCGCGTGTAACTCGATAATGGCTTCTTCACTTCTGTATTGTTAGAAGACACGCCTATAGATTACGACAGAGATTTCGAGTCTACACAAACCCTCCATAATCCTAACAACACTTACGTCGATTATTTCAATTTTATCCTAGTCTTGTGGTCTCCTGCACAATGCAACATTAGCCTAATATATTTCACAGTTATAGAATGGATAGGGGGGGGGGGGGGGGCAAATTTTGGTGTGATTTTTTTTTTTAACCAGAGGGAATCATAAATTTGCTATTTCCCGAAGTACACAACTTCAACAATACGTAACAAATCTCGTGATTCTTGGAACGCACCGCCTACCGAAAATTTTGATTGGTTAAATGTATTGATGAATATTTGACGAGGGAGTAGCACACTGTAGCTATGATGTCACAGCCTGCTGAACTACTGTAAGTGACCCCCGTAGAATATTGACTGGTCAATAGTCCACGTAGAAAAATGACCCACTTTTTTGTAGAAATTATGACCATGGGGTCATTTTTCTCCGTGTGGATGACCCCGTAGAATAATGACCCTGTGTCATTTGTGACACAGAAAAAGAATATTATTGTTAGGCTAGTACTAGGGGTAAAATCAGGCAGCCTTATGATACGAAGTGTTAATTTCTAAAAGCTTTAAAGTTTAAAAAACAAAATTAAAAGGTTATAATATACCTTACATCAATTATTCAAGATTGATTGATTATGTATTGTTTAACTCGAGAATTTTTCACTCATATGGAGACGTCACTATTGCCAGTGAAGGGCTGAAAATTTTAGGCCTATGCTCGGCGCTCAGGGCCTTTGAGCAGGAAGGGGTCTCTATCGTGCAACACCTGCTGTGACACGGGACCTCGGTTTTTGCGGTGTCATCCGAAAGACCTCCCCATTTAGTATCCTTTTACGACAAGCAAGGGGGTACTGAGCACCTATTCTAACCCGGGTCCTCACGGGGTCAATTGATTATATGTTTTACGGCCCGTCGAGAATTTCGTAACAGGAAGGTCGTGAGTTCGAGCCCTGCTCGTGTCAAACCTAAGTCGAAAATAGGTAGTGATTGCTCCTTCGCCAAACGCTCGGCATTTAGAAGTGAGAATCACGGGTCTTTCGGATATGACCTTAAAAACGCAGGTCCCCTGTCACGGTAGGCGTTGGCACGTTAAAGAACCCTCACTGCTACGGCCCTGAGCGCTAAGCATAGGTCTAAATGTGTGGTACTTCACCTACAGGTGGTGACGTCTCGATATGGGTGAAAAATTCTCGACGGGACGTAAAACACAAAAAAACCCCCCCAAAAACATATTGAGACGTCACCACCTGTAGGTGAAGTACCACACATTTAGACCTATGCTTAGCGCTCAGGGCCGTAGCAGTGAGGGTTCTTTAACGTGCCAACGCCTGGCGTGACACGAGGCCTCCGTTTTTAAGGTCATATCCAAAAGACCCGTGATTCTCACTTCTAAATGCCGAGCGTTTGGCGAAGGAGCAATCACTACTGATATTTACGTCTTGGGTTTAACGCGGCCATGGCACGAACGGGGCTCGAACTCAAGACCTCCCGGTTAAGAAGCGAACGCTCTAACCACTGAAGGAAAACAAATAGCAAGACTATAATGATGTTCTATGACTATTAGAGCAAGAATACGCGCATTCTTAGATTTTTTTTAACACATTTTATAAAATAAGTTTCCACAGTTGTCATTATTAAAAAAATAGAGATCATTTTCTTAGCTGGTGTCAGAAAGAGAAACTTGCATAAATAAAAAATGTATAGTTTCCATAATTGTAATCCTCTTAGATTTTACTCTGGATAAATAATGTGCAAAAAATCAAAATAAAGTCTCAAACTATTTTTTTCCTCAGAAGTTATAAGAAAAGTTAACGTTTTTGAACCCTTTTGAAGTTTTCAGCTAAATTTTTTATTTATATAAGTTTCTCTTATTCTCAGTATTCTGCGGGGTCATTTTTCTACAATCTACACGGAGAAAAATGACTCCATGGCCATAATTTCTACAAAAAAGTGGGTGATATTCTACGTAGAATATTGACCAGGGGGTCAAATTTCTACGTTGAAAAATGACCCTTGGTCAATATTCTATGGGGGTCACTTTTCGTCTTTACACTGGCAATGAGACTTTGTTAGGCTTCGCAACTGAAAATATTGTTATAGGCAACCTTTATCGATTTTTTCTACATAAAAGCTTTTTTTGTTTTGTTTGTTTTTGTTTTGTTTTGTTTGTTTGTTTGTTTTGTTTTGTTTTTCAATTAAATATCTTTATTTCCGTTGCTGGAGGCTATGTTAGGCGCGCACACAGAGAAGGGACTGAAGGTCCGTTCCTGGGCTTTGTACATAAAAAATAAATATCTTATTTACTTAGGCCTGTTTTGCGCATTTCCAGTTGAAAATGACAAATGTTAATCCCGAGTATAGACTGGACTATATGGCATCGGGAAAAAATTGCACGGAGTGGAGCCTATTCCTCTGGGAAAGAATATATTCTGGAATTACATGCCTGCGCTCGCCCTAACGGTAGCACAGTCCATATACCTTAAACTACTAACAAATAAATTGATGTTACAGAGATTTCAGCAGTTTTGTTTTAAGTCAATAATCCGCAAATATGGTCGTTATAATGAACTTCCAAATACATCCTGTGGTTAGGTTAAATGCTGTCTCCTCTTCCTCTTTCTCCGCCCAACGCCGCCTTGTTCGCCCCAGTAGAACTGGTTGATGCTACTGGCAATGGTAAATCTATAGGTTCCAATCTCTGATGGTGCGAGGTGAAAAGAAGAACCAGCCCACATCCTTCTTTGATGTTGGTAGATGGAAGACATGTTGACCTCTGGTTCTGGTGTCTGGGTCAGATAATAGTAATAAGTTCTTCTGGGTCTGAAATAAAAGTAGAAGACAGGTCTTGACTCTCCCTTATTTTACGCTGTTCCCAGCCCAACGAGTTGACAGTGTTGGTGACACTGCCTGGTTCTCGATCCCCGTAGTTCTTAGTCGCAAACCGTGCAGTTCTCTATCTGGTCGATCTTTGTGTCCTCTGATTGGCACAGGGGTCCGTGTTTGCCATACTGACTCTTTGAGGTTTGTGGGATTGATCACTCTCCGTTATCTTTGCCTTTTCATCAGTTCCCCATCAATGTAGAAATTAAAAATATACTTCTAAAGAATTGACACTATTACGAAACTCAGGTTCGAACTCTTTCAATGACAAAACGTCCTTAGATCCAAGTGCCGAAACAACCTAGTGCTGAAACATCTTGCAACCGCAATGAATACTCTTCAAATTGGGAGGTGCAAATAAGCAATACCATTGCGTGCGCTTCTGATTGAACAGTGTCGATGAATCTGACAGAAAATCACAAATTCCACGGAAAAGCCTGGAGCTATGAAGTTCCTCATCACGAAGAACTTGTGTGTTTCGCCTGCCTCACTGAAATGTTGGACGATGACGCAATTATTATGGTTAAAAAAAGACCTGCCCTCGCGGAGGCACTTCATTTAATCCATCAACAAGATTTTGTTAATGATCTACAAAGTAATATGGACGCAGCAATCCATTTCTCCTTTGTATTGATAGGTAATTGAAAGCAATCTGCAATATAGGGAATTTGAACTGCCAAATACATGGCATATAATTTCACTAACTCTTTGACAACATATTTTAACCAGGCCTCGTATAGTTGCTTGTGTAGGCTTACAAATTTTCGCTAACCACGAAATTTTATGACCAATAAAAACGCTTATTTTGGCATATGGATTTCTTTATTAGAAGCAAGGAAGCTCCTCCAATTATTTATTGGGGGAATTGAAAAGAATATGCCTGAAAACAAAAGGTGTAGTTTTCCTATGTGAACATAGCATAAATGTTTTTGAAGAATGAAGGATATTACGTAGTCTTCCGTATCAATAAATGGGCCACCAAGACACAATAGATATGTTTAAGATACAGATTGACAACTTTAGTCTTTTATAATACATAATTAACAAGACAATTATACATGTATTAAAAGATTTTGTGTGTGTATTGCTGTGCAAATCCAATTTCAGTCTGTTGGCTGGAACTTATGCTTTTAGCGATGTTCAATGTGTAATTGGGCTACATAACCTTCCCATTTAGATATTGAATATTGTGTAGTGAAACCAATCATGTTTTAGTTGTCAGTATTCAGTATGCATTCTCTTAAAACATAGGAACTACTTTCAGAATTCATTTAGCCTCAGATAAGTGAACCAAACGTGTGTTTTAAAATGGCAATTTTGGTTGCAATCCAGACATATGCAACGTGATTTAATGTGGTATTTTCCACTACCCCATATTACAAAGGTTGTTAAATCAAGTGTAATGATTGAATGTGATTTCAAATAGCAAGTTTTTAAATACATTAGAAGAGTACACTGATTTGGAGGATGCATACTAAAGCAAGTTATCATAATGATGTAAACAATTCATGTTGATTGAAAATATGACTGCATATATCAGGTAATGCTATGTAATATGTATTGTATTCAAGGTATTATGGAGAGTGCAGAATCATCTTTTGCATCCAGTGCTGTGGAAGGTATTGCTCATTTTTAGAACAGAAATTTATTTCATATTTGTTAAATGTTTCAAAGACTTTTTGAATCCTTTAAATTTGCATTATACTAATATCAGATCTGGAATTATGCTGTTTGCTAAGCAAAGAACATTATACTATGTAGGAAAGTGATGTCCCCCCCCCCCCCCCCCATTTTAAATGGATGATTGTACCCAATTAGAATGAATTTTATACAAAGGTTTACCATGATGAAGGTTGAACATTCACTAGGTAGCATCACTGCAACTTTCATTTCAATATCCCAAAGCATAATTTGAAAAAAAAGATGTAGAAACAAATTGTGACAGACTGACTGATAGATGGACAAATAGAGAAGAAACAGCCTATCTCCCTGGAAAAGTGTGAGCAGTGAACATTTTCATTAGATTAGGTATCTCCCTGGCCCTGCTTTGCCTTTTTTTAAAGTGGTCAGTTGTAGTTCAAAATTTGCAACTTGGTTCATTACAGCCTTGATGTAGGTTTCTTGATATGTACTTTCTACACCTTATGAGTACTTCTGTTGAACTTGATGGTCCATGTTTAACTTTTTCCTTAGAATGTTTGAAAGTTAATTAAAATTCCACTTTAAGGTACTCTTTTTCTATTATATCTTTTCCAGTGTTTTTAAAGTTAATCAACAAAATGAATTCCAAAGATTTACTGGAGAATGTCTTGGATCACATGAACAAGAAGGTAACGGAGCACGTCTGTTGGTTTTATGTGTTAATCATAAACACCTGACTTTCATCTCCTTCAAAGTATAGCTTTCATTTCTTACACAAACAGATGTTCCAAACAGAAAATTATAAAGAGTTACTTCCCTTGGTAGTCCTTTTGGGAAGATTAGTGAAGACATTCACTCCATTGTCAGAGATTCTTTGTCATGAATATGGTAAGCAGGTTAAGTCTACTTCAACAACATGGTAACAAGATATAATATTTTCTACAATTATTTTTGTTCTGATGTGTTAATTATCAAGACCATTGAATCTGTGAATTTTAGTATTATAATCACAATTTTTCAGCCACAAGAGATTATTGTGGTTACAATGAGAGGGGAGTTAGTAATGGAGATTGCTTTTAACACCTGTATTAATCAGTGGCCAATAATATATCTCCACTGCTGCCACAGCCTAACCGTCTTATCAAGAGAAATATTTTGCTATAAAGTTTTTTTGTATACATTAATGAACCCAGTTCCTGCTGTTTATAGAGTTTGCCATACTTATAAAATGAGTAATGCAAATTTCTTACATTTAAGCTCACCTGAGCTGAAGTTGATATTGGTGTAATTTTTTTTAACTTGTCATTAGAATGAATTTCAGCCAAGCTTGGCACACATTCCAGAAAGAAGAGGATTTAAATTTTAAAGGGTCATATTCCTTTCTAAGAGGAGACAATTGGGAAGTATTGAAAGTAGGGTGGTAATGTTAAAAAATGTTTTCAAAAGCCACTGAGCCAGAAAAACCAAAATTTACCAGGAAGTTTCCATTTATAATGAAGATTTAAACCTGACCCTGGAGGCCAAGATGGAAAAGTAGTGGGGTTCAGAGTATGATAAAAGAGTAGAAAAGAAAATACCTTGAAATATATTCATCCCAATAATCTTAAAGGAACAGTTGGTGCTTAAAAATCATCTTGAGAACCACTGAACCAGAAAAAGCAAAATTTGTATATAAGCTCTTGGTATAATAAAGATTCAAGTTTCTTCAAACTTTTGAGTGCTGAGACCAGGGTAAGACCAGAGGAGGGGGATCAAAGATGCACATTGGATTATATGGGAAAATTCTTTCAAAATCTTCTCAAAAACCACAAGGTTGCAGTATGTTAAATTAATATGCAAGCTCTATTCCTCATGAGTATACTAGGTTCCAGTTGACACCTAGGTCCAGGGCTTGACCACAATAGGAAATTTAAGTTTTACACTCAGAGCTCAGCATTAACGCTTGTCCGGTACCAGTAGTAAAAGAATTTGGACAAGTGAATATTGCTGGGTGCTTACTTGTCCAATTGGACAAGTGCTTTTTTTATGTAAAGAAGTCTCCAAACAATAAAAAGAATAATTGGTGAAAAGTTTATCGGCAGTTCAAAGTCGGAAGCAATGCATGAAAAATGAACTTTGATCCCGATATCAATTGCTATGTAAATTAATTGAGTCAC
This sequence comes from Ostrea denselamellosa, assembly GCA_024699665.1. Lineage (NCBI taxonomy): Eukaryota > Metazoa > Mollusca > Bivalvia > Ostreida > Ostreidae > Ostrea > Ostrea denselamellosa. Next base: position 5,167,557 of record JAMZEH010000073.1, on the reverse strand, counting down.
ACGAGATCAGTAGCGGTGTTCACTTATTGTGTACTACTTTCAATTTTGTAAAGAGGCATGGATCTTACGAACTTTGGATTCTGTAGATCATCATCGAGCAAACATGGTCATTGATTCAAGACAGGAAGTGTAGATAAAATTTTGTTTAATGTGTTTGTTTTTTCTTATCAATTGAATAAGGGAAAAAATAAAGCAAGTGTAAAATGGACTATATTTTAAGTAATACAGTTTTCAAGTTGACAATATTAGATCTTTGAAAATTTTTCGGACAAGTGAAGTTGAAGTTCAGACTTGTCCGAATGGACAAGTAGGAAAAAAAGTTAATATAGAGCCCTGCACTTGAATCACATGAAACCACAGGGTACATTTTTTAAAACTAATATACATAAGCATTTTTCAGATTCAGTGTTAATTTACAAGATGACCCTTTGGGCAAGGTTGGGGCCACAATAGGAGTATAAAGTTTTACATAAGAGTAATCGGAAAAATTCTGTGAATTGTTTTCAAGAAGCACAGGGGTTCACTTAGAATCATGACATCTAGGAGCAGGATGAGGGTCAAAATAGAGTTTAAAGTTGAAAAAATTCAATTTGCTCTGATGAGAGATTAGGCTCATGGGATACATGTGTGATCAAGTACTTCATATTGGCTACCTCAGTGTGAGATTATAATTTGATTTACTTTTGAATGATATTGCAGTTGATAATTTATTTGAAGTTAATGTTAAAAGCTTAATCACATAGAAAAATTCCCTGAATATTGATTACCATTAATATTTCCTGATTCATGCTATATAAATATGGATATTTAGTTAAGGGTAACATTGAAAATTTTCACCCCAAGAAACCATTGTCAACTGAGATGCAGTCAAGGTTGGCAATGGTTTTATGGGATGAATATTTCAATGTTATACTAACACTAAACAGCACGTACTATTTGTTTCATTATTCTGAATGTCATATATCAGATACATGTAATGAAGCACAACTTTCAACTGAAATTTTTTTAATCTATATTTTGTTGTAAACAAGAAAATTTCAACATGGTGAAATGAATTCAAAATTAACAAGTTTAAAACATTACTATTCTGTGATAGTCACATGATACATGTAAGTATCAATATATCTGCCAAGCTGCTGATTATCGTTTATTTCTTTTAATTAATCAGTTTCAGTCAAAATGTTGCTGTAACACACTGCAGACAGCATCAGTTTCAGATGCTCAAACAACATTTTTCTATAATCTACAGAGAACCTTATGCATGTTAGTTTGATGCACCTGATAATATTTTATAATATCCCGCCTTTTCAAGTAATGTTTCCCATTGCTTAAGATACTATCGCTCAGTTTACTGTTGCTGCACATTATCACCTGGAGGATCTGGCTTTTACCCCAATAGGGAAACAATGTTTGTTTTTTTCCAGCTGTTTTTTCGCCAATCAGATTCACATATATTACGTGGAAGTATAATAAATACAAATGTCACATAAGATTATTTTCATTTAATTACATTCTTTACACTGTGTGCGTGCCAGATATGATGTCAAGGGTAAGTGTAGAGTGAAAAAATGAGTAGATATCTTATAACTGGAAATTGTTACTTCCAATAGCATCAGGATATATGCTGTTTTTGTAAATTAGGTTGAATTTGCACCCCCCCCCTCCCCCCCCCCCCCCCCCCCCCCCCCCCATAATTAAAAAAAAAAGAAAATTTTATTTAAAAAACCTAAATGTATATGCCATTATTTACATTTTACTTTGAAAAGTGTTGGTTGAAAAGAGGGAATATATTTTACATTAAAACATTTAAGCATATAGGTATTTCAAACTGTTTGTCAGTGTGAGATATTACCCTATTACAGCCTTAATCTATGACTGCTGATTAACAAACCTTGAAGAGAGGTATTTCAAAATCTAATTCGAGTGTTAGCAGTAATTGTCAATTGTTTTAAGTAAATCGTAACTCCTCCACATTAAACACCAGAGATCTGCAAGTTCCTTTCATGAGCACTCTGTTTATATTGCATTTGATTTCAATCAAAGGTCTTTTTGTTAATTCTGTCTGGAAAAGTAACAGAACTTTTCTGTAGACAACATCCTAAATGGCAGATAGCTAAAATTAGCTGTGTGGTTTCTGATTATCTGAAGTGATCTTTATGATTCTGGAAATACTGTATTATCAGGTGAAATTCTCTTCATCGGCATGCCAAGAAAAAGATCTTGTGGTAGTTTATTGTAGAATAATAAGTTGGCGATATCTCAGGTCATTGTTTCATGTTTGTTTGAATACTGCGGAGAAAGTCCATATAAAATGACATAGATTAATTATTATGATTATCTTATTCAACAACTGTTTTCACAAAATATGTTGTTTTTTGATCGAATCACTTTCAGAGTTCTACATCATTTAACAGGCATACCTCTTTTCATGAAAGTTGTAATTATTTAAAACCGTAAGGTATCAGTAATAAATATTGTTGTGTTGGGGCTTAAAAACTTTGCCTCGCACAGCAAATTTAGTTCAAAATCATCTAGGGAAAAAAATAAATCCTCCGTGTGACTTGAACTTGCAATCTGCAGATTGTCAGGTGCTTTATTTAATCCACCAAGTGATTCAGACAGGTAAAGAATTTTAAAAGGATACAGAACACATCTCTGATTTTATTTTTGTATCTATGGCATACTACAAAAAAATTAAGAGTTTGTGTTATTACTCCTTAAAGTGACTTTCTTAGTCTTTGTCTTTTATCAGTTTCTCAAAAAATGACACCTGTCAGGAGTTGTTTCAAGCAATTTTACTGTAAATTAAAATGTTTAGGTTTTTATGTCTGTGTTTAGATGGGACATATTTATTATTGCATTGTCAGCATGCCTGTCTGTTCAGTTGTGAATTTTCTGTTTCTATTTTCATTTTTCTATCACATATTAAGCTGGAATTTGCTGCATATCTTCTCTGTGGTCACTGTAGATCATGTTGCATTTTTGATCCAAGCTTGCCTCTTTTGCTGGAGTTGATATCCTCAGGTGCCCTATTGTACTTGGTGTGCATCTCTCCGTTGTGCATTAACAAATGAACATTTTTTTAACTTCTTGATAACTACCATTCCAATTCTTTACATATTTGTTATAAAGCACCATTGGGACAAAAGGGTCATAAATTGTAAATTTCTGGACTCCTACACCCCTGCAGTCTAAGAGGTGGGACAAAAATTGACCAATTTCCACAATCTTCTCTGCAACTGCACATGTGTAAGGATAACTAAATGCATAGTGATGTAGAGCAGGAATACCTTTACTAAAGTTATAAATTTCATGATCCCTGGGTTGAGGTTCTGACACCAGGGTAGAGCCAAACTTCATATATAGTATTTACATGTATGTGTGAAACATTTAAAAAAGATCTTCTTTAATGCTATTGACACTAAATTGAATCTACATGGATATTTGGAATGAGCAGGTAGCCCTTTGCCAAAATTGTAAATTTCATGATCCCCGGGGTAGGGGTTTTGGTTTCAGGTAGAGCCAAAATGGTCTGTTATTAAATGTGTTAACAATTAAATATTTTAACTTCTTCTTGAGAACTACCATTCCAATTTTTTGGAGATTTGGTATAAAGCATCTTTGGGACAAAAGGGACATAAATTGTAAATTTCAGGACTCCTGCACCCCAGGGACAAAAACTACCAAATATTTACCAATATTCAAAAACTTCTTCTCTACAATGACATAAGAAAAACTAAATGCATAGTGATGTAGAGCTGGAGTACCTCAACCAAACTTGTAAATTTCACAATCCCAGAGTAGTGATTCAGACCCCAGGGTGGGGCAAACTTGATATCATACAGTGTATACATGAGAAATATTTAAATTATCTGCTTTAGTGGTATTGATACCAAATTGAAACAAAATAGATAGTAAGATACATGTATTCAGAAGGAAAAGTTTGTCATTTACCAAAATTGTAAATTTCATGATGGGGGTGGGGGGTAGAGGTTTAGCCTCAGGGTGGAGCCAAAATTATTATAATGATGATTGTCTTTATTATTTGAAAGGCTTCTTTAAGTTTGCTTATACAGTATAAAAACTAACTACATATTCAGGAAAAGGATGTACCAAAATTGTGAACTTCGCAACCCCAGGGTTTTGGACCCGGATTAAAATAGGTCCTCAGTACCCCTTGCTTGTTGTAAGAGGAGACTAAATGGAGTGTCCTTCAGATAAGATAGCAAAAACCGAGGTCCTGTGTCACAGCAGGTGTGGCACAATAAAGATTCCTCCCTGCTAAAAGGCTGTAAGAGCTGAGTGTATGCCTAAATTTTGCAGCCCTTCACCAGCAATGGTGAAGTCTCCATATGAGTGAAACATTCTTGAGACAGACAATAAACATCATACAATCAATCATTCTAAAGATTTTTCTCTACTTCTTTACTATGGTAATGCCCATTTATACAGTAGAGCAGAATTTTCATTTTTATTTGCAGTATCCAGTAACTATCAAAATATGCTAATTCTAAAATAGGTATGGTAATATACCCCAATTTTTTTGGGTAAAAAATGGAAGTGAATTGTACGTAAATTTTCAAAAATTATATATTTATTTATTGAGAAACATCTTGTATGTCCTAAAAGCTAGGATCTTTTTACTTGACCAGAGGATGGTTGATTTAGATGGTAATCTTTTATTGACAATATATTACTGAATATATTGGCTGGGCATATTTTGCCACAAGAGTGTTGCTCTTGTTATTTTTCTGAATGACTTGTATGATGCAAATTGCATTTGATATTAATATATTGTGTACTCGCTGCTCATGCCGATATATGTGAGAAAGTTGCCAGTTTACTTTCAGAAGGTCGGTGGTCTCTTTCCAGGTACATTGTATCTGAGTTCTCTCCTCTACCAATAAAAACTGAATGCCACCAGATAACTGAAAAATTATTGAATGTGGCGGAAAACAACAACCAATCAATATACTGTGTACTGTACTGTTTTCTCTAAGCTCTGTGATGTTACTACATTGAAGAGAATGTATAATTTAATATGACAGGTGTTTTATATATAAATGTTCATTGCAGAGCCACTCTTGCACTACTTGGTCAATGGTCTGAGCTGTGCTGAGGAGGACGTCCAGAGTAACATTGTCTTTGTGTTCGTCTATGTGCTAGTGGGACCATGGGAAGCCATCATTCCTGTCAATGTTCAGCATTCACTTGCACAGGAAGTGGTCTGTCTTCTGCATTCAGCCAAGGCCCCTTACCTCCTCAGGAATCTCATGGGTACATATTTATACTGTTTTCTTTAACAACTAATTTCAACAAAAGAAATACATAATTGGGCAGACTACCTATTAAAAATATCAGCCCATAGTGACAGATTTCAGAAATGTAGCCCCTGGCAAGTATAATACATTATGATTATTTTTAAGTAAAATTTCACAACTTTTGACAAATAGAGCTCATAGTCAAGGCTCAGTCAAGGTTACTTTTCTAGGCACATACAATTGCAGGTTGGTAATTGTAACAAACCTGAGTGACTCATTCAGACATTAGAATTTTGGGGGTTATTTTTCCTGATTTAATTAAACCTAAGTACTAAATAGACAGAGAAAGCTGTTGGGAGGTAAAACATTCAGATTTGAAGATTTTTCATGTAACCCCCTCATAATATAATTTCTTTTTTGAGATTGAGAATTGATGCCAATAAATGCACTAGATGTTAAATCTGTTAATGCTGTTTTGTTGATGAATGTAAGCATTTTAGCAAAAGATATGTTGTAAGAGCCTTATGGCACAGAAATGTTGTCTGGAGTTTTTAGTCAATTTGTTAGTTACTTGATAATGTTTCTGACATGAAACTTTAATTTTTATTAGCTCACCTGAGCTGAAGGCTCGAGTGCATTTTTTCTGATCATTTGTCTCATCTGTCTGACTGTAGGCATGTTTTATAGATAGATCTGTTATTAACTTTTCATATTTTTTACATCCTCTCCAGAAATACTGTGCCAATTTACCACAAAGTATCCTTCAGTCCTGGGGATTTAAAATGTTCAAATGAAGGGTCATGTCCCATTCAATAATAATTAAGGGCTATTTAACAAAATATTATATACCGCCTCGTGGGGTGTTAGAATAGATCCTCAGTACCCCTTGCTTGTTGTAAGAGGCGGCTAAATGGGGTGGTTCTTCGGATGAGACCGTAAAAACTGAGGTCCCATATCACAGCAGGTGTGGCATGTTAAAGATCCCTCCTTGCTCAAAGGCCATAAGCGCCGAGCATAGGCCTAAGTTTTGCAGCCCTTCACTGGCAATGGTGATGCTCCATATGAGTGAAAAATTCTCGAGAGGGACGTTAAATAATACATAATCAATCAATTAATCATTGATTATATACCAGTAGTCAATAACTTCTTAGTAATAAAATGTTCCTAACTTCTAGAGATTATTGAATGCCAACTTCTTGTGAAATGATAGGATCCGTAATGTTCTGGGTACAAGTGAACGTTATTGCACCCTGAGATGTAAACAAGATGGCAGACCAGCTGTTGTTTGGTAAGCTGTGGAAGCTGGTTTCGATATTTCATCTATTAATTATCAATTAATTCTTGTATTATTTTACAATGAAACATTTCACTAGTGTTGATTGATGCAGTTGTCTGAATATGTGTAACTGTGATATTGCACACATTCATATCACTACCAACAAATGCTTCAGTTTCCAACTTGTCAAGAAAATAATAAATTATCAACATAAAACAACTGAAATATAGTTTAGGTATATAAGAAAGGAGTTTTTGAATTTAAAATAATGGTGAATATTGGCACTCATTGGGTATAAAGTTTGCAAATTTTTCAAACTCAACTCAGCTAATATTCACCAATATAAATTCAATAACCTATGATGTTTACATTGAGATGCTATCTTCAGGACACACTGTTTCATGCTAGTTAACATTTGGTAACTGGCAGGTGTGTTCATCTATACTGGTGCTGTTTTATCATGCTTGATGAAATGGAGAAAAGTGATAGCATTTCAAAACTAAAGAGAATTTTATTTTTGTTTGTATCTAATCTTATGAAAAGGGAAAGTGATATTAGATGTACTCTGAAAACTATAGGGTGTCTCATGTTAAGTAATAACTGTATCAATGTATGCATGTTAGACTTTATCTGCAACTTCTTGAGTTACGTCACTTCAAAATACATTATTGTACACTCAGAGTGGGAAAAGGGCCTTTAGATAATTGGTGATACTGCTAGTCGCAATCTTAGAACAGACTGGCAAAGTCTTTGAAATACAATAAAAATCTTGAAACATTTTCAGCCTTGCTGAAGAATTTGATCAGCAGTGTAGAAGTGACACAGATTCTGATGACCCAGGATTTCAATAACTTGACCCTTTTGACCTCTCTGAAAAAGCTAATCATCAGCAAGAACTCTGATCTTCAGAGGTCAGCACTGTATGTCCTATCATGTATTTTGTCACGGGAAAATGAAGACGACTGCAGAGTAGTTCTTAACTCAGATATTATTGGTATGCAAGCTTTTTTTTTTCCTAATGTGTATTTGAAAGACGGCTGTATATACTGTAAATTCCTAATTATATGCAAGTAATTTATTATTGCGTAATTTCGCGAGAAGCATCACTCAAGAAATAAAATTATTCGCTTCTATTTTTAATTGCTAAAATACATGGTAAAACTGTTGATAAATAGAGCACTTGTGAATTTAGGTTCTTGCAGTTTGGCACGTTCAAGTCATTTCCCTAAATTGAAATAAAATAAGGAATTTACAGTATACACATGTAACTTAAAGTGATCAGTCACAACATTGGATCAGATTTTGAATAGAAAAAAACTTGTACATAAATAGTTCAAATAAAGACTCCCACATGATAAATCACATTGCAGTTAATTCAGTATTTTATCGTTGTATCCAGAGTTCATGTTTGAAGCATTACATAGTCAAAATACTGACCAGTTAAAGTAAGGAAAATTTGTTATCAGTTTTTATTTTTCATTATTAATATACTTTTACTGGGTATGTTAAACATACTAATATTTTTGCATTAGCTTTAATTTAGTTTTATTGTTCATATTATGTCCTAATCAATGCCTTAGATAAGTCAGGTTACAGTTTTCATCATGTATTTTGTTAAATTCTGTATGCAGGGATTTTCTCTCTTAGTTTAATTTTACACAAATGTTTCAATTCCTAAGTGGGCAGATTCAAAATTGTGTGACTTTAAATTTATTCATTTTCCCAAAGTAGCAAAAAAATGGTGAAGGGTAATTTATGATGGACAAAGTTGTTTTTCAATGCATCTGGACAAAACTATGAGACAAAAATTTCCAGTATACAGCATTTCAGATATTAGGACATTTCAGTCTCAAAATGTGACATCTTTTTTCAATATAACTTTCACAAGTATTGTAAATCATATTTTATTTTCAAGAACATTATTATACATGGAATTTCAGAAGACCGGTCATTCATGAAAATTTAGATCTCACTAATTAATTATCAAATATAGAATTCAGCAGTAATTAAATCACGATTCTTGGAAAGTTATGTCTTTTGAAATAATAGGTAATTGTAACCTCATGAAAATAAAGTCTCGTGGAATAAAAGTGATAAACTCTGTTGCTGCGTCCAATATATACAGTTCTTTGATGATTATTTTAGATTTGTCCTGGACTGTGTAGAACCTTTGTGTCATTCAGATTTATTCTACAGCAAGTGTCACGCTGTCTACGGTACGTCATCATTACTTGGGAGAGAATATTATCCTATCTTTATTTCAAACCTTTTATCAGTGGGGAGATGTTGTGATTGCAGGATTGGAATCTGTATTGTATGCCTTGGAAAATCTGCTGGAGAGGAAGAATTTTGAGCTTTGTAGAACTGCTTTTGATATCTTGGCAACTCTGCTGACAAGGTAAAGTCGACTTTGTGTAAACTGGAAAGTTATTTTGAGGGATTTCATTGCAATATGCAGTTCTTACTGGCTGTTAAGATATCTATTTTGAGATAACATTTGACACATTATAGTGCATTTTATATAGCCGTACAACAAAATACGTAATTCAGTCATCATTTTGCAAAACAGATCAATTTGGACAGGCATCTAGTCTTTCACTGTACAGATAATTTGTCAACAATGTATATGTACTGTATTATGTGGCATTTTTTGAATATTAAATTTTCTTAACAGTTTTTCGTATGAATTTCTTTAAATGTTGGCCTGATGTATCTGTATATAGTATACCAGTCAGTTACACCGTCCAAAGTACATACTGGGGAATCATTTGTACTTGTTTGAATTGTCAAGCTTTTACTTTAGGGATGCAATTTCTTGGATAGAGTTTCTGTATTTTGAAACATTATATAAATCGTATATTTCTATGAGATTTGAAATTCATGAGATAAAGGTAGCCATGAAATTCACAAATATTGAGCTACCACAAAATCTAATGATTCCACAGTATAGGGTCAATAATATGGGGCCAAGAGTGTAGTTGACATAACTACTATTTCATTGACGTGACTACTATTTCAGTAAGGCACCTCACAAAGTAACTTACGGGTAGTTAGGAAATCCCACAAAGTAACTTTCAGATAGTTGGGTAACCCCACAAAGTAACTTACAGGTAGTTGGGTAACCCCACAAAGTAACTTACAGATAGTTGGGTAACCCCACAAAGTAACTTACAGATAGTTGGGTAACCCCACAAAGTAACTTACAGGTAGTTGGGAGCCCCACAAAGTAATGTACAGGTAAGTAAAGCAGCCCACAGAATAACTTAACGGTCCAACAAGGATTATGTCATCCCTAATTTTGTTCACACAGAGATGGTAGGTTCAATCTCACTTTTGAATTCCCAAAATTTAAGCAATGGTTTTACAATGGGATTACAGTCACTTAAATTCTGTTTTAATACACATGTGAAATGCAGGCAAAATTTATTGGACTGCTTTATTTTCAGGCAGCCCAACAACATTCCTTTATTCATCAACAACCCCACTGTGGCTTCATGTCTACAGTTGATTGGTCAAGGAATTCAGGAGCAGCACCCAGAGGTCTTCTTTAGCAGCATGCAGTCCCTGTGCGCAGTCATCAAGTCAGTCCATCAGATAATAATAATTATCGTGTATGATGTTGAAGGTCAAGGGAGATAAATCTTAGTGTCATATTTTTGGCTTAAGCTATTGTTTTTTCACCTGGGCATGCATATTCATAACTGTTCTGTCCATTTCTTGGGGAAGTTTTACTTTCCAATGCCATGTAATGTCATCATTTCCATCTTGTTCTCTTTATAAACTAGGAAATCTCATCTTCTTTTACCAATTCCATTCGAGGATTTGGAAAGGATACTTGATGTGATGATCAACAGACTCTTAAAAACAGACATCACTCTGGGCCAAATAAGCATCAGGGACAGGAAAGGAGGATATACTTGTTATGCACAGAATGATTGGAAAGACCCCATAGAAGTCGCTATTCTTATCTATATAGCATGTATTCAGTGTGTATTCAGTTCTTGGTGCTTTAAATTTGACTAAATCCCATTACTGTTAATGAACTCCTTATTTTTTATTTGTACACAATGTAATGCGACCCATGAAACATTCTACTTGACCATTTTTTCGACCCCTTATTGTTCGTTCACTGTGTGTTCAGCATGCACTCTCCATTCACAGTTTTGCGTTCACCATTCACCAATCACTTACATTCACTGTTCACAAAGCATTCATCATTTGCTCACCATTCATTTAGCATTGAGTCTTTTGTCGTTGCATAGTCATTTGGAACTCCAAAGTGAAAAGATAAATTTTTATAACAAGGACAAAATGAAAAAGGAACATTTTCATGTGCAAGAGTGGAAGGATACTTTCATATTACATCAGAATGCACAAATATCAAATATCTCAGGTCGCCGAGTATATACATGTTCAGTTGATCATATTTCTCAAGACATTGTATATATCTTTATTTATCACATATTTATGCCTTTATCCCGTGGATATCACTCATAGGATAATTTTTTCGTAATCCATAGTATGTATTCCCACACCATGTGACGGAATGTAAATACCACAGCGCATGGGAACACGTTGTACAAAAACTAAATGAAAATAACGTACCTCAAAATCAGATTATGCGGATAACCGCTCATAAAAACACTCAGTCCATCAACAATTACAGCAGCATCAATGAAAATCAACACAGGAGTATTTCTGGCATTCTCTCCAATTGCACGCACCAAATGAACCCGGGATACGCATCATTCCATTTGACATAAAATAATTCAATCACTGATACTGCTGTAAGAAACATAACCACATCTAACTCTGAAAGTTCCACGACAGTCAAATGTCACAGGACGCATACAAAATTTTCTGAATGGCAATGTGTATCATGGAAAATTTATCGTCAACATCCACACATGTGAAAACATTCAAAACAAGACCGCGCGTCATCTATGACACCAATTCTGATGACTGACAATTTTCATAAATAATCATATAACTTCAATGTAAAACATTCTGAAATGTCACTCTTATTTCATATTAGATTGCTCTTTCATTAATTAAATATTGTGACGGTCAATATTTATCTTCTTTTATATATTTTCTGTACGAACTATTTGTAGTGGCGTAATGTTGACGTTACGATTGTAGTTCAGCTTGAGGTAATCAAAGGGAAATTTTGAATTGTAAATTAAATAGTCGGTAAGGATTAAATATGTGATAAAAAGAATCTCCCATGGTTTGTGACTGGATATGATTATTATCCAACTCGCCAAGGCTTGGGGATAGAAAACACACAACTCGGATAATAATCATATCCAGCCACAAACCATGGGAAATCCTATATTTATTACCTTTTTCTGGGAAGTATTCAGAAGAAAGCTATACAGCTTTTAACATATAGCTGATACAAGAAAGCTATACAGTCTGGTGATGGCAGCAGCATTATTTATTGCTTAGCTATACATAAATCTATCTTTTATTCTTACCTAATTATTAAATAAGTACAATGCAAGGAAAACATCCAAGACTTTCTGAATAAATCAGTCATTTTGTGTTCACCATTCACTACCACTTGCTTCGCAATGCATTTGCATTTTGTTTGCTCGATGTTCACCAGCCATTCACCAAATTGCGTTCATCATTCACACACCATTCACTTACTATGGCTTTGTTCACCATTAGTTCCTTTCACTCACTTTTCAGATGGGGAAAGTAGAATGTTTCAGGGATTGTAGCATCATATTACTCACATTTTCGCTCTGTGTAGATTACTTGGGGAGTGCTGGGATGACCCTTTGACCTGTGCCACAAGCTATGTATCCCCTGATTCACAACCCAAGGAAACCTCGCTACAGCAATTCAAGGAGTTCATTGTGAACTCCTGTATGCAAAATGTTATACCACTAGCAATGGTGAGAATTACAGACACTGAATAAGTCTTTTCTCTTATTTAACATCAATTATAATTTCATGAAAAGGACTCAAATCTGATCGCCCAAAAAATATTTGAAAAAACATGATGTTTCCTCCTGAGAACAAAAACCATGCCCTCCAGGGTGATTGTATGTAGCAATGGGGAAAAGTACTTCACAATATATTATCAAAATTATCACATGTATCAAACTTTTTGCCGTAGATTGTTAGACCTCATTGTTTGTGTTTGTAATAAACATGAATACCTGCATTGATATACAAAACATCGCATGACAGTGATTGATCAAAAGTCAACAGATGCTAAGTCTTTCTGTTTTGTTGTTTATATAACGTTCAGTATAATAAAACAAATATTGCATTAAACATTAAAAATTTTCACCCCTCAAAAAACCATTGTCAACCTTGGCTATGCCTTGGTTGACAATGGTTTTTTTCTTGGAATGAAAATTTTCAATGTTACCCTCAACTACATGCAATATTTATATAACAGTTAATGATAAAAGATGTAAGATACATTTACTTTATATTCTTTTTAGGGAATTGTGAACAGGGGAGGTAACCTCATAACATTTCGACAGCTCCAGAGGTTGTTGCTGGATTTATACAGGACAGACAATGCCAGGTGTACCCAGGTCTTAATACAGATGACCTCAGATGGACTTCTGTCAAACATTATTAACAAGAGACAAGAGTTTGTATATAAACTTGAGATATCCTTGTTCTGATACATATCACATTTTTTGTTATCACCAATACAGGTGAGAAACATAGTTCAAAAGTTTTGTTTTTTGGTTTTTTTTATTTTTATGTCAAATAAGGGTCAATGTCAAGGTTAGAGTTGAAAAAAATAAATTCATAGCATTTGGTCATGGTTTGGGGCATAGTGTATCACAAGCACAATATATTTTATTTTTGAAATTATTCTTAAGAATCTATGGAAAAGGTGTGATAACTTAAGTGTCTGTAACTCCAGACATGTACACCATCTGGTTTTAAGATCAACAGCTCCACAAAAAGAAAATAGAACTAAGACATTTTGCATTGTTTTCCATCATCAGAAAGGTAGAGAGTATCCTTTTTATAATGTGAAGATTACAGGGTAGTGATACTGATACTGCAGATTATGTGGACAGTTTTACTGTTTTTTTTCCAGAGGCTCCAAAATGATTGAGCTAGAAAACACATTCCTGTTACAGCTTTGTCAAGTTCTTCATGAGGACGACACTCCAGACATGTCATTCCCTGATTGGGTGGACAACAGCATTTTGAATTTAAAATGTACACACTTTTGGAAAATTTTTGAAAACACTGGTTTTATGAGCTCAGAACTTTAGATTGAATTTTTGGCAAATTTTGATTTGACAGATAACCTGGAGGAGTACCAACAGATGATGTCACAACACATGAATGAGGAAACAAGGAACCTCCACATTTTCCTTATATACCATATGTGCAGATTAGATGATATGTAAGTAATCCATCCATATGCACAAAATCTATATTTGAAAAGAATGGCGAATTAGAAGTATGAGTTCAGTTTCTAATGTGTGTTTTCAGACCATTAAGTGGACAGGCGATCCTTGCCACCGTCAGTAGTTATGTGGAGAGTATCTATGATCAGACACAGTTATCTCCTATGATGAAGAGGCACCTGGTCTTCTTGTGGGCTGTAAGTGTATGGCTACCTGAAATTCAGTACGAATGAATAAAGGATTTACAAATGTCAATAAATACCAACCTTGCTTAAGTTATCCAATGTACTTGTGAATTATAAACTAACTTTTAAGAAGAATTGGTAATGATAAATCTACTAAATGATGACTAATTAACAAATGAGATATTGTTCTTTCACTTGTAAATATGTACAAAACTTTTAACAAACACATGGCCAATTATTCATTAAAAGAGCCAATTATTTCATCACACAATAACATATCTTGATTTCATTATAGTTTTCAGCTTCCCTTCTTCAAAACAAGTTTGAAAAGTGTGACCCAGGTATTCGTTATTTCTGTGTTTGACTCATACATAGTAAGTTTTTTTTTATGCTATATGCAAGGTACCTGAACTTTTCCATATCTTGTCAGTATGTATTTACCAGCTATGATTACTGTGTCTGTCCATTAAGCCCTATCCCTGATACTGGAGACAGTGACTGAAGAGCCACCTGGTGTGTGGTACACTCACCACTCTGCCTTTCTTTACTGGATGTTTCTGGACTCTCAAGTCTGCAACAAAGCTGGGACGCAAATTGTAAGTAAACACTTCAATTATGAAAAAATTCATAATAAAAGTGAACTGGATAGGAATTTTATTCTGGGTTGTATTGGACTCCTGAGCTTCCAGAGATCCATGTGGAACCACAGCATAGCTGAAAATAATTTGTAACAACCAATGAACTTAGCCAAACAATGCTAATTACTTCTATCTATAGAAAACTCAAATTTTTTTTGGCAAAGTGCATGTTCCCACAAATTGAAAATACACTATGTTGATACTCAATTTATCACTATGTTCCAGATCAGTGCTAAAATTCCAGGGGTTCTATTCTTCTAACATTCATTCGTGCATTCATTCGTGCATGTACTTCAGGTTCCATTATTCTTTGTAGAGGTCCATGGGCCACATATTGTTCACTTAAGTAAATGCATTTTCTCTGGTGGTGTTACATGTGCTTCGTCAACATAGATATATTGGATTGTTTTTGATTGTTGATTGATTGATTGTTTGTTGTTTTCCACCACACTCAACAATTTTTCAGTTATCTGGTGGCATCCAGTTTTTATTGGTGGAGGAGAGAACCCAGATACAATGTACCTGGGAAGAGACCACTGACCTTCCGAAAGTAAACTGGCAAACTTTCTCACATATATCAGCGCGAGCGAGATTCAAATTCACGCCGACTAGAGGTGAGAGGCCTTGTGATTTTGAGCGCGATGCTCTTACCACTCAGCCACGGAGGCCCCCAGGATCGTTTTTGGTTTGTGTCACATGCACTTGTTTCTGCAAATAAAGTTATGATGTCTGTATACTAAAACTACTTGCAACAGACTGATTCAACAGCTCGATTTTGAGTTTTGCACCACTTAATACTTGGTAACAGTATCGAGCTGAATAATTGTGCTGATTTTGATTGGCTGACACTCAAACTTAATGTTGGGAAATTTTGGGAGTTATTAGCAAGAAGTGGAAACATAGCATTCTGTACATTGTCTTTAATTCAAACTTTTATTTCATTCTATTACTCTTTGTAGGTTGACTGTTGGTTGAATAACATTGCTATTGCTCAAGAGAAGTTTTCAGATGATTTTCTGGAAAACTTAGAAGAAATCCATGATTTGTTTGAGATGTTTGCTAATGCTGAATTTACAGAAGCATTTATGGTGTGTACTTCTTGCAGTTTGTCTGTATCAAATACGGCAAAGTAATAATAATAATCCACTTTTTTGCCAGGGAAATATGGGATGGTTGGAAGTTTACCATTTTAAAGCTACTAGACGTGTAAAGATAAAACATTGAACTAATGGGGATGGCAAATACAAGCCTACTTTAAAATTAAAATTTATTAGAATTCATAAGTAGTAATGTAATTTTTTTCAAAAATAATTGATTATTTTAATTTCTGGATTTCAGGTGACATTACTCTCTGACTCCAGGGACACAGCAGCTTTATCTTATTTAATACTAAAGAATTTTCTTGAAAAGGTAGCTCTACATTTTACTTTGACTGAATGTATTAAAGAAAATAAGCAATTTTTGTGTGTCTTTCATCTTCCATTTATTATTAATTGTATGCAGATTATTGAGTCAGAAGTATCAGAAAACTTCATAGAATGTGTTAGAGCCAAAGGGAGACAACTACTACTGGAGGTTTTTCTGAGAGAGGACACAGGTCTTCATGGTAGTTTTATTTCATTTCTTTTGCACGTAACATTGGTTATCATTTTGAAGGATTTTTTTGGGACCATATCAATAAATAACAGTGTGAGTATAGAGGAATTGACAATTTAAAATTTTGATACTAGTAATTATTTCAGATGACCGCGTGACAAACACCATGTCTATTTTCCTGATGACTTACAATGTTTTCCCTGCAACAGTGGATGGTCAAGATATGAGGTTGTTTTATCATGGTAATGTACAAAAGGAGTTATAGTGTATTTTTTAAAACTTAACTCTTCATCATTCATTGTCCCCCATGCAATTTGTTGCAAGAGGGAATATGACAACAGGACCATTTGTGTACATGTGTTTGAATGCGTGTGGAAGTGTGTATGTAATACTGAGCTTGTAGACACTCTACAGGCCACATTTTAACTCGACTGATTCGATACTCCAAATGTAGCTTTGCTATCAATAGAAAAAAAAACCTCATTGATTTGGGATCCAAAGGTCAAGGTCACTTAGGGACTTTTCTACACTCTACAGCACACTTTTTTTGCTCGATTAATTGATACTTCACATGTAACTGTGTTATCAAGAAAGAACCCTTTTCATTTTGAGATCTTCACTTTGTTTTTTGTTTTCTGCATCTTTATCAATGGGAAGTCATTCAAATTATATGTCATGTAAATGTTTTACTTACATGGCTGACTAGCTTTGTTTACATTGTCTACCAGACAAACATTATATACTATTAGAACATTGCTTGGCCTTTTCCATTTTATCTTCACTTGACAGAAAAGGTTTAGCAATGTTCCATTTGCAAGACCTAATTAAAAGTATTAGAGACTTCAGCTTTCATTTGACGACTACAAAAATAAAAACTTATTGCATCAGGTTTTAAATTCCCAATGATTTTGGCCTGACACTAGGAAATCAAATATTATATTCACCTTAAAGGCATGTGCAGTTGAATATAACTCTATTTTTTGTAGTTTGATGGATTTCAGCTAATCAGTTAGCTTGAAATTATTTTATCATATAATGATATATAATTATTGACATTTGTTAGGTCAATATGATGCATCATATTGATTGAGAAAATATAAATAATTATTTTGCAGTATGACTGAATAATTTACACGTAAAACATTGGAACCAGTTTCTAGAGTTTTAAAACAATACCTGGTCAGCCATATCTGTTTACAGTTAGTTGAAAGTCATCAGAGACAGGAGTTTTCTTTGGTCAATCATAAAATGATAATTCAATCATATTTATTTGGGAAATCCCAATAATTGGTCTGATGTTGTAAAAATCAAATTTTCACCTCAAAGACACATGGAGGTGAACTTGATGTCCTATTTTTGCTACTGTTCTAGAACTCAGCCAGTCAGAAAGCTTGAAATTATTCAATCTTTAATAATGGGTCATTCATTTTTGCAGTTTCCAAGTGGCTGTGTGAAAGTTCATTAGAAAACTCCCAGATGACAGAGATGTTCTTAAGATTAATCATCTTATACATAGAGACTTCAGATTCCCTTACCAATAGTGGTAAAAAACCTTTATGTTTATGTTTTGACAAACTAAATATTATGAGACATTTAACAAATAAATTTCATTTTTGAAAATGCTCCAGAGTGATGTACTTCATGAAGCACATTAGTGCACTTACTGAAAAGTATGCCTTCATGAAGCATTGCAGTTCATACCCTCATGTATTTTCAAAAATGAAATTTATTTTTTTGTAATTGTATTCTGTTGTCAATTTTGTTGAAATTCTTAGCCATTAAAATAGATGTACTAAATTTATCAAGATTCATGCATGCTCATTACTGCAAACACATTCATGATGAAATGGCCATTTGTAAAGATATTAAAGACAATACATTTTAAATATTTATACCAGTATGTATGATGTAACATAGTTCAGGGCAGGTGACACTTTTTGAATGCAGGCTATAACAAGAGGCCCATGGGCCACATTGCTCAGCTGAGTCACCTTGGCCATATTTAAAGATTTTTCCTATACATTTGCATGTAAAACTTTGATTCCGTACTGTAGCTACTTATGACTGAATTATGCCCCTTGATGAATTGCAAAAGTCAGTTTTCCAAACTTTTCTCTGCATTGGATGAAGATATTCAAATGAAATATGATATATGACTTTTGTCTTGGATAGTTACAGTTCAAGTTTGAGTTTCGTTATGCTGGATATATTTTTGATTAAATTATCCTACTGGTAGGGGAACCTTGTATTGCCTGCAATACACTCAGAATGTTTGTTGTGATTATCTACCCTTTGAAGGGGGCATGGCCCTTCATTTGAACAAACACAAATCCCCTTCATCCAAGGTTTATTTGTACCAAGTTTGATTGAAATTGGCCCTGTGGTTCTGGAGAAGATTTTAAAATATTTTTCCTATATTTTTACATTTTAAAAATTTGATCCCCAGTTGTGACCCCACCCTACCCCCAGGGGCCATAATTTTAACAAACTTGAATCTGCACTGTGTAAGGAAGCTTTCATGTAAATTTGAACTTTACTGACCCAGTGGTTCTTGAGATTTTTAAATAAACCCAGACTATTTTTGTCCCCTTTGAAGGGAGCATTAGCCTTTGAACAAATATGAATCTCCTTTACTCAAGGATGATTTGTACCAAGTTTGATTGAAATTGGTCCAGTGGTTCTAGAGAAGATTTTTTCCTATATTTTTGCATGTAAAAATTTGATCCCCTATTGTGTCCCCATCCTACCCCCAAATTCATGATCCCTGGGGGTAGAGATTCTTGGCATATAGTATTTATGTGTAAAACATAACATCTTCTTTTAATAAAATTGGAATAAATAGATATTTAGAAAGAGTAGGTAGCTCTTGACCAAAAATTGTGATTTCATGATCCCAGAGGTAGTGATTTTGGTTCCAGGACAAGTCCAATATTATTATAATAGTGGTTATTGTCTAAATCATTTGAAAGACTTCTTCAATTTTGCTGATCTGTACAAAAAGTAAATGCATATTTAGGAAAAACAGAAAGGGATGTACCAAAATTGTGAGTTTTGCAACCATACGGTTCTGATTTTAGGGTTTAGGGCAGGTCCAAAGTTAATATACATTATGTAAATAAACTCTTTCATCTTTATGAGCACTTTTGGGAGAATTTTTGTTATAAGAGCATATCTTGTTTCATACTGCTTAGCTTAGATATGCAGAACAGGAAAATTATAGATTTCATAGCCCTTGGGCCCTCAGGTGACCAATAAAGCCTGCAGACCTCTTGTTAAATGACCCCACCCTATTTTTGCCTTTCCTTTATTATCTTGGAAGATGAAAAGTGAAAAGTTTTCAGAAAGACAGTTGGGTGGACAAACAACAGACAAAGGGTGATCAGAAAAGCTCACCTGAGCTTTCATCCCAGGTGAGATAAAAATGCCGAAACAGTTCCAAATCATCGAAGTTAAATCATACAAATTGGTAAAAATCAGCTTTACTGCATAAAAATTTGAAGTTTTAAAATTGTTGATGTAATCTATATTGTATATTTCAATACAAAAGTCTTGATTTAATGTGAAGTGGAACAATATTGTAGCATCGAACTGAAAATCGTGAAATTGCAACATTAACAGTATGTTGTGGTATTATAAGGTGTAGCACTACAGCAAAACAATTTATGTATTAAATTATTTAAGTTCATGCTATTCAACATGTGTTTATGGCATATCGAGAATATAACTTCCAAACATAAATTATTTTCATAATTTGTCCAATGTAATACGTTATGTTCAACAATTTTGATAAGTATTAAAGATTGTCTGTTTAGTTTTCAAAAAATCGGTCATATCATGGGTCCATTGGAATGCCGTTTCTCCTATTTAATGTATATGCTGGATTGTGTAGGGAGTATTGGAAGTTGTCCATTTCATCTTCATCGTAAAATATGTTTCAACGGCCAAACATGCAATTTTTTTGAAAAGTTGTTCAATATAGGAATGTGTTACATTTAATGGGTAGGTAAAATATGGGGAAAAAAGGCCTGTTCAGTTCAAGAGAAAAATCAGACTCAATTCTCATCCTGCTTTCCTATAACATGCAGGAATGTGTATAAAGAATACCTGTAATGGAAGTTGCTGTCCTTTCTAATGTTAAGTTTTTTTAAGTAAAAAAACAGACATTCAGTAGGATAATTATTTATGTAAAAGTTTTACCTGAAAAACTTGTAAATATTACAGGTAAACCAGAAGAATCATAAAAAAGTATTTCCTTTTTATTTTTGAACATATATCTTTAGCTTAATTGGGGAACAAGAATGTGTACAAACATAATCTTCATTCAGTAGACAAAGATCAAGTTATATGGATTATGTGTATGCTGTATTTTCAGAGAAGTCTGATCCAGATTTTTAGATGTAAAATGTCAAAAACTGTTTCCAAACTAAAAAATGATTGTTTACCAACATATCGTCATCTTGTACATATATTTTCTTTTTATGATTTAATACATTAACCGATTTGATAATTACATAAAAGACGCCAAAATTTCAACAAAATTTGCAAAAACTGATGTGTTGCTTTATGATGCAATATCAAGCATAATGTTAAATATGGAAAAAAAAATTGTTTTACATTTATAGAGCTACATATAAAATCTATACATTTCTATATTTAGTATTGCCCATGATTATGCAAAACCAAAACCTGTTGATGAGACTAGAGCAACTGATGCAATGGGAGGACGATGGGTTGGCTGGGTTAACATTCTGTATTGTTGCCTACTTGATGGATTTTTCAGCCCAAAGCACACAGGTATTCCCACTTATTTCTAGTCTGATTCATTGCTTATTTTTGATGTTCTCTCTCTTCATTAATCCCACTCTTTTCTCTCAACAGGCAACACCACATTCATTGGTAAAGATGAAGGTAACACTACTTCCCCTGGAAAAGAGGCTGAAGGCCAGTTCTCCCATCATGCAACAGTGTTTTCTCCTGTTTTTGGCTACTTCCTTCCAGTATAAATTTATCAGTAGTGTTATCAAATACACTACTGTAGGAAGATACATCTCTGATTTCAATTGCCCGCTGGTATCTGCAGACATCATCTGCCTATTCTGTTACCTACAACAGTGTATGGTACAGGTAAGTATTGCAATATTTATGATAAAATTGTCCTTAATGAGCTTCCAAGTGTGTCTTACCATCCTATTCAATGAAGGAATAAATGTCTAGATTGTATTATGGGGAGCATGAAATAATTTCTGCATAATTAACTTCGCTAATTAAAGTTATTTATGCATATTTGTGTGTCTGTATAGACTTGTTATGTCAAGTTGATTGGTCATCTTTGTGTCATACAATGAAAAAACACAGGTTTATAATGGATAAAATATTGTTAAATGCAAATGGTAGTTGTCAAATTAATTTTACAGGAATGTGTGAAGACTAAACAAGTTGCTCTCCACTGTCTTCAAGCATTGGTGGCCTATCTCTCCACAGTTGATCTCAAATTGTGTAAGTAATGGTTTGGTTGGTCCAGACAAGACCGTCATTTCTATATTGCATTACTTATTTGTTTACCCAGATCATGAGCTGCTCACTCATCCATGGAATACAGCCATGTTGGAGGTCATGATTCAGATGACAGACGATGATACGATGTCCAGATCTACGACCTTTGACATGCTAAATTTTGTGAGTCCAGATGTTCTATCCTTTATCTTGACACTGCAATACTTTAGTCTCTATTCTTTGTACATCTGACATTTTCACCAAATTAAACCAAGTAAAAATCTCTACAATTTTAGATTTTATGTGAAAAAGTTGGTAGAAGAATTTTAACAGAATCATTGGAATTGATGATGACTTTGACACCGTTTTTAAAAGAGCAGAAAGCAAAATCTCTTGAGGACCCACTTCAGGATCAGTGTAGTTATCTCATTGAAAAGGTATGGATATCAACTTGTCCACTCTCAAAAGAAGTACAAAATCATTTTCTTTTCTTAAAAGAAATGACAAAGCATTTGTTGATATCCTTTTCCTCAAAATGACTTTTGTTCTTTGACAATGTTTCAGTTTCTTCAAGTGGTTCCTATCCATTACAAACAACAGATCATTGCGGCAATTGAAACCCAGAACACGTAAACAAAGATGACATCGCAACCATAATTTATATTGTTACATACTGAAGAATAAAGCAACTAAACAAATTAAAACTTTAAAACCATTTTATTCGGGTTTCATATTAGATTTATTCTCTCCTAAAAAATTACATGACACTCATTGCATTTTCGTATACAGTGTAATTATTTACAATGTTTAAAGAGATCTCCACTAATCATAAAAGCAGATGAATTATCAACAATGAGGGGTAGTCAATACACATGAAAAAGCACCAGTGATTCACCTCTCAGAACTTTTACATGAGCCTTGTCACACTGTGACACATGTCAGCTTCCATTAATGATACTATCACCTGATTAGATTCAGTGTATACGCTTTATTCTATCATTTGCTTGGGAAAATTCATTGCTTATGTATTCTAAAACAAAAAGAGCAGTACTGTCATGAAATGTATAGAATTTGTGATACCCAAAAATGTTCAAATGTAAACAGTTTGGACAGAAAAGTATGCAGTGAACTGCAGCATCCTTTATATCTATACAGAGCTTAAACAGGAATAACTTTAAAACACATGGATACATAAGCAATGGAAGAAATTTCTTTTACTTGAACAAGTAATGAATTTACAATTTCTGATCAATAAATACTACTATATAACAATATCTATGACCATGTTTTACGAACTGCAGATCGCAGTGCTATGAAAAGCAATTGAATTTTCGCTTGGATTGAAGTTCCAACAAGTACTATTATTTTTCTTACATATTATACTTATTGTACTTTTACCGTGTGCATGTTCATTTCACCCCATTTTAGCTGGAACAACCTACAGCTCGCTACATCAAACATTCAACCTTTATGGATGACAACAACTAAACTACATAAATTTCTAACCAGTTGAAAGACAAACTGCATCAACAAAATTTTATACCTGTCTTACTCTCTCGTCTTCTTTTTATTTTTTTAGAGATTTTTTCCAATCCAACGCGTGCTTTTTCAAGCTTGATATACACATTCATAAACAGTAAGTTGATGAACAAATGCATTTTTATAATGACAAAGATTACATCTATTATTTATACCATCACAGTTATACTACTTGGTAGTGGTATAGTACATGACCTTTGACACAGGAAGTAAACAGTCACATGTACACTTAAGCATTACTTCTGTGTATAATTATCACATCAACACGACACATTTTGGCTGAATGTCCTCCCTAGGTAAACATCAACTCTTAATCTGTTTCACTATATGTTGCAAAAACTCGTACTGTGACATGGATGATTCTGTTCTGTCCTCCACCATGCATTCAAAGAACTGTAGACGTCTTTTACTGTCATCTCTAAAGAAGTAACAATAAATATATTGAAACCTTGAAGAAGAAAAATCAAGAAGGAATTGCAGCTGGATGGCTGAACTAGATGGAAGGACAGCCTCGCAGTATTGTATGCTCTCTAGCACTTAGAGAAATGAGAAATAACCACACATGTACATTGTACAAGGGAATTGTCGTTGGCAAAAGCAGAAGATATATTAAAATCAAAACACAAGATCAGATTGATGTTACATATATTCTCTTTTGTTACTGCTGAATAGAAAATTGGGATTTGGCAATAACAATTGATATACATGTACCTGATAACATAGAAGCAGGCTCCTCCTGGTCTGTTTTCCAACAAGTCAGTGATAAAATTCCTCATCAGGTCAGACCTTTCATTTTCTAGCTCTGGTAAGTCAATCTACAATATACAGTACATGTACATTAATACAAAAAGAATACAAATAAACAAATTGAAAAAAAAAAAATCCTATTTCATGGGTATTTTACAAAGTATCTGTTGTTTTGCAAAGACATCTTCCTTACCATGCCTTCCGGAACAGACATGAAGTCTGGTACATCCAACACTTCCTGTATAAAATTCTGAGGAGCAGCACTGCCGACATACAGATAAATAGTGTCCAAGGTGTCCATCACATAAACACCTGTGCGATCAATGTTAGCAGACGACAAGTGAAGTAAAGGTGGCTGTGGCACAACCATGTCTCCTTTTTTCTCTGTATTCTGTTAATCATGAAATGAAGCCCCATAAGTATATTGCAATCAAGTATTTTGTATGATTTATATTTGATTGACCCTATTCCTAAGATCCCCAAATTTTGAACCCCCCCTCCCCCCAAAAAAATTACAAATGACAAAACGTCCTTCAACACACTACCATAATCAATACACCTCTCTTTAATGTTTTGTGAAGCAAAAGAAATATCTTGCACCTTAAAAGTCTTGCAGTTTTCACACAAATATCATACATTTTAAAACCTCAAAAGTCTTACATAGTTTTCAATGCTATGGACAGGATACAGGGCAGGATACACAGTCTTCAGCAGCTGTCCCACCGGCAAGCTCTTGAACTGCTGCATGGCAAACACGCGCTCATCAAGGGGTGTGTTGGTGCCCACTCGAAAAGCTTTCTGCAAAATTCCAACAGTTCAGAGTAAGACTAAATCAACTCGACAAAGTTATCATTAAAAATATAGCAGTTCTACATATATTTATTACAGTGCTGTACATGTCACAGTTATATATCACAAAGGGGCTGCATCAAAAAATGTCCTTTTCTCTCTATGACATCAGGTCATCACTTTGGCAGAAACATGTTCCAAACTAAACAAAGCATAGGACATGGATTCGTTTTATTAACTGATTGAACTTTGATATAAATATGGCTGTTATAATGGTGCAAATAAAAGATACAGAAGAATCCAACAGAAGCATGTCAGTCTTAAAATCTTAAAAGTCTTGGTCCTATTTACTGTGTGCATTCAAAAAATCCTCAGAATAAAATAAACTTATTTTAATTTTGCAGTATTTATTTGAGTGTACCCCTCGCTTTTTGGGTAGAATTCCTGAAAAATATTCTGTACACTGACATGTATGATACTTTGCAGTAGTATGTGTTGTACAGAAAATGTATTGAATATTGCTCCATTCTATTCTTACTTGACACACCTGTAATGTTGTTTTCTGGACTGTTAATTTGCAACTGCAAGGCAGTCAAGAAATAAATAAAATTCATTTCTTGTGTTTACATTGCACATTTATTTCTGTTGGAATTCCAAGTCGTTAAACTAGATGAACTATATTTATCATTATTTACAACTACATCACATTCAGTGTAATGGGTTTACATTTCAAGATTTGTGTTGATAAACAGTACATGCATGGAGCAGACATTGTTCCATGGGGACAGTATGGGTCATATTTAACAACTGCAGATTAAATATTTCGTTAACTGTTAATTTCGAGAATCAAAAGAGAGAAACTGGATCTATATTATGTCAGTTGCTTTCAAAATTTCCTCCCCCAAAACCCCTAGATAATATACAGCTTGTCCACACATTTCTCTCTCTCACTTTTGAACAAGTAACTTACAGATTTAAGAAGAGCCAGGATAAAAACTGGCAACATTCTCAGAGTGTAACTCATTGGCAGACTTCCTATTCTCTGAGCTGGAGGAATGGTGCTTCCAAATGATGCTACAGAATCCATTGCAGCATTTATCAGGGCCTCCCTGGCATCAGTCAAGGAAGAGGTCACACTTCTGTCCACAGCTGTTAAAATTTTTTACAAATATTGTACATCTACAACCCACATATACATGTACATACGTATTTAAAAAGAAATATTTCCTTGTTGAGTCATCAAATCAATATCTGCAGCCTCCTCCCTCAGCTACTGTACACACAGTATGTGTATTACTTTTGTGCAAAATTTAACAAATGTAGGCCAAGAGCTACTCTATACAGGAATAATTTTGCTCATGTTTTCTTGTTTGCCCTTTATGTACTAAATGGCAAATTTAAAACTGGACAAAATCATTTTCCATTTTGTATGGGTGAAGCTCTTCCCATATACAACATACATGTACATAAATTAACACTATTAGAGTTGGACTGCTGTATTAGTGTAAAAGTAGGGGGGGTTGCAAGTACATGTTTGCGATGAATGTACATTTAAATTTAGGCTTTAATCATAAAATTAGTGATAGGACCGCCAAAGCGTCACCATAATATATGGTAAATCTGGTTATTTAAGCTGTAGATATATTTAAAGCAATTTTGCATGTAGGATCCATACAAGTATTTTGTAAGAAATTAAATATTTTTCATAAAGTCACTTGGCAACAATCTAATGATTAACAAAGCTTTTGGTAAACAAAAATAAATGTATACAAATTGTAGCATTACAACACATTTTTGCAAAAACAAAATGGCCATTTTCTTACCCATTTTTGCCAGAAGACCTGCTATAGCCTGCTGATCAGCTCCAGCGTAGATTTCAGATAGCTGATTTGTCACTGGTAGGCACAGAGTGTGGACTCTTATCCTACGCTCACCTACAAGGAAAAAAGGATATTTAAATATCTATGATGCAAACACCACATAAGGCCCATGAGCTTTAACTGTCACCCGACTCGGAACCCAATAAACTGATATTGATCAGAATAATGGTGGGTGCATGAAAACATCTTTCAAACTCCAAAAACTAAAAATGGTTTCAGATTTTGAAATATACAATGTAAAATAAAATAATGCCTTAAACAAATATTTCTAACCCTTTAATCAGTGACCTTGATACTGGCTAAAAGACCAAAGTTCAGTCACATGTCTGGTCATAAGCAACATTGGTGCAAAATTATTCATCATAAAGTAATAGCTTGAAACAAATATTTATAACATGTTTACTTTTACTAATGGACAATAATCCTAAGTCATAATTATCGTTTATGTCTTGCAGAAAGTAATCATCCATAATCAAGCCCAAATACACATTTTACACAAATACACATTTTACACAAATACACATAAGTGATCTTCACCTTCACACCTGGTTTAGAGTCATGACAAATTAGTTTGTCTTAAGAATTATTTTTGTCTACATGTCATTGTTGCCTGATAAGAGAGGCCTGAACCTTTTATCCTTTCTACCTTATTAATGCTGCAGACGTTGACCATGACCAAATGCCCTTCATTTGAATGTCTGCTTATTAGCAACCTTTATAGATGATTTTCTAATGTTTCTCCATTACAAAGCTAAAGCCTGGCAAGTAATTCTTGCTCTTATTTTTACTGGTGACTTTGATCTTGGCCAAATGACCTTCATTCTGGGTCATTATACAGTGTATGATAAGCACACTTTCGTGTCAAGTATAAGTCTCTTGGCATACTTGATTCCAAAGATCCAGCACACTCGGGTTAACTAGTGTTACACTTGACCGTGAGCCGAAATTGTATACACATCCTGCTATGTGAGCCAATTGAGCCGTAAAATTTTGATAGGTGCAAATGGCTTCAAACTGGTGTCCTTGGAAACAATAGTATGGAGAGCGACTTTTTCTGAGACATAATGCTTTTAACCCAGGTACTCTGGTGAAATAAAAATGTGTTACTGTACTATAGCCGGGTCACTTGATTCTTTGCATTTTTAAGGGTTTGGTGCCACTTCTCAGTTCACAGGGGCAACAGCCATGAAATTCATCATATTCAGTTATATTAGCATATAGTATTTGAGTGTAAGTTGAAAATGTTTGCACACATTGCACAGAGGCTGACATAAATAGATGTTATTCAGTCAACCAAGTATGCTCAATGGACCTAATAAAGGGGTAATTGAGCATCAACATAGTAATTGATTATAAATACAAATGAATAAATTTACCTTTACTAGATGTGTAAAGTAATGCTGCTTGGAAACAAACAGTATTTGTGTCAACTAAAGAATCTTCTATGGACATCTGCATCCCAAACCCAGCATCAGGATTGACATTGGGCAGTGAAAGCAGGTCAGTGGAACGCACAAAGAAGTTTCCATGGAAAGTATGGATGCTTAAACCTGTAATAAACATGCATAAAAACCATTACCTTTCACAAAATAACTTTCCCATTTTGGCTTCATGTATTTCTAAATCTGAAAAGAATTACATTCTTAAGCTTACTCTACCTTTGGTACATCGGATTCTCATCACAGCTTCAAATCCAATCTTTCTTGTCAGATACCTTCTCAGATCGGCTTCATATTTCTCTGATAATGATGGATTTTTTGCTGCATGGAATGATGGGTAATGATGGACACACCCACCAGAATATTTAGATATACAAGCTGAAAAGAAATTTACATTCACTACATTCTTACATGTACTAGGCAAAGGGGCAGTGGTCCTTAATTGTTACCTCAGTAACATGCAACAGTTTTTTGATTAATTGTTTAATCTTTATCTCTGTACTTTCTAGTTTCATGACTCAGAAGTATACTATTAACATTAGAGATCACAGACTGGATTCATGAGACCCACAGTATGCACTTCAGTGTGATTCTATTAAAAAACTTACATATACTTGCAATATCAGCATACTGTCCATTTAACATGAACAAATCAACTGCTACTTGTTGTGCTGAGCAATCCAGTGCCAATTTCTTGTAAAAATCTATTGCTGGACCAAGGTTTGCAACATTCTGAAATCATACAGTTCATCAAATGTCACAATTAGCCTTCTGAACATAGGTAGTAATAATCTTAAAATGGAATAATGAATTCTTGCATTACATGCATAAGCACATAGTAACAACAAACACTCTTGAAATGAATTTATCCTTACAGTGCAGTGATTTTCATCCTCAGTAGTTCTGAATCATTGTGAACTTACTGGATATAGCAGATTCCATTTATAACAAATCACATATGTTATTCCCAGCACTTCACTATAAGTGTGTTTTACTGTATAAAAGTGTTACTTTTACCTTGCCAGACCTCAGACTGGGGTCCTCTCTGGATTGTAGAGAACCCGGTCCAGCGGTTGGAAGCACTGTTTGCATGACTGTAACTCGACCTCCAACTGGGCTCTACAAAGGATAATCAGAAGAATGAACTGAATTCAACATAGATCTAGGATCCAAAACATTTTAACAAGGAAAACTGGCAACCATAAAATCACTCTCAACCTTTATTTATCACATGAAAAGGTGCCACTGAATTCTTACCACAAGTTTGTGTGCAGCCAGCAATGCAGCACCAAGAGCACTTCCTGTCTCAAGGTTACCCTCAAACAAAGATGGCATTTGATTCAACAAATCCATTACCAGATCCTTGCTCTCTTGTAAACTGACTAGAAGATTATCAGGACATGGCAGGAAAATGTCTGCAAGAGATGTGGACATATTACTTGCGAATAAATCCATTACAAAGATGTGCTTCATGTTAGTGTTGCACTGTTGTGAAGTGACCAAAACATGGTTTAAAATTGCAACTATACTTTATACAATTCAGATATTCAATTAATAAATCAATTTATCATGCATGTGAAACATACCATCTATATCTGATACAGTTAACATCTGTGGTTGAGAAAGTCCCTCTGCAAGGTTGAAGAAGTGTAATGCCCTATCATACGCAAGAAAGCCAATTTGGGTTCTGGAGTCTCCTGGTAACTTGTCTATTTCCTCCATCAACAGCTGACAGAAAATACTCAGGTACCCTGTTATCAACATCATAATTTAGATTTATATGAAATGTGTCTTGCATGACTGCATGTATATTAAAGTACATTTATTATTTAATTACCCGTTTCTACAGCGTTAAAGGAGACGTCCAGAAGAAAGAGATAAACTGACGGCTGAGGGGGACGCAGCTGAAAAAGAAATCAATAAATAATTCCAACCGAAAGCCAACAAGCATTCTTCAAGTATTGCATATTACATGTAGCTTACCAGCCCCAAGTCATATTGTTCCCGTAATTTTCTGTGTGAATAATCTTACCTTAAGATTTTATATATTATTATCTTTAAAAAAAAAAAAGAAAAAGGATAGAAAAATAAATTCCCTAATTTTGTCAGTAACACTAAGTTATATGGATTTCGCATAATAATAAAAAATATGGAAAACTAGACAGCATACAAAAATTTAAAGATGTTCAGTCCACCATGAACTTAAACTCAGTTGTGGCTGAATGACAAATAACGGACAGTTGGAGTGCAAACTAATAGTCCCATTTCACTTTGCTGGTCAATATGAATACATTAGAATCCTATCCTACAGTGTAAATCAAATTATTATGAAGTAATAATCCAAATCAGTATTTGATTACCCTGTAACTACAGGTAAATGTGCATTTGAAAAACATCTTATCAAATGTTGCCAAATCTACATCAACATCTATCTCATATAAAGGATATGGTGTGCATTTACACCATAAGCACAAGTTATATTGTAACATTAACTGTCAATAGCAATAAATCAATATCTTGGTGCACCTTTGTCTAGGAATATTGTCACAGGTATACAGTGTATGCCATCAGCTAGCTGAAGGTGAAAAGCAGTGATAAAATCTTGTGTTGTACAATCAAACAATGTTTGTCATACCCATCTGCTATTCATTTTACTTTCTTCCTTGAAATATTATAACAGGCCTTTAATAATCATGCAAAAAAGCAAACTTGTTCTACATCTACAATTGTAGAACATGTTAATGCATCTATAATATAAATAGTTACCATGTAATCTGATGGAGCTATGAATTCTATCGTTGATGATTTAATCTCAGGTCTTCTCTGGGGTTCACCATAGGTTTTACTGACCGGGTCATAAGAAAACTCATCTGGTACTGTAAGCAAGGAGGATTACAAATTATCATGTGTCCTGTTAGTTTGTTGCATATTCATTGCCCCTCTATTTTAGCATAGCATTCAAAAGGTTTCAAATTGCATAATGGTACTAAGCAGAAATAGTTGCACAGACAAATGTTTACAATGAAAATTTTCCAGTTTTGAAACCCTGCAATCAAAATGCAAGCATGCTACCAAGTTAATGAGGCCTACAAGCAGTAGAGTTATTTATGCACTATAAAACCCTACACTTTTTAAAAAATATATATATGCTAAACAGAAATTTAATGAAATTTCCTTTGGCTAATCTACTGTTATGTCAGATCACAACTCAACAGCTTGTTTAGTATATTTTGTATTACACATATATTGTATACATTACATTCCTTAGATTAACAAATCACAAAACAATCTTACAAAAAAGTACACTACTTGATAACATGATATGCCTGTCTGGAACTATATGATGCTTATCTATGTTTGCATACTCCATGATCCATCATCAGACCAGGTTTGATGGAACTAAGCCGTACATTGTGCAAGTTATATCTGGACACCACAGTGGCCTACTTTCGGGTCACGACACATCATGCCCCCAGCATGCATAACTGACTAAGTTTGATGGTCCTAAGCCTAAAAAAGTACTCCAGATATGACTCGGCAACAACTTGAATAGGTAGTCAAAACATTTCAAAATGAAGCCCAAGATGCATAAAATAACCAATTTTGATGGTCCTATGCCTGAAGTTGTGATCTGCAATGATTTGAGTATGTATACAGACATCATTTTCCAGAACAAAGCTACATTTACTTATTTTGGGTAACAAAACCCCCTCCCCTCCAGATGCATCAGCTATCAGGTTTGATAGTCCAAAGCCTCACAGATTAAAAGATATGACCCAGACACATATATGAATGGACAGACAGATGACCAGGAGAGCCCATACCATACTGTTATGAAAGGCATGAACTGTAGACACTCCTAACTACTGAGACTTACATTCATTAACTCTGTAACAAAGGTTACACTTCCATCGCCGCGAATCCACAAAGAAAACGAATGGATTTATGTATGTCCTACAAGAACGGCAACGGACAATCACACTGGACTGGATCACAGGAAGCTGCTAGAATGACAGAAAGTAAAGTCTTCTAAAGACTCATCATTCCATTCATAACGCAAAAACATTCAGCGAAGATATACTAAGCAATAAGTCTTACAATGAATCAAAATTTCTTTTTATTTGGAATACAGTGTGATTAAGACATGGGGTGCAAACACAATGCAGGCAATTATGTGACTGTGATGCCATATTAAAATAATAGAGTAAATATATTTAACTGGGTGAAAAAATCTAAAGTATTGTATTCAAACACATACAGATAATTTTTGGGATTATAATTTAGCTCTACATTGATTACAGTTTATCTGATGTATATTCCATATAACTACAACTTTCCATGACAAAATTATTTCCTAGCATTAAGCCATATCCCATTATAGTACAGAAAACCCAAAGCTACAAGGTATAACCATTTAGACAGCTTTGGATTTTGTATAAACCAAAAAGGACAGCATGCAATTCAGCACACAGGTTTCAGGTACACAGATAAAATACAAACGAAATCATTACCTCATCTTTGTTCTATAGGGTAGATGGCAACCAAGATTTATTGGGTAAAACAAGCGCCATAGAATACATGAACATAAATCTATGTATAATTGTAATGAACTTGAAGTTTAATGTCAAAATAAATCCTACTTACTGATAAATCTTTGAATGGGTGAATTAATATTCCCAAAGGCAGCCTGGCTTTGTTCAGTAAGCTTGAAGTCTGAGGTATGGCAGTTAGTGTACATCGAAACACACTGAAATAACCAAAATAAATGTACTAAAACAACACATAGATTGACTAACCACATATACTATGAAAGCAGAAAATTCTACTGTGAAAAGTAATGATATTCATAAATATACAGCTCTTTGATCTTACTTTGCAAGAACTTACAGATTTACAGTATATACAATCCATAGTAAAATTTATTGTTGATTTGCATTTTACAACATCTGACAACTTTTTGTTTTATCGATTTTATGACAAATGAATGGAAAAAGAAAACTTATTTTCTTTCACTAGACTTGACCTTTATAATTTTAATATCAGAAAAGCATACACATGTAAAATAAAAAAAACCAAAAAATAAATAACCTGACAAGTACATAAGAACCATATGCATAAAGCATAAAAGAGTGAAATTTTCATTTACTGTGAACTTCTTCAAAAATGTATTTCGTTCTTCATAGTTTGCAAATCTCCACAATTTTAATTTTTCAGCATATTGGTTTCAAGTTTTCTTACTGTTTTGTATAAAAGTCATATAATCAAGAATTTTAATCAAATCTAGTATAATTTGTTTACAAATACATGTATAAAAACTTTAATATAATAACTTACTCTGCCTGACAGTTGACCTTTTTGTACTCATTATTTAATCTTGGTTTCACCACTTCCAGACCCTCCGGTGGAAGGAGATTTTTCTCATTCAATAAGTTCACTACTCTGTCCTAAAATGAATCAAGCAACATTCAAATTGATTAGGGTTACCTTCTATGACAAAAACTTTTTTCTTCACAATTAATACTCATGCAAGGGGCCTCCATGGCCAAGTGGTTAGAGCATCGTGCTCAAAACCACAAGGCCTCTCACCTCTAATCGGCGCGGGTTTGAATCTCGCTCACGTCGATATATGTGAGAAAGTTTGCCAGTTTACTTACCTGCAATGACATAGAATTAAAACTGGCACTAAGACTTCCCGGCTGAGAGGTCATAGGGAAACTTCCTGGTGCAGGAGGCATGCCTTGTCCTGCCCCAGCCTGGTTTGACCCAAACTGACTTGGAGGGAAGGACCCAGGCTGTGTGTTAGGTTGATAACCACTTGGCTGTGAAAACTGGGAAGGGTTTTGGCTTGGTTGCCATGTTGTAGGAGGTGATGTAGGCTAGAAAAGCACAGACACACTAGTGAGAACACTTATTAAATTTTTCAGTAACAAGGTATACAACAATTTGAATTCCTGTGGGTATATATATTCACTTAATGATTCATTTTAACTTATGTTTCTTCCTTGATTCATATGTATACTAATACCAGAAAGACAGATATGTTTGAATTTTAAACAATTTATAACACCTACAAAACATTCAAAGGTAAAAAAAATGACATACCATTTGTGGGTACTTAGGTCGAGTTGGAGCACTGCCAATTTGTCCTGGTTGTGTCTGAGAGGGAAACCTTGCTGGAGGCATCTGAGTTGCCCCATAGGACGTTGGTGGTGCACTTGATGATACTGGCAACATGTTTGGTTGCTGGTAGAAACCTGGCATTGCAGATGACCCACTTGTTGGTGGCCCAGGTCTTGGCATAGGTGGCATCCCTGGTGGTAAGGACATAGGAGCTCTCATTGGTGGCACACCTGTGGGACCTGATGGAGGACCCGGATTGTTATACATCCCTCCCCCAACTGACAATGGGGGACCACCAACTAGTGCCTGCGGACCACTTGATGTGGGGGGAAATGAGCCTTGCACTGGTGTAGGTAGCATACCCCTTGGAGGTTGCTGACCACCAAATGAAGACGGTGGTACATAACTACCCATAGATGCAGGAGTTCCCTGTGACTGTGGATCATATGGGTTAGGTTGTGCATCTTTAAGTGGACTTGGTGCACTAATAGTTCTCTGGGGACCTGTTGGCTGCAAATTACTTCCTGGTGCCCCTATTCCTTGTTGACCAACTCCTGTTTGAGGTTGTTTTGGTGATTGACCAGCATATGACACAGGAGGTGCCCCCATTCTTTGGGGATTTCCCATTTGGGACATTCCATGTGGTCTTATCATTGGACCCTGGGGTCCAGGTTTGCTTTGGTAAGAAGTAAATGCACCACCTTGTTCTGCTGGGTTTGATCTGGATGTAGAGGGAGGACCCCCAATGGCAGTTGAAGGATTCCCAGGGGTAACTGGTGATTCCCTGTTGAAATTTCCTTGGCTGAATGCATGATTCGCTGCAGGGGGAACTTGATTCTGTGGATTCTGTTTTGTTTCTCCTGAGCCTGGGAAACTCTGATCTATTATGGAAAAAATATTACATACTCTTAAATTCAGTATATGTTCCAGTATCTACTTTTCCTTTCAACTGCAAATAAGATAAATGGGCCCTACTGGTCACAGGAGTATCATTCAATGGAAAACTTTAAATAGAAATATTGCATATTGATGGTGCAAGAGAATTGAAGAGAGCATATTCTACACTGAAAGTCCAAAATTTTTTTTGTGATCAAAATAGATGTTAAATTCTTGTGAACAAATCTAAACTATACACAGTAAAATACCATTATAACAAACCTCCTGGGCCAGTACAAAACTGTTCCTTATAACCAAACTTCACTGTATCCAATAAAATTTTCAATATTTTCCTCTCAATGGAGAATAAATATAATTCATTTTAAGCATGTTTTACTGTGAAAACACTTACACATCAGTTTGATATTTTGTTACCTTTTGGTTATTTTCAAAGTATTTTGCCACTAGTTACCCAAATTAACTTCATTTTCACATATCGTCAAACACCTGTGTTAATGTGGTTTGAATAAAAACAGACATAATAAGTGTATCTTTATAAAGATATGTTACTAGCATAATCTATATACTATAATGAAATTATTATTAATAAAAATTAATATTTGAAACTCTAAATCATTATAGGTCCTTTCATCCATGGCTAATTAGTGACACCAGTCAAGAAGTCTATAGGTAAATGAAAGTGCAGATGATTTATAATTTTCAGTCACTTGGAACTATTACAAACTTCAGTTTATGACTTGAGGAAATAAATTCAATTTAAAAATGATATCTAATGTTGCAAGTTCTACATAATAGCTTGTTGTAATGCACAAACATTCTCTTTAGTCATACAGTACCAGGACCCACCTAAAATTCGATCAAAAAATAATTGGCATTTTTCTGAATTCATCTCTGCATATCTTGGGAAGTATAAAGAATTTCGTAATGAACTTTGGCAGTAATGTAGATTGGTAATGTATGATTACATCAGGATACAGAGTACAATTTTATACAATTTGGTTTATTGTTTTTTCATCGACAAACTTGGGGATCAGTTCTATAACTTTACTCTTTAATAATATATTCGAACCCAATCGATAATTGCCTGTGCTATTGACAGACAACAGACAAACAAATAGCTCACTTGAGCTGTTAACCCAGTTGAACCAATTACTTTGCTGTATGAAAATCTGCTTAATAATAATAAGTCACTGTGGTTCTGATTATAGCCTGCACAGAATTCAAGAAATATACAGTCTTACTTCCATCACACATAGCTGAACCAAAATGATGAGAGGAGTAGCTTAACTGTTAATGACATCTTTGCTTTAACCATTTATCAAGTTAATTTATGTTAGTCAGTATAATCAACGACTGCTAGTACTGCTGTAGAAAATTTTGCTGATTATTTTTGGTTTGTATTCATGGTTATAATAATGAGTGATGCAACATACATTGTACATGTAAATTATTAAAAGACCATTGATGTAATATTTATTACTGTAATGCTGTGATTGGTTTCAAAGTAGATTTGTATACATATTCTTTCCTGAAATGATTGCACATTGTGTTACAGTACTCATGGTTAACACCTACAAGGGTGTGATGAACACCAGTAAATGCTCCAAATAAAATCAAAAATTCTTCTCCAGATCCTAAAAGTAATAATTTCAACAGAGAAAGTTCACTGTATGTGATTTTACACAATTTCAGTATTGATTTATCAATAATCAAACATCATTAATCAGCAAAACTGTGCTGACACGTGTAGTGTCTCTATGACATAGTTGCTGGGATTTATCAATATTTTCTGGGACTTGAACTTTTCAAACCATCAATTCAGGACAAGTTTTCACAAAATCCTAGAGAATCCTGAGATACTACATAGCAATTTCTGTGAAAATTGGCCATGCAGCTCTAGAAATGTAAAAAATTTCTCAAAAGTTTGAGATGAATATTGATAGATGGCAATGGATAGCAATAGTTCCCCTGAACAAGTCAGTAAAACATAATATCAAACTCTAGTTATTATTATTTTTTACTAGGATAACTTTGTACTTAATCTAAATTCCTTGCTTACTTTGAATGTTGGAGAAATCTCCTCCTTCTAATGCATCATATGACTGCGCCTCTATTGGAGACGGGGCTCGCGATGACTTCCTGGATGTAGGTTCTGCAAATCATAAGACCATCATCAATCAGTTATCCAAAGAACATGTTACTAATGCATGTATCAGATTATTTTTGTTCATTATACAGCTGCAATATGGAAAGACTATAAACCTACAGAAAAGGCTTCAATATTTCAAATATTAATGTAAGAACACAGAAGAAAACATCTTTATCATTAACAGACTGTTTTAAATGTGTATTTTATAATTATCACATTAAGATCGTAGGGATATATCAAAATATTGATATTTAACCGTCAAGCAGCATCTGATACAGTCCCCCACCCCCATCTCGTTACATATTCGGGTTTTAAAACAAGCAATTTAGTCAGGATTAATGTACATTAAATGTAAAAGGAAGTAAGATAATATCTGCTCGGAAAAGCAAAGTGGATGTAAACATTCTAACTCACAAATGAATAATAACAATGCTGCTAGCAGTCATTGCAACTTCTGGTAGCGCAACATATTTCTTTATTTATTTCAAACTGTCACCATAATTTAAAACTAACAAACAATGACATTTTTTTCTTCACCAAAAGTTGCAATATCTGCATATCACTATAACCAACATCCTATTTCATTGAAAAACTGTCAGCTACTAATACACTGGAAAATAAATGTTTAAGAACACCTATTTTAATATCATTCAGTTTGAAAATTGTGTTATGGGATATCATAGGTAATAATGCTATACCAATATAAAAAAAAAATATGTAAAAACACTAATAATACAAATATAAATATTATATCATATCCTGTTAGAAAATATGGCCAATACACAGTTTTGCATCATATAGATCAATATTCAATGTGACATACATGTATATATTATATTAAAATAATGCATAAGAATTCATTAGAAATAAAATAAGAGCATACAAAATGCACATACTTCAACAAAGGTATAAAGCCAACAAAAAAGCAAATGTTTGTAAACAGTGAAAGTCAATACATAAATTGTCAATAGTGTAAGAAAAAGCTGACACTTTGTGAATTTCATGGACAGCTAAAGGGAGGGGGTACAGTTTTCAAACATATTCAAAAAACAAATCCTACTAAAAATGTGAAAATTATGCTGTTAATAAAATACCTCTCTATGTTAAGCAAGGTATACCTGAATTGTTAGGTGTTAATCCAGGAGTAAGTGACATGCCCACTTGGTGAGAATATTGACCTTGTCCATGAAAAGGTACAGGTAGACCTCCCTCTATAAAAGTCACAAACATTGTCAAAGCTTAAAAAGCTTACGTAGACTCCTCAGAGCATAATCAAATTTTGGCAACACCATATCATGCATGTGCAGTTTTAAATTCTTATTTTGTATACATAGCCATGCTTTTTCTGTAATACATGCAATAATGGTATAAATTAATGCAATAACTTAAATACCATTGCAGCAAAAGAATTAATTAAAAAAACAAAAACAAAAGTAACCTGTTGGTGGTGTGTCTGTTCTCTGCTGTGATGACATTCTTTGTTCTGGTATACTGCCGGGTGGTTGAGTAGATACATTAGGAGGAATCGGGCTATTTGAATGAGAAGTCTGACCAGCATTAAAAGAGTTCACTGCATTATTTGAAATTGAACCAGGCATCCCAGGAACTGGTGCAGATGAAATACCAATGGGAAAGTTTCCTGATGATGAAAAAGGAGGTTGAGCCACACTAGAATTCAGAGATGAATTTGGATTTGGGGGCCTACTTAGTGGTCCATTCATAAATGTCTGTGATGGTGCTGACACATTCATCATAGGAGGTTGAAACCTATTTGCAGGTAATCCCAGTGGAGGTTGCATTCTCTGCCTGGGTGGCATATTAACAGGAGGGGGAGTACCATGTCCATTTAATGAAGCATTATAACTCAAAGGAGCCCCAGTACTTGGTACATTTCCCACATAATTCATTGGTGACATATTCATATTCTGTCCTTGCAAGTTTTTGCTCTGCATTCCACCTAAAAAATAAAATTTATACTAGATATCAAAGAAATTTAACTTTTCACAGCTTTTATTAGCTCATATACATACATGTGCAATTTGCTAGCATGAAATATGTACTTACACACTATATCTATAGCTTAAAGTTGGTATATAATCAATAACAAATAATTGCTGATCACATTTCTAACAATATTTTGTAAAACTGTAACAGAATTGATAAAAACTAGTCATTTCATTCAATCTCTGTACGTGTTACATTCCACTTGGATGAAAATCGTCAACTCTAACTGGCCTTTTCTTCAGTGTACAAGCGTTTTTTGCTTTTTTAAATGCTTGCAACGTGTTCTTGCGAACGTCAATTTCGATATGTCATTACCAGATCGTGTCCAAATAAGCACATAATATTCAAACGGTATAACTAACTGATCACCATTTCCACCTGTAATCAATATATACTCACCAGGGGTACCAGATGGCATCGTTTGTGCGTAAGGATTGGAAGTTTGCGGTCCGTTTGGACCACTGGTGTAACGAAAATGTTGATCCGCCATATTCCCTACTTTTATTCTCAATTTCTCTTTGATTTCGACATTTTGAAAAATATAATATGTTTCAAATACCTAATTTCTTTCTCATCTGTTTAAACAATCAATACTAGCGTTAAAAACTAAGTTATAAACGTTACACCACCCTAAATTGATATTTCGTTGTGTCACTAGCTGTTTGACGAGTCCATTTCCTGAACCGGAAGTTTCATTGTTTCAGTCATGCGCTTTGAGCTATCAAACGTGGCAAAAAGAATTATCTCCCTTCCTACACTCTTAAAAATGAATTTTTTTTTCTCGGTTTATTTTTTGTTTCTTTGTTTCTTTTGGTTTGGGGAGTATTTGTTTTTTGGAAAATTTACAACAATTTTTTTTTGAAAAGTACACATCATCTACTTTAAGCTTTCTCAGCTTTATTTTCAGCTTTAACATTCAAATGGTAAGTCAGGCATATACAATCGGGATAACCCATTATTAAATTTGTTATTAAAAGGGTGCCCCCCCCCTTTTTTTTTAAAAGATAGTAGTAAAGAAAGTAAGCTTAAAAGTTAATGAATGAAAACCATTTAGCGAAGAATGAGCTTTGAAAGTAAGAAGACTATATATATATATATATATATATATATATATATATATATATATATATATCGCGGATGTAAAGTCCAATACATAATTAAGTACTGAGAGTTCTGATAGGTGGAAACCTGATTGCTAGTACATTATACTTACTTCAGCTTCACCTATGATTTTGTGACCTGATTGTTTGATTGATTGTTGTGTTCTACCAAACTCAACAATTTTTCAGTTATCTGGTGGCTTCCATTTTCTTATTGGTGGAAGAGAAAACCCAGATAATATGTACCCGGGAAGAGACCATCAACTTTCCGAAAGTAAACTGGCAAACTTTCTCACATATATCGGGGCGATCTTGTGACCTAAAAATTAGTAAGAGTCATATACTCTTTAAAAGCAACTGTCTCAAGTGTACTTACTTTCAAATGCTTCTCAAGATATTGATTGAATGTATATTGTTTCACGTCCCACTTGAGAATTTTTCACTCCTATGGTGACGTCATCATTGCTGGTGAAGGCTGTAAAATTTAGGCCAATGCTCGGCGCTCAGAGCCTTTGAGCTGGGAGGGATCTTTCTCGTGCCACAACTACTGTGACAGGGGACCTCGTTTTTTGCGGTCTCATCCGAAGGACCACCCCATTGAGACACCTCTTACGACAAGCAAGGGGTACTGATGACCTATTCTATCCCGGGTCCCCATGGGGGCTTCTCAAGATATTTTTATGACAAACGGGATGATTTCAATTTTCTTAAAAGTAGGTCAAAGTCTAAGATCAAGGTCACAAGATTTTGTATTTGTATTTTAATATTTGTTTTATTATTTGTATGTTGTTCAACGTCTCTCTCAAGAATTATTAACTCATATGAAGACGTCACCATTGTCGGTGAAGGGCTGCAAAATGTATGCTTGTGCTCGGCTTACGGCCATTGAGCAGGGGGATCTTTATCGTGCCACACCTACTATGACACGGGGCCTCGATTTTTACGGTCTCATCTAAAGGACCGCCCCATTTAGTCGCCTCTTACGACAAACAAGGGATACCGAGGACCTATTCTAACCCGGATCTCCACGGGAAAACTCTGTAAGGGGTCAAAGTTCAATCACGCAGAGTGATATGTGATCGTTTCTCCAACAGTGCTATATAGCGAACTATAGAATTTTTCAATAAGTCTCAAGATGAACATTTTTTGATGGCAGGAAAATAATAAAAAGAACAATAGCAATAAAACTTCCACAGAAAGTGGTAAGCCTTCGATAATGTCTAGAAATAAATCAAGCGTATTAACTTAAAAATGTTATAAACGTTTGATTTGTCAATTTGTACCGTGTTTATATTCGGTTTAGCGGTGCTCTCTTTTTTAAAGATACTGGTGTCTCTCCCGACTTTGTTGTTAGAAAATGTTTTACCTTTGTCTGAGCAGACTTGAGCTAGGCGTCATTGATGTTTCCTTAAACAAAATTTATCCGAAATCACATTAGATTAGTGGACCAGTTATCGTAGGTTTTAGATCTACGTTTCCTGTTCGAGGTGTTTCGTTGTTTCTAAGCAACGATTTAACTGATAACTATGTTGTACTATATCCCATAGTTTTTGAGAAAATCGCTTCCTATGCCACGCCTGATGATGATGAAGACGACGATTTATACCCATCCTGTGCTGTTACCACAGCGATGACCAGAAGAAATGAAGTTGAGGCTGATCATGTTTAACCCCTTAACTCGGCTGGTTCCCCTCATGACATTGACCTTAGTGACACTTTCCTGCTTGAGCTTGATGACAGTTCACATGAAAACAGACAACCATATAACAGCGAGTCTCCACTGGACACCAGTGATGATCATGGTCAGTTAGAAAAGGACAAGGATACCGTCAGTACAGAGCAGTTACTCTCCGAACAAAATAAGGGCCCTGACATTGTCCAACTTAGCAACAGGGCACTTCCACCAGAAGAGGCCGCCATAGTCGGAGAGTGCTTCTAAACCAAAGACGGGATCCTTATGCGAAAATGGCGACCCCCCGACACAACCCCAAATAAAGTATGGCGTGTTGTTCACCAGTGATATATCGTAGGGACTTCATAAATTTGACTCACGATACACCCATGGTATATATAGGAGTCGGTAAGACTTGTAAAAGAATTCTGAGTCATTTTTATTGGCACAGTTGAAAAAGGATGTTTCTGTATCTTGCAAGTCGTGTCACATTTGCCGGATTGTAGGTTATTATTAATATTATATTCACTTCTATAGCGCAAAATTACGTATAGTTTCTATGCGCTTTACAGAGGTTGTCCTAATGAAGATGAAACACTTATAAAAAGAACTATTAAGAATAAAATTGATAAATTATTACTAAAATAGCGATAAGACACCAAAATGCTGTGTAAAAGTATGGCAGTCAGATGTCGAGACAAGAAATACATACGTAGTCTATGATGTAATATTGATTTATGCTAAAATATATTCACGTTTGAACAGCAGTGTTTTGACTTTCTTGCGGAATGTTCTGTGTGATTCAAGATTGCGAAGTTCCAACGGTAGATTATTCCATAATTGTACACCTAGATTATCTATGGCTCTTGCACCGTATTTGTTTGAAGATTTCTCCACTACCAGTTTCCACTGGTCCGTAGATCATCTCAATGTCCTGCGTGGCTGGTATAAAGGAAATAACTCTCTCATGTAAGCTGGTGATGAGGAGTGGAGTGACTTGTGTATGGTTGTCAACACTTTAAACACGACACGCTGTCTCAAAGGTAGCCAGTTCAGCTGTTGAATCACTGGCGTAATATGTTGTCTGTAGCTTGTTCCTGTGAGACATCGTGCCGCGTTGTTCTGAGCCACTTGTAAGTGATCTATGGGTCAGTCTGTTACGCCAAGGTTAACCTAAGCAGAAAATTCCACCTGTCCCTCTCCACCTGTTCCAGCTTTTGATTAATTGTTTGTTTATTTTATGTCATTCTGAGAATTTTTCACTCTTAATGAGATATCACCAGTTGTAATTGAAGTACCACAATTTTAGACCTAAGCTTAACGCTAGGGGCGTAGGAGTGAGGATTAGTGTATTGAGAAAGATTTCAATCAGAGTGTCTGTTTAAAGAATTTCGATGTCAACCCTGATGCCAAAATGTACATTTAAATACCGTATTTACCAGAAAAGAACACGTTCAACGTCTCATGGCCAATTATTCTTCAGTCTTCCTAGATATTCCAAAAACGACCAATGCTGCTTATCATGATCTTATAGTGGGTGACGCTTTCCTTATCAAGCAGCATCCTTATCGTTTAAATCCATTAAAAGTGCAGCATTTAAAAACATAAGTGGACAATGAAATTATTGCACCAAGTGAAAGTGATTATAGCTTACTTTGCATTCTAGTGCCGAAACCTGATGGAACTTAGTAGTGACTCAGAAAGGTGAATTCTGTCACGAAAACAGACTCATATCCGATAACTAGAATTGATGGCTGTATTGACAAAATTTCAAATGCAACGGTTTTCAGTAAATTTGACTTGTTGAAAGGCAGCTGGCAAGTGCGCAACCACATTCTTTCAACTTTCAAGTACGTATAGATCTCTTTTAAATGAAGTCAGTGGAATACTATTTACTGTACATCATAGGTGCATGTCACGTGAACCTATTAAGAAGCTTCAATAATACTACATATATTCTCTGAGTATTCACAAGTTTTAATAGGTTTTTGGATTATTGCTGTAATTTGAGTAAACTACAAAATTTAATCTGTATTAACGTGTTCATGTTTTCTTCT
Source organism: Ostrea denselamellosa (assembly GCA_024699665.1). Taxonomy (NCBI): domain Eukaryota; kingdom Metazoa; phylum Mollusca; class Bivalvia; order Ostreida; family Ostreidae; genus Ostrea; species Ostrea denselamellosa. The sequence continues at coordinate 5,123,315 of JAMZEH010000073.1, read as the reverse complement.
TTTGAATATCCTATAGGTAATATATCCCTGATAGTATCTATCATGGACCTGTGGATCCTTTAGATACAAAGAATATAATTGACCATAATTGACCATGTGACATAGTCCTTTCCTTGAACTAAGCGTTAAATCATGGTTAAAATTACTTTTCTTGACTTGATTAGTTTGCTACATTGATAATTATTGGTAGTATTTTGTTTAAATAAGATTAAACAATATTTTATTATGCAAATCGTAGTGAGGATTAAGCAAGACTAGTCTAACCATAGTAATAGGTATTACAGAACTAAACATTCAACATTTCACTGGATTGAATTGTTCAAAATTATACAAGAATGTTATACGATGCTCAGTCGTTTGTTTGTTTGTTTGTTTTAGTTTTTTGTTTGTTTGTTTTTTTTTTTTAGAGTTACCACTCTTTATGCGTTAAGGAAAAGATAGTTTGTATCAGTTTCACATTCAATGTATAGAAGAGTTGATATCATTAAAGCCTATTTTTTGTGTCACTAATTTTGTGTAGACTTTCTACTAGCACAACCTTGTAAAATTGTTTATTGATACCAGTTACCTTCCCTGTTAAACAAACAGATACAAGACATTGTTGGTGAATTTTAAGATTTTATACTTTTTTGAATAAATATTCAATAACTGTTTTAATATTAAAATGAAGAAAGGATAATTTGTAATGTTTTAAAACAAACCTTTATATATTCAATCTCTACTGCTGATACATTGTATTAAGAAACAAAATTCCTAGTATTCAATTCACATTCACTACTGTATTGAATAGAATTTGTGGACAAAGAATAATTCTAGCAAAATACAATCAACCCCGAAGCCATTCGCTTATGTCATGAATTCAATTGTTGATGCATTTATGGTGAACTATGAACGCACTAGCACTCGAAAGCGGTTGATATGCAAATTCATGTATATTGGTTTGCATCTGTCGGTCAGTCGACAGGTAGATCAAGTGACACCTTAATTGGCAAACACCATTCTTCATACACATATTAGCGATGACTAATGGATGACACTTATCGATTCAGGTTTGGGTTTTCATGCATGTATACATCAACTGTTGTCAGATCGAAAACTAAACAAATCTTTGCTCGATAATATCAACCTTCATCCTCCGTGAGAATTTGAAGTGAATATGAATAGGTCTTTAGCACTCCTTGTAAGTCCTGAGATACGACAGTGTTTGCCGTGAGTTGCGACCTGTAATGGCGGAGAAAGAGTTCCCAGAGGCAGAGAACTACGGGTGCTTGGGTAAAAAACTATCTGATGAAAAAACATTCCACTTTCGTCTCAATGTCATCTAAAAATAAAAATAGAGCACCGTTAAACCGGTATATGATACGCTTGCATGCGTTATTGACCCAGGGTCTTGAACAGGTCTATCGCATACAAAAGTCCATGGCTAAGGACAATAAATACTGGTAAAAACTGGATCAATGTAAAAAGTTTAATTGAAATCCACGGAATGGTTTGCAGTGAGTTGCGAATTCTAGGTATTTTGCATTAAAAAGTCCATGGACCATAACTCATTCAAAAATATGGCCAAGATTAATATTTTTCCAGACAAACAAACAGAATTCCTTAAAACATTTTGGGACAGTACTTCCCTTGTAATATGCATCTCTACACATTATAATCATTCCTTGTGTTAAGTTTCGATAAAATTCATCAAAGGATGTATAAGGAGTTGCGAAGACAAGGTATTTTGCATAAAAAATCTAAGTCCAAGGGCTATAATTCCTTCAATAAATCTTGGGGAGCATTCTCCTTGTAATATGCACATCTACATCGTGATCTTTCATGGTATCAAGTTTCATTAAAATCACCCAAGGGTTTAGGAGGAGTTGCGAAAACAAAGTATTTTGCATTAAAAAAAACTAAGTCCAAGGGCCATAACTCCTTTCAAACATTTGGAAAGTGTTCCTCTTCTGATATGCACATCTATACATTGCAATCTTTCTTTGTACCAAGTTTCATTAAAATCCCCTAAAAGACTGGGCTACTGGGCTACCGCAACCGGTAAAAAATGTTGTTAAACATGAAATAATTCAAAAGTGTAAATTGTTTCATATATGAGTAATCAATGATATGTTTCAAAATATATAAAAGTAATGACTCTGTTTTCTTTTGAATTTTTATCAAGTCCATTATGTGATACAGGTAGCTCAGTGGTGGAGCGTTCGCTTCGTAACTGGGAGGTCGTGAGTTTGAGCCCCGCTCATGCCATGGTCGCATCAAACCCAAGACTTAAACATAGGTAGTGACTGCTCCTTCGCCAAACCCTTGGTATTTAGAAGTGAGAATCATAGGTCTTTCGGATATGACCACGAAAACGGAGGTCCCGTGTCGCGGCATGTGTTTGCACGTTATAGAACCCTCACTGCTATGGCCCGGAGCGTTAAACATAGGTCTAAATTTGTGGTGCATCACCTACAGCCGGTGACGTCTCAATATGAATGGAAAATTTTCGACGGAACGTAAAACAAACATATTTTTCACGAACATTTTGTTTATTTATGGAATGAAACATTTTCATGAAATTATTATGAATACTATTATATCGTTATAACCAGTTTATTTGAAATTTTGGTAATGCTGTTTAAGGAAAATTGCGATTTTTTTTACTTTGATATATAATTCTGTTTATGTATGTTTCGCATCTTTAAAATCGTTTATTTTATTTGATTACTTGCAACTCTTAATAGATTGAAATAAATACACTTTTTATACTTTTATCAGATAATAATGCGAGTATGAAGTTACCATAATACCACAAATGTCACAGTATACTAAAATAAAATTTCCAGAGCCTTTCTAGATTGATTGATTGATTGATTATATGTTGTTTAACGTCCCGCTCGAGAATTTTTCACTCATATGGAGACGTGGAGGCCTCCGTGGCTGAGTGATTAGAGCATTGCGCTCAAAATCACAAGGCCTCTCACTTCTAGTCGGCGCGGGTACATTGTATCTGGGTTTCCTCCACCACCTACAAAAACTGGACGCCACCAGACAACTGAAAAATTGTTGAGTGTGGCGAAAAACAACAATCAATCAATAAATCATATGGAGACGTCAACATTGCCGGTGAAGGACTGCAAAATTTAGGCCTATGCTCGTCGCTTAGGATCTTTGAGCAGGGAGGATTGTTCATCTCCTCTAGCCCGGATTCCTACGGGGTTTTCGTTTCTAGAACGTGCAGTATTATAGCAAAACAACTGTTACGTCATCTTTATATCGAAATGACAAAGACCGTGCTAAAGATGGATCGTTTCGAATCTTGTCTAGATCAAAGGTGTCAATCAAGTACAAATGTATTACGCAACATGACAAATAAGGAGTTGCTACAGGCATTTCATCGTCTCGTTTAAAATTAGCATTTCTCTGACCCGATTAACCTATTTGTTAGTAGCTTGTTGGTTGTGCATTGTTTAACGTCCCGCTTGAGAATGAGAATTTATCACTCATATGGAGACGTCACTATTGACGGTGAAGGGCTGCAAAATTTTGGCCTATGCTCGGCACTTATGGCCTTTGAACAGTGAGGGATCTTTATCGTGCAACACCTGCTCTGATACGGAGCCTCCGTTTCTGCGATTTCACCTTAAAGACCATCTCATTTAGTTGTCTCGTACGACAAGCAAAGGGTATTGATGACCTGTTCTAACCCCTGGGGATCCCCCCACGGTAAGAATTTTTATGAAGTTTCGCAGTCCAGTCCAGCATAGGTCGGTGATCAAATTCTAAAATGAGTATTACAAATATAAACCATGTTGTGTCAAGGTTTTTCTCAGCTGGAACCACTATATAAACCTCGTGTCACTTTTTTTTATTGCTTCTCGCTTACTAAAAACCGAAGAATAAGACGGTACGCATTTATCATTTAAACGTGTCTAAAATAAGATTTCAATATTCCTCTGTTACTCATATCAATTCTCACAATGTGTCAAGGATTTCCTCTTCATATTTAGCCCTTGATAAAAATATACGACACAATGGCTTAAACTAACAGAGCTACAGGAGGCAGAACTACACTGATCAATAATAATTATATTCAAAGTTGAGTAACCCTAACTACAAATCTACAAGCATTGCAGTTAACTATCTTTCACTTGATAAAACCATCACTCTTTCTTCTGTTTGTATTCCTCCAGACCGTCTTTTACGAGTTTCACGAAAGTGGAAACTTTTAAGTAAAACAGCATCTACCAAAGCCCAACCTTTAATGCACGTAACCCTCTCTAGTAGTGATAAATTTCCGAAAAGTGTAAAAAGAAAAAGAAAAAAGAAAAAAAAGAAAGAAAGAAAAAGGAAAAAACCCAGAAGATTAATTGGTTGGGGTTTTTACGCCGAGTTGGCAATATTTCAGTCATTTTACGGCGGTTAAGCAACTGAAATATGGTTGGTTTTGAAAGTTGACGTTTCCCTGACGGCCCCCAATGAGCCTACTCTTTCTTGAAAATCACGGAAACGATCTTTTACGTGTCAAGGGGGTTGTAATCCTTGTCATGGGACACCCTTTAACGTCCCATCCGACGGACCTAAAAGTTAAAAATACGTAAACAGGTAAAATAGATATCATTTTGTGTATATGAATAGGTTATATTGCAAAGGATCACATTTGTTTGTAAAAGTCGCATTCTTGTAAATATTTTATAATAAGATGATAGTCAATATTTGTAAAAAGTTTATACATTGATTGCACATTATTAAAAAGTCTATTTCGTTTGGGTGTAAAATCACTATATTCCAAAACAATTTGTACTATAGTTATTGGACAGTCACAAGATATACATTGAGGTTGAAGTTCTCTGTTTAATAAATAAGAATGTGTCAATTTTGAATGTCCGATGAGTATTCCTGAAATAATAACTTCGTCCTGGCGTTTCATTACGATGTTACACGATTTGTTTACTTAGTTTTGAATAGAATACAGTTTACTTCTGTCACAGAAATCCCAATATATTTGCCAAAGATCATTTACATTTTGTTTTATATCATATTTTAAATCTGTGTAAGAAATTTCAAAATGTACAACATCTTTTTGTAGTGCATTCTTTGCCTCTTTGTCTGCTTTGTTGTTACCATGGATACCAATATGACTAGGAATCCAGCAGAACTCAACTATTTTATTTTGTATAGTTAAAAGATAGTACTGGTTTAAAATGTCTAAAATATGTGGATGATCAAAATTCATATTACTTATAGACTGTACACAAGATAGGGAGTCTGAGAATATAGTGAAATATTTGTCATTAGAGATTTTAATGTTCTCTAGCGCAAGATGGATAGCCTTTGCTTCGGCGATATAAATTGTTACTTCATTTGGGATTCGTGCCGAGAAAACGTTGGTATTGATTACTGCAGCAGCAGCAACTTTATTTTGGTCTTTTGAACCATCTGTATAAACATCAGTTGTAGAATGTGTAGATTGTTTTATTTCGGATAACTTTTGTTTGAAAATAGCAGAATTTGTTTCAGATTTTTTTATATTCAGAAAGTGAAATGTCAACTTTTGGATATAGTCATTTCCATGGTGGTATTTCTGAACGTGATGAGTGTTTTATGATGTCCAAAGGTAAGTTAGAATCATGTAAATGTTTTTTAAGTCGGAGTCCAATTGATTTTATACACGTCTTATTGTTGACATACAAATCTTCCAACTGTGGATGGAAAACGCATTTAAATGCAGGATTGTCAATAGTAGCTTTTAATTTAACAATGTATTGGAAGATAAGTTTTATTCTACGTAGATCTAGAGGTGGTTCGTTTGCCTCGATATACAAACTATCTACAGGAGAGGTTCGAAAAGCTTCTGTGCACAGTCGAAGTCCTTGATGGTGGATTGCATCAATGGTTTTAATGTGGGATGTTCTTGCCGCTCCATATACTATACAGCCGTAGTCTAGTTTAGACCGGATGAGAGAGCGATACAGATTTAAAAGAATATTCTTATCTGCTCCCCATTTTGTGTTTGCAACAACTTTTATTATATCAAGGGCTTTTGTACATTTTTCTTTGAGCATTGCTATATGCGGAATGAAAGAGAGTTTATTATTAAAAATGACACCTAAGAACTTAATTTCTTTTACAACTTTAATTGGAGGACCATCTAATTCCAATTGCGGATCATCGTGTTGTTTCCGTTTAGAACAAAAATGCATGCATGTCGTTTTAGTTCTAGAAAATTTAAAACCATTTACATCAGCCCAGGTTTGGAATTTGTTTGGACATAACTGTAATTTACGCTCGATGGAATTCATATCCTTGAGTTATAACAGAGAACAAAGTCATCGACATATAGACTTCCATGAAAGTCGTTTTAAGTACATCAGCGAGGCTGTTTCTTTTTATATTAAATAATGTAACTGAGAAAATACTTCCTTGTGGCACACCCATTTCGTGTTCGAAATTGTCTGAAAATATAGATCCTAAGCGAACATTGAAAAGATTATTACTTAAAAATTTCTTAATAAAGTTTGGTAAATGGCCTTTAAGACCTACATTATGAAGATGTTTTAAGATATCGTATTTCCATGTGGTATCGTATGCATTTTCTCAATCAAACAAATACAGAGACGATATGCTCTTTGTTGACAAGGGCATCTCGAATATACGTTTCAAGTGTTATTAACTGGTCGACTGTGCTTCGATTTTTCCTGAAGCCACATTGTATATCAGTTAAAATGTTATTGGTATCAAGAAACCATACTTAGCGTTCGTTGATCATCTGTTCCATGGTTTTACATACGTAGCTTGTGAAGGCTATTGGTCGATAATTCGTACGATCTGAGTGGTCCTTTGGGTTTGGAATAGGAATAATTGTTGCCTGGGATCAGGAAGATGGGAAGTTACCACTTTTCCATATCATGTTAAAGAAGACATTCTTTGGTAGATTTAGGAAGGTGTTTTATGATTTGATAATGGATCTGGTCCGGACCTACAGTTGCATCATGAGACTTTTGTAGAGGTTTTAGCAATTCATCATAAGTTAATGGATTGTTATAGCATTCATTGTTTTCAGATGTAAAATCTAAAGTTTTCCGTTCTTCTTTATTCTTGTTTGAAATAACATTTGGGCTCATGTTGGCTTTGGACGAGTTTTTAGAAATAGTATTCGCTATATTGTTAGATATATCTTTCTTATCTGTGATTATTTGATTTCCTACCTTCCTACCTATATTTTGTAGCAGGACCTTTTCCTTTTATTTTCCATATAGCATTCCAGACCATATTCATAGGAGTATGGGAATTTAGATTTGAAACAAATGTTTTCCAGGATTTTCGTTTACTTGTATTTATGGTTCTACTAGCCTTTGCTCGATATATGCGAACATTATTCACATTTAAAGAAGTAGGTGATCTATTAATAGTCTTTCTGCTTTTTTGCGAGTTTTAATTGCTGCAATGCATTCTTCTGTAAACCATGACTTTTTTATTTTAGTAGAATTTGTCGAGGTTTTAGGTATGCATTTAATTGCTATTTCTAATAAAGTTTCGGTAAATGTTTGAATGGGGTCTGGTTGGTTTTCAAACTTTTCAACCGAGATATGTTGCAGACATAGCGCTTCAAAATATGGCCGATCAGTTTTGTCGAGTTTCCATTTTTTTGACAGGATTGTTTTGTGGAGGATCATTTGTTTTAACAAATCTAGGGAAATTATCTCTTCCGCATAAATCATCGTATACAGACCAGTTAAAATCCAGAAGTAAAGAGGTAAACAGGGATCCACTATTCTGATATCAATTGAAGAATATGAACCATTGCCTGGGTGAAGATACGTTTTAGAACCGTCGTTTAGAATACAAAGATTGTGGTGAGATATTGCATCTTCGAGGTTTTTGTTTTTTGGTTTGTTTTTTTTACCTTTATCCGTCATTTTATCACAAACCCATAGCCGGTTATGGGCGTTGAAATCGCATATAAGTAGGAAGGAGCTGGAAGTTGTATTAAATTTATAAGTTCCTGAGACTGTAGTTGATAGTTTGGAGGAATATAAACAGAACAAAGGGTAATTGTTTTAACTAGTGAAATACGAATTGCTACTGCTTGAAGATTTATATTCAAATTCATTAGCTATGTATGTAGTTGTTATGGACTGCTATTGAAGAACCACCAGAATCCCTGTCTGCTTGAGCGTAATGGTTATACATAGAATGGATTTTGATATTTATCTTATCTGTATCTTTCAAATGTGTTTCTTGTAGACATATGGCTACCGGGTTATGGTTCTGAACGAGTAACGATAGTTCATTGAAATTCACTCTAAAACCTCGACAATTCTATTGAATAAATGTTGGATGATTCATGATTTCTTATGTGTTACAGGTTACGATTTTTTGGAGAAAGACGTCGGGTTCGTGATGAGGAGTGTGATGGAGTAAACTCCATTTCCTCCAAGACTCCAAATTTGTTATGTATAGCGACGGGATCTTTCGCTCACTTGGGCAACCGATCGCTATAGTGTTTTGGTTTATTTTTTTGTGGAGATGAGTTACGTTTCCTAGATGATTTGGGGGCATCTGCAGCTACAGGTCTCGCAGAGGCTGCAGCTACAGACTTTAGAGAGGTCGCAGCTACAGCCTTAGCTGCAGACCCCAGAGAAGCAGATACTGAATTTATTTTACTTTTGTCCAGAGACGTCATAGAAACTGTTTTTGTTGTTGCAGAATTCTGTGGGAATATATCATTCTCACAGACTTTTGTTGACATATCCTTCATTGAGGATGATTTTAAAACTGTTACATATGATGGCAGATTTGGTTTAGGAACACTGTACATACTGACAAGTTTTTTTGTTTCGTGGTACGTTATGCGTTTTTCTGCTTTAACCTTTTGTAATTGTTTTTCTTTAATCCAAACTGGACATTGTTTAGAGGAAGACTTTACGTTATCGCACTTTGTCTTTGAATGACTGCCCAGAAAAACAAAACATATAGGTGTGGCACGATAAAAATCCCTACCTGCTCAAAGGCCCTGAGCGCCGAGCATGGGCTTAAATTTTGCAGTCCTTTACCGGCAATGGTGACGTCTCCATATGAGTGAAAAATTCTCGAGCGGGACGTTAGACAATATATAATCAGTCAATCAATCAAAGTGAGAATCGCTGTTCTTTTGAATATGACCTTAAAATGGAAACCCTGTGTCACGACAGGCGTTGGAACGTTAGAGAACCCTAACTGCTAAGGCCTGAGCGCAAGCATGGGTCTAAATTTATGGTAACTGATGATGTCTCAATATGAGTGGGGCATTCTCAAAGGACGTAAAATTTTCGTGGTAACTTTGTGGTTATAGTGTTGTATTAACTTCAGATAACATTCATAAATAGAATGCCGTAAGCATCCTTACTTACGAGATAAGTTATCCTTAATAAGGATATTTACTATGTATACCAAACAATTCTGCAAATTTTCTTACTGTTTTAAGACTTCTTAATTGTATTTTGAATGATGCAGCGACATGTGGTTTGTTCGATAATGTAAACTATTAATTTTGTTTTTCTGTTTGCAAACATGCAAGATACAGATGAAAAATGAACAAAAATATAATACGTATTTTAAAAAACCCACCCTCTTATTTGGATTCTAACGTCCCTTCTTGGGTCTTCCAGTCATATAAAGACGGTCACCACCTTCAGGTGAAGTGACGGAAAACATGCCCTATGTTGGAATATCTAAGTTATATAGCACTGAGGGCTACTTATCATGTCTTGTCTATTTCTGTTTTACTTTTAAATTGAGTTCCGGAATGAAATGACGCGGAGTGTCACGTTGTCTGATATTAATAATACCTTTCATTCCCTTAAATGATAACTAGACTGCGACATTGGGGAATCTAAACTCTTCTGCAGGTTAGGTATATAATAACCGTTTACTTTCCGATGCACCAAACAGTCAGCATCTCAGTGATAACTTACTATATGTAACGTACTTGATAGTAATCGATGTCGAGTTTACCGTCGTTTACATGAACTTTTGCAGACAATTGTGTCCTCGAGCGCGACAGGTTTGCAGGGGAGGCGCCATGGTCTGGGGTGCGATTAACCACAATTTTCGGTCATAACTGGTCGTTTTAAATGGAACCCTCACTGCTAGGAGGTATGTGGGCTTAGTCAAAACTGTTGCCCGGTCATAGAATGAACTGTTGCATGTCTGAACTGATCCATTGTTTTTTGGCAAAAATAGACATTATATAGGCATTGATAATTTGGATTTACCTTTTTGTTGGTTTAGCCCCCCCCCCCCCCCCCCCCCCCCCCCCCCCACACACACACACATTCAATTTGCTTCCGACGCCCATGCATCCGAAATTTTGTGACATTGCTCCAACGTCTAAGACTTACTTTGAAATCTCACATTTTGAATTGTTCACTGATACATGTAAGAGACAAAACCAAAAAATAATTCTTGCACAGAAATCCTTCAGGATTTCTAGTGTTGTTGGTTTTTAGTGCTTTTATATATATATATATATATATACACACACACACACACACACACACACACACACACACACACACACAAGTTGAGTTATAATCAGAAATTTCAGATTAAACATTTGCTTCTCCCCCGCATTTATTACTTAAATTTTTCCAAATGAATATATTTCGTAGATGGAAGAAAATTCGAGAAAGATATCACTGGGCATCGTCGTATGATGACGTTAAGAATTACGTAGAGAGGTGTGATCGGTGTCAAAGGAAATCTACCTTGAAGAAAGCAAAGCAGCCATTGAGACCCATACCAGTAAAGTCAAAGCCATTTGTGCAAATAGGAATGGATATAGTTGGACCATTGCAGGAAACTAGCAGAGGTAGTTCATAAAGAATTCTATACATTTTTATAAAGAATAGTTCACAGCATGCATAGATAAAATTGCAAAAAATGTATTGAGGTGTTTTCATTAAATAAGTTTACGCTCGAATGTAATTAAAAAATTAATGTCTTTTTATTAAATGAAATAAAACATTTTTTTTATTATTTAATAATTGCTTGAGTTTATTGAATTAATAATTATTAAAATTAAATCAATATGCGACTGGCCTCCTATTCCTGTATTTTATTTTCGCAATCTGCAGCTCATGTGCTTTAATGAGAGGGTAAGTATGTGGGTGCCACTTCTAAACTACTCGAAAAGTGAACATTCGAATGAAATATATACTAGTTAAATATTTGTTAAACAGGTTCAAACTCTGAAATAAATAAATGTTCCATCGACACACGTGAAACCATAATACTGGAATTAATGTAAATAATCGAAACTCATAAACTTAACGATGAATCAAATTTATGAGCTAGAATTCTAAAAATGTAAAAATTAATACATCTTCTATGGCATCTTTATGCAGTTAAAGTGATCTGCCTTTAGATAATTTTTAATAGAAATTCACAGTTTACTACTCAATTTTTAATCACTTGAAATATTCCTAACATTTTAAAAGGCCTAGATAAAGTGAATGAACATGTTATTTTCATCTATTTTTTGTCCCCCACTTGAAAAGTGGGGGATATTAATTTGGGTCTGTCCGTCGTCCGTCATTCTGTCTGTAACGCTTTCGTTTCCACACGATATCTCGAGAACCCTTTGAGCTTTCGCAATGAAATATTACATAACAACTCCCTGTGGCCTAAGGAAGACCCCTATTGATTTTGAAGTCAAAAGGTCAAGGTTCAAGGTCGTAAATTGGTACATTCTCTCTGTATGAAACACTATCCTTTCCGGGCGATATTTCAAAAAGATTTTGAGCTTTTGCAATGTAATTGTATACATAAACTCCCTAGGTCCTCTCTTACCCTTCTCAAAGTGTCCCGTCCCGTTTGATTTATTAGTATTTATTGTATTATGTGTCGCTTTTTTAGCACGGGGGTATGAGGAGAGTTATTACGTTCAAAACAGGTTCTTGGTGGACTTTATATTCTTATTACATTTATTAGAAATGTTTAATAAAGGTTAAATTAGACACCATGCATTGTGTAAAATTTTGACAATATCGAACGTGAAAATATACATGTATGTAACTTCATCTTTGCATATAATTTGCGTCAGTATAAAGCAGTTCCGTGCTCTAGTGGTATGTCTCTCGCTTCGTACGTGAGAGGGCCCGGGTTTGCATCTTAGACGATCCAATTTTTTTTTTTCGAAATGCTTTTTTTTTTTTTTTTTACTAAATGATAGTATTCAGCATGTGAAATGAAAAATATATGAGGTCTGACTTGTACAAACTCATAAAATCATCATAATAATTTTAATAAATATTCCATATCAAAAGAATCTTCTATGCACATAATATGAATAAGCAATCAAATCTTTATAAATTATCCATATTGGCATATTTTATTTGCTTCAGTATACATGTATACATTTAATAATTCTACAAATTTAGTCAAGGGGATCCGACCCCACCCCCGAACTGCGCATGGTTTACTTTTTCCCTAAGCGGGTGACACAAATTCTCGGAATTAGCTTGTTTTCTATGGAAGTAATTAATAGTCATTTGTATTCACTAATACTACTACTGTGTAGTGTTTGATTGTTTTTTTCCTGGGGTAAATGCCACGCGCCATATAGTGAAAATTATATAAATAAGCTTAATAGTTAATATTAACACATTTATAAAATGTATTTTTCTCAATGTCCAAAAAATATTTTGCACTGGTGTAGACAGGGTCCTTAAAACCTACTGGTATTCTAACGTGTTTTTTTTTAACGGTTAGCTAATGTAGGGAAAGTAACAGTAATTACACAGGGTTATCGAATTGGAAAGAAACAGATTATTATGTATTTTCCTGATGTATTAGACCACTTGACTGGATTTTTTAAACATGCAATATGATTTCATTCTATATATGAAAAAATGGGTATGTGTAAAACACGAAACGAGAAACAATGAAATGAGATTCAGCAAAATAACTAATGACCTCAAAATTTCAACAAAGTGAGAGCAGCTTGTGCCTTTGATTTCATTTTGTTAGAATCTAACTGACATGTAGGTCTGATTTATTAGCAACGTTAACCCCGCATAACTGTCTCTCACACAACCCCCCCCCCCCCCCAAAAAAAAAAACCCCCATAAATCGTTGACAAATATCTAAAAGAAATGTATTACGAATTGAAGTTGTCCGTTAAAATTAAAATCATCGGAGGTGAATGCTTGTTATCACCTTCAATACATTTTACTTACAAAACATGTGATTTTAAGCAGTATTACAGACCAATTTTCACAAAATATTTCAAAGATAAAGAAGCTATATGGCTATTTAGGAACATACATGAAGATACAAAACGTAGTTACGTTTATCTCTTTCATTTTAGGTAATAAGTACCTACTTGTCTTCACGGAATATTTGACGAAATGGGTGGAGGTAGAAGCTATAGCAGATAAGAAGGCTTCAACAATCGTTAACAGTTTATACAAGTTCATTGCGGATCACGGAGTACCAGAAGTCATTATAACCGACCAAGGCAGAGAGTTCTGCAATGAGCTAAACGATGCTGTTTGTTCAGATTATGGAATTGAACATCGGATTGCGTCCCCCTATCACCCACAAACAGGAGGGCATACGGAGCGCTACAATCGAACCCTATGTTCTATGCTATCTTCTTGTGTTAATGAACTACAAAATGACTGGGATACGAAACTTCCATTTATGCTTTTTGCCTATAGAACTGCGCAACATGAGACAACGAAGAAAACACCATTCTTTCTGGTGTATGGTCGCGAAGCCAAGTTACCCATTGAACTTGATTTACCCACTTCACCGATCCCAGAAAATGACAAGTTTGAAGATTTCTTGAAACAGCGCTCCGACGCTTTCATAAAGCTTTCTTGTGAAAGAGAAGAGGCAGCGGAAAACATAAAGGAATCACAAAAGAAACGAAAGAAGCATCATGATAAGAACATAAAAAATAAAACTTTTCAAGTTGGAGATAGAGTTTTGCTCCACAATACCCGAAAGTTAACCCGGAAAGGGGGAAAACTAGACAAATTATGGAGCGGTCCTTACATAGTTGAAGGTATTAACAAGAAGGGAACATACACTTTACAGGGACTGAAATGCGCAGTAAATGGAAATAGGTTGAAAATTTACAAGGAATCGAAAGATGATGAAATGAGTAGAAAGCCTGAAGAATCACATGGAAAACCAGATGAAACACATGGAAAACCAGATGAAACACACGGAAAACCAGATGAAACACATGGAAAACCAGGCGAAACACATAGAAAACCAGGCGAAACACACGGAAAACCAGATGAAACACATGGAAAACCAGATGAAACACATGGAAAACCAGATGAAACGCAGAAAAAAGCTGACAAAAAAAGGAATTCACCCAAAGAGGAAGACACTCCATTAACTAAAAGCCGTGGTATACCGCTTCCACCGAAAAAACGCAAGATTCCAGAAGTTGAAATTACCAATAAAACTGAATCGAGATCTCGCATTCTTTTTTATCCAGTGGATAATGAGTGGCAAGACATTAACGCTGCAATGTTTGGCCACCAGGTTAAGAATGTTCTCAAAACAGGACGTAGACGGCACGTAAATGCGAATTTCATTCCAACAGTGACGGTGTCTATGAGAGGAGATGGAAATTGCTTGTTTAGAACATTTAGTTATGTTTTATTTGGAGTTCAATCATATCACAATGATGTACGAAATAAAGTTGTTGGCTTTATGAAGGAGAATAAACATCTATTGCAAACCATGGAAGCGGATCCAAAATATTTGAAACGTTCGCGGATGGAACATGAAGGTTCCTGGGGTACTGATACAGAAATCCGTACATTCGCTACAATTTGCAATACAACGATCTTTGTTTACTGCAAGCACGGGATGAATGACAAAAACAACGACAATTACGTCTGGCTGCCGTACCCTCCCCTACACGAGGGAAAAAACGAATCCAATTCGAAATGCATTTTTATTATGAATATTGGAAACCATTACGAACCTGTATTGGATGTAACAGAGGATATTTACAGCAGAACACCTTACATCTACATCAAAAACTTCGTGCCAAAGAAATACCACCAGTATATTTCAAAAAGAATGCTTGAAGCTGCACTGGTAAACAATGAAACCGACTCCAATATTGTCAGAGAATTAGAAAGACCAGAAGACGTATACGTATTGAAGTTCAAAGATTTTCCCCATCAAGTAAAAGGTTTAGAAAAATTAAGCGGGGAAATAAATCCAAATGTGTTCAATTTATTGTGTGAATGGGAGGATTTGGAAGACAAGTTTGTTGCAAAAAAATCGAAATATGATACCCCTTAGTAAACGTTGAAAATACATTAAAGTTAGTGGCAAGTTTCTGTGCTCTTTTTATAGTTGTAGTTGTAATAAATAAATATATAAAAATATATATCAATTTGGAATTCTTTAAGGTACTTTAGTTGCTTTGAAATGAAATCAAAGAATTGTGATCTCCGCTTCCGGTGTCAGTGGATGGGAGACCATTATTTATGGCATGTTGTGTCAAATATAAACACCCTATCATATAATTATGTCATTCAAAAGTAATTTCCAGCGATTTTTTGGCAGATTAGGTCAAACATGAAGGTCAAGGGGTAAAAAACCATAGCATGCTCGAGAACGTCTTGTTTCAGGAATGCAAATACGAAACCCCTATCTTTTCCCAATCTAGAAATATACAGAAATATACCATTTTTGAAAAGTAGGTCAACCTTCAAGGTCTAGGTCACAGGGTCAGAAAACGTAGTTTTAGAAAGGATTATACATATATAAAATGATAGCCATATCTCTTTCTTTTTTAAAAATCATAGTATATTTGGTAAGATCTTGTAGCAGGTAATATACATGTGAAATACGAAAGCCCTATCTCATTCAAAGGTTACGACAAAGGTTAAAGTTTTTGTGACAAATTTAAACAGACAGACTTGCAGACGAATGAGATTAAATGTCCCCTTGTCCCATTGAGGACACCAATGCCAGGCTCTTTCATGGGATAGATTGGGGGGGGGGGGGGGGGGGGCGTTATCAGGGGAAAATGACAGCTAAAAAAATTTATTAGCTCGCACCTCCTCCTTCCCAACCCCGTACACATTGAAAGTCATGTGCAGATAAATATAGAAGTAACATTTTTCTACATTGATGAATCTCAGCCAATCACAAAGAAATAGGAATTATTAAATCATATTTTATGGGGCCCATATAAGAAGTGGTGTTAAATTTGCTTTCACGACATTTAAGGATATTTAAAAAAACAAAAAAAAAACCAAAAAACCAGGAGACACAGTTATCTTCACCGACCCTATCCAACCCTGGGATGAACGAATATTGAGTATTACATCTCATTTCATAAGATATTATTGTATAATATAGTGAAAAAGTAGGGGGTCATATTTCTATGGGGGTCATTTTTCAACGTGTGTGGTGTCGTAGAATAAACGGTCTGGAAGGGTTTTCTACAGTCGAAAAATGACCCTACTTGCCGTAGAATAATGACCGGGGGGTCATTTTTCTACGTAGAAATTTGACCCCCGGTCATTATTTTACGGGGGTCACTTTTCGTCGTTACACCGGCGAAGGGCTGCAAAATTTATATGTATGTTCGGCGCTTACGATTTTTGAGCAGAGAGGGATCTTTATCATGTCACACCTGCAGTGACACGGGGCCTCGGTTTTTGCGGTCTCATCCAAAGGATCGCCCCATTTAGTTGCCTCTTACGAGAAGCAACGTGTACTGAGGACCTAATTCTAACCAGTATCTCCACGGGTCTTTTGAATCATTGCTATAAATACCAATTATAGAATGTTTAGACGATTTCGTTTCGGATAGTTTTTGCATGGAAAGAAAGATTACATGTAACATCCAGAAAATACCTGCAAAACTATTATAGACACTTTCGATTCCCCTTTTCTGCTTCGCATCATTGAAGCTGACAGTTGGGAAACCACCTCACGATTAAAGAAGGATCCAAGACTTATATTATGTATCTCGTTTAGAAATTATAGAAAGTTTCCAATTGATTTAAATAAGTTTAACTAAATACCATTAAATTGACTTTTTCAACTCCCTCTATCCTGTGGAGATTCAGGTTAGAATAGTTCTCATAGAGGCAACTAAATGGAACGGTCCTTCGGATGTGATTGTAAACACCTAAGCCCCGTGTCACAGCGGTGTGGCACGATAAAGATTCCTTCCTGCTCAAAGGCCATAAGTACCGACAATTGGCCTAAATTTTGCAGCCCTTCAACGGCAATGGTGACATCTTGATTCTCGAGGGGGACGTTAACAAGGGACGACGAATATGATCGGTCAAAAGGGGATGCATGCTCCTCTACGACACATGATCCCATTCTTAAATTGAGTCGGGCTACTGATTAATGTTACGGGGGTTTCAACAGTCTCGTTTAAAGTAACAATTTCTCATATAATTCTTTATAAATGATTCTACAATAACTTTCAACTGCCGGAAAATTACATTTCCGGGCCTGCCGGTGCAGTGAATTCTAGGATTGACAGGAGAAGGCCAGTTTAATTCATGTTTCTAAATTTGTCTTTGAATATTGAAAAGTTTAAACTGTTTGCTTCTCGTCTAAGGAAAATGAGATTAATAAAAGAGTCATTTATTTTCCATGTTGGAGTGTTACATGTTATCACATCAAACTGGTAAAAATGCGCAAATGAAAATAAAATGATATACATGTACATGAGAGGATACCAATTGGCCCTTTAAAAAAAACTAAACCGTGGTAAAATTTGAAAATATGCCAAATATATCAATCTTCAGCCTCCCCAGAAAACAGAATAAATCCCTTAACCACGAATGTATTCCAATTTGCTTTAAACAAATTAACTTTCGTTGTAGTAATCAATGGTGTTGTTGTTGTTGTTGTTTAACTCTAGCCCGTTTGACCTGAGTCTAATTCATAATATTGGTTGTCTTCACTTTTTGCATTTGATTTAATTTTTATATTATTAACATGACTCTGCGCTTTTGCGGTTTGCACCACGTACGATATACAGTGTATATATTTTATTCGTTATTCCTTTTAATTGGTAATCTACTGTACCAAATTCTCTCGAGTTTCTTGCTCTTGATAAGCTGAAGTAGTAAGAAATCATTTAACATTCTGTATAGATACGTTTTCATATCATCAGTAATATGAAATATAACTTTATATTTCAAAGAAGACCTCTGCCTTTCATTAGTCATGGATTCACGTGCTAACCAGAAGTGTTTACATAAACAAATTGTATAACACACCTTTAGGTCAAGATGAGTTTCGCGGTGACCAAAAAAACAACAAAACAATGACTTGAGGCCAATGTATGGGATAACACAGTTAAACTTCAACATAGGGACAAAAATCACCTCTAAGGAACCCCAACGAAAACTTACGAAACAACCCATGATAGCCCGGATGACACCAGCTGTTCATATATACCAGTTGAGTGTGTGTAACAGTTGCAGAGTGTTGTCTGTTGGCAACATGGCATGGACTACATTTAGTATGAATAGCATCGTCGTATCCTTAATCACAGCGTCTTTTGTTTTACCTGTACACTGTGCAAAATTATACTCCATATGTGACAGATTTCCGAACGACAAAAGTTTCTATGACTTAAAAACTGCCGACTTGGATGGAAATAATCGCACATTGCAGGCGTTTTCAGGGACTGTAACCTTGGTGGTAAATCTAGCTACATTCTGAGGTAATTTGTAATCCAACACAAATAATGACGGCAAATTTTTGGTCAGATCAATATCAGTTTAGGAAATCGTTTTTCATTCCGTATATTATGCTATTTTTGATGAAGCTCGAGTTTAGAGGGAAAACAGCAGGATGTTTTCATTTTAGTTGTCGGTTTCAGGACTTAAGTCTTGTGTTTTAGGAAATTGTTTTCATTTCTACCACGAGGATAAAATCGCTGCTAAATTGCCATATACAAAGCTAGTTATGGATGCTAGATTTTCATTACATCTGTGTACTTAGTGTAACTCGGTATCCAGAGAGGTTACCACATTACATGTACAATACTGAATATCCGTTCTTTGTTTCCCGATTACAAACAATAGCAATGTCACAAGGGCTTGTATAACTGTACTGGTAGTATTAAAATATATCCGATAACATCCTCAATGTATTCATGTTTTACCTTTGTAGCTGTATATATGCTTATTGCAAGCTGACGCATATCAAAATCACAGATAAAACGAATATCATCGATTAAAAAGAGCCTCATCATTGGATGAGATATAAAAACCTAGATTTTCGCTATATAGATTTCGAAAGTTTATCTAGAGGGCCAGTACTATTCTCTTTGCAAGAAATTTGACATAATCTGTTCAGTATAGTAATTTTGCAGTGGATTATTCGTGTTACTTTTTTTCTGTCATTAACCGCACCTCTTATGTTTCAGGATTTACCTATCAGTACCACCAGTTGAATGCATACATCAAATATGACAAAAATCTCAAAGTTCTTGGCTTTCCTTGTAACCAGTTTGGCCACCAGGAACCAGCAGCCAACAAAACAGAGCTCCTTAATGGGTTGAAACATGTTCGTCCCGGAAGCGGTTTTCATCCTGCATTCGATATAATGGGCATAGGGGACGTGAATGGAGATCGTGAATCTGACGTGTACACGTATTTAAAGGTATCAAAAGCCCTGGCATGAACAAATGTAATTATAACCAACATTCAATTTGAAGTATAAAAATCATTTTAATTATGCATTTCCGGGGGCTCTTTGAGTTGCCTCTTCAGACGGAAATGACGACGATAATGGTGATGACTGGTGACATTTCCGTGGAATAAAGATAATGGTTAAATGATGCTGGTTTGAATTGCTGCTTTAAATAACAGTTACCTTGTTAAGTGGTGGTGTTGGTTGTATTAATTCTGGACTTGTCGTTTTCGTAGTCCAGACTTACATTTAACGTGGAAAAAATCCCACACTGCATATTTTTTATCCAATCATTCTGTTAAATTTATTTTTACTGCTTTGCACGACGGTTTAAAACTGAAAAATAATGGATTTTATTTTTAGTCTCATTGCCTGACCCTAATCTAATTTTCGTTATAATGTAACTATTGTACATTCCATTATACACTGTAATGCCTTTACAATCTAATTGTCAGACAACTTTTTTTTTTCATAGGAAAGATGTCGTCTTCCAGACGAAGCTAAATTTTCTCCGCACGAATGTTTCTGGTCCAAATTTAAGACGCGTGATGTGGCGTGGAACTTCGAGAAATTCCTGATAGACAGAAACGGCGTGCCTGTGTTTCGGTTCCTATCCGTGGTAGAACCAATGGACATCCTGGACCTCTCCAAGATGCTTCTTTATCCCAATTCCTGCAATAGTTCCTGTGTCGCAAATGTACTCCATTCACTGGAAACAAAATATCCAAAGAATTAGAAATCGACATTTGTTTTAATACGTCAATCTGATATTTACAAAATAGGATTCTCTCATCGGGTTAAATGCTAGCGATTTCTCTTGATATCTTCGTTTCTATGTCAGTAATTCAAATCTATATTATGTCCGAAATAAGAACAGTCTTTATTGATTGAACCCCTATTTTTTCCACACATAACCTTATAGCGTAATAAATCTTCATTACAGTAAACTATTTTTATAGCAAAAATGCTATTTAGAGTTTGTAATGTTCTAACTATTATGTAATGAACTGATACTTGACAAGCGTCTTCAAAACTCGCAGGAAGATGCTTTGATAACGTGCTAAGTCATTTAGTTGTGCATTCCTAAATGCTTACGCATGTCGTCAGTTTCATTCGTAGTATTAGAAAATGTAAAATACTGCTCCTTATATCATTGCTAGAAATAACATCCGTACTTTTATATACGATTTGTTGTGAGCAAGTACAATGCAGCCATGATTCAATTTAAAATGAAATGACATTGTGTATATGTAACAAAAGGTTGTTAAATGTATTAAAATTAGAAATGTCGATTGTTGTAAATTGCTTATCAAACATAAGACACTTATTGACTTGTGCGTCAAAAATCAGTCGCAAAGCACTTATCTTGTTTTTTCACAATTGTCTATTGTCTCACCTTGCAAAGGAACATGAACTCTTGAATTATATAGAGGTGAAAAATTCCTTTACATAAGGATTTGATTGAAATGTACAGACTTTTTCAGTACAACAATTCCCCACAAACCTTTTATATTATTTATGCCGGTTTTTCTTTAGATGATGCTTTCCCCATCACATGGGAATAGCATTGTACTTCAGCCTTTCTTTTACACTACTGAATGACATACTTCTTAGGAAAAAAACCCGTTTCCATTTGCTTTCCGTTCCGTCGAAAATTTTTCACTCATATTAAGACGTCACCAGCTGTAGGTGAAGTACCACAAAGTAGACCTATGCTTAGTGCTTAAGGCAGTAGCAGTGAGGGTTCCTTAACGTGCCAAGGCCTGTCACGATACCTCCGTGTTTAAGGCCATACCCGAAAGACAAAGACCTGTGATTCTCACTTCTAACCGCCGTAAAATGGCTGAAAACGGCGTAAAACCATAAACAACCAGTTTAAATGCCGAGCGTTGGACGAACCAGCATACGCTTATATACGTCTCAAATTTGACTGGCCATGGCATGAGCGGGCTCGAAATCACGACCCTCTGTTACGAAGCGAATGTTGTACCACTTATCATATGTTTCCATTGAAATACTTTTTTGCTAAGCAACATAAACACCGTATAATATACTTATGATAAGTACGCTGTCTGTATAAAAATTCAGCCTCGCACAAACACGGTCGTTTAATGTTATACCATTTATTCGACTGCCTCCCGATAGCCAGTAACAATTATATGAAAATATAGTTCCCTATGTAGATTAAAGTTCTACAGTGTCATTGGAAACTGCTATTCGATACCTTGTACTTTCTGTGATCAAATGAACGAGTAAAAGTAAATACCAAACCACATGCATTGATGTACATCCGGTTGACTCTGTTGAGTGCATGCAAATGAGATCGACATAACCTCATTGATCCCTGATAGATCTTCACTCCATAGAGCACATAAATCGTATGATTTATACCATCGTCGTTTCATTTGACGACACATTAAAAATACATAATATCAAACGTAAATGCATGTGTTTATTTCAATACTGCTAAGGGGTCTCCGTAGCTGAGTTGTTAGAACATTGTGTTCAAAATCACACGTCTTCTCACCTCTTGTCGGCGCGGGTTCTCGCTCGCGCCGATATATGTGAGAAAATTTGCCAGTATAGTTTCGGAAGGTCGGTGGTCTCTTCCGAGGTACATTGTATCTGGGTTCTCTCCCCCACCAGTAAAAAGTGGACGTCACCAGATAACTGATAAATTGTTGAGTGTGGCAGGAAACAACAAACATTCAATACTACTAATGTATAATTATTTTTATTGGTGGATAAGTATTTAGAGGCTGGTAGGGACACTGGATGCAGTAATATCATTTAATGTTAGGGTGCTCGCTTGGCAACTGTCTGATCCTGGCTTCGGATCCTCTGGGGCTGTTTCTAACCTAAGACACAATAGCTCTTCCTTCACCATGCCCTCAGTATTACAAGAGAGATCGTTCAAATGAGACCTCAATTGAAAACCAAGATCAAGATAAGACGTAGGCACAACAAAAAAAACCTCATTGCTACAGACTTGTGTGACATGCAAAGGTCAAAGATTATGACAATGAATTCCGTGTTTGCCCAACTCCATATAGGACCTATAGATTTATCACTGTTCGTTATCTTCACTTTTTCATACAGCTGGTGACGTCTCAGTATGTAGTGGTGGATCCAGGATTTCCGAAAGGGGACACATGTGAAAGCCAAAATACAAAATACTTAGCCAATCTGTCTGGAGTTTTACTCGTATTATTTTGTAAATTTGTGACGAAAAGTGGGGGGGGGGGGGCTCTAAATCCAGCACTAGTATGAGTGAAAATTTCTTGAATGGGGCCAAAAACAGCATGCACTGTTTGGTGACAATGTAACCCATAAAATATACGTTGAGGTTAAGCCGGGTATTAGTATTTTGTATGGTGAATGATTTGTACCTTTTTACAATGTGTTGTATATTCGTCATTTCGAGGCGAAAAGATTGATTGTTTGTTTGTTTTACGTCGCATCGAGAATTGTTCACTCATATTGAGACGTCACCTGCTGTAGGTGAAGTACCACAAATTTAGACCTATGCTTAGCGCTCAGGGCCGTAGCAGTGGGGGTTCTTTAACGTGCCAACGCTGGCCGTGACACGTTTTTTTAGGTCATATCCGAAAGACCCGTTATTCTCACTTCTAAATGCCGAGCGTTTGGCGAAGGAGCAATCACTTAGGTTTGACGCGGCCATGGCACGAGCGGGGCTCGAACTCACGACCTCCAGTTTACGAAGCGAACACTCTAACCACTATACTATCACGACCGGTTGAGGCGAAAAGACGACAAAATGATCATTAGCGATTTTTCGCCCCGAAATAACGAAACGACAACAAAATACAGGCGAAAAGACGACAAAGAAAACCTGTAAGAGGATCTATTTTATCGTTTTTTCTCTTGTTTTTTTTTTTTTTTATATTTCACACAATTATCATACAAATATGCAGATGTAGAGATAAAAGACAATAACCAATATGAAATGAATAAATAACACAATTGCATATATATAAATCGTTAATTCTTAAGAGAGAGAGAGGGGGAGAGAGAGAGATGTAACTATTTAAAGACCATGTGAAATGAATAAATAAAATCACAAATATAAATTGTAAACAATTTTCAGGAAGAGAGAGAGAGAGTGAAAAGGTGAGAGACGGAGAAAGAGAGAGAAAGTTAGTTGATTAATGGGGACCATTTATTCCAGTCAGTTTTAAAAATATCTATACCATTCTTTTCCTTATAACTGTATTTGAGGATTTTATATGTTTGTCTCAGATCATTTATTAGGGCTGTAACAGCTAGCTGGTTTATTTGGCATCTATTCCTATATATATACTTTTTAATTATAATAAGTAATGTATTGTATGACCTTCTCTGTGTATGTTTTATTTCACCAAATATGAATGTTCTGTCATCCAGTTCTAATTCTAATAACGAAACGACGACAAAATACAGGCGAAAAGACGACAAAGAAAACTTGTAAGAGGATCTATTTTATCGTTTTTTCTCTTGGTGTTTTGTCGTCGTTTCGAGGGAAACGATAATGACTTTCTGCCTTGAAGCAAAGAAAAAAAATGACAATTAACGACTGTATCGAGTCAGTAACATGAAATAAACGCGGAGAAATCATTTGCAAATTACATACTGATAGAATGAAATACACAAAGAACATAGCATACATACAACACATTTAATTCAAAATACAGATGCGTATGCATAATTATAAGTAATGCACATAGCATGCTTGCCTAGAAAAAGCATCAAATGCGGACAGCTATCTACCCAAGAACGGGGCTGTGCACTTACAAATATGTTAGATGCTCTTTATTCTGATAAATTGTTTCTAAATTTGTTGTCTCTTCGAGATTAACAATTATTTACCGTCACTTTGTATGTACATATTCATTGATTGAAGAGAGAGAGAGAGAGAGAGTACTATTTTGATGTACAGTGTCAGTTCACAGAAGGAAACAAATTTGATCACTTGCAGGAACCTCTATAATAATTCCTGATATCGAGAGTACAGACACGTAACATCGGGTTTTTTTTAAAATAGGGGATGGGACAATCGGAGTTCACTTCACACTTGCATTAAAATTTTGACAAATAAGAAAAAATAGATTTAGAGTACTTCTGCCCAAATCTCAATACCCTATAAATTGTAGGAAGGGGGGGGGGGGGCAAATGTTAGGTCACTACACGTATTCTCCAATTCAGCACTTCAAACTTTACATGTAGAAAATATGGGATTTATATGTTAAAATAACGGCAAAAGTAAATTGTAAAAAAAAGGAAACAGACCACAGCCCCCTGCTCACCCCAACCTCCTGTTTCAACATGTCTGGTATAAATTTATATCAAAAAAATTTCTTCAGTAGAATACAAGTACCTGAGCACTATAAGTTAATTTTATATGTTTCCTTCTTTGTAATTATAATTATCCTCAACAGATAGCAAATTTTATATTGAATTCCTACAAAATCAGACAACAAAAATAACTAGGATATTTCAAGGTGAAAAGTTACTAATTCCGGTATCGTTTTGACGTCTTTTCGCCTCAGAGACGACATAACATCAGGCGAAAAGACGACATAATAGGTCTCAAATAAACGCATCAAAAACCCAAAACCCAAAAAACAAAACAAAAAAAAAAACAAAAAAAAAAAAGAACAAAAGAACCCCCCCAAAAAACCCAAAACACAAAACAAAACAAAAAAAAAACAAAAAACCCAACAAACCAAAGAAAAAAACCAAAACAAAACAAACAAAATTAAAAAAAACAACAAAAAAACCCCCCAAAACCAAACAAAACAACCCCCCCCCCAAAACCCAAACAAATAAAACAAAAAAAACCCCAAAAACAAAAAACAAAAAAACAAAAAAGAAACCAAAAAAAAAAAAAAAAAAAAACCCCAACAAACAAACAAACAAAAAAACCAAATAAAAAAACCCCAAAAAACAAACAAACAAAAACCCAACTCCACGCTGTGTTGCAAAACGTTAAAACATGTTTCTCCTGCGAAAGCATCAGGATGTGACAGCATTTAGTGATAAATGATAAATTACCTTCATACAAGGAGCACGCCAAAGATCAAGAGCCCTGTTTTACAGTTTCAAAGATCTACGTATCTCCACCTCGTTCAATTATAAAGTTGTAGGGTATAACAGACTTCCGGACCTCAAGCATAGGCCCCATTCACTGGCAATGGTGACGTCTCCATATGAGTGAAAAATTCTCGAGCGGGACGTTAAACATTACATAATCAATCAATCAATCAAACATAGGCCCCATTCATACCACTGAGAAATCGTGTGCATGTGGGCTTAAAAATTTCACTGAAGAGAACATTGCAGGACTTTAAAAATACATCAACTAATATGGCAGTCTACGATTCATTACAAATGGCGACTAAAAATTCTATTACAAATACGGTTGCGGCATAAAGTAGGTAAAAAACGAAATGTCTGTATAAACAATAAAAGGTTGAATAACTGCCTACACAAACAGAAAATGGAAGATCACGGGATATACAGCATGTTCGGGACACACTGTCTACCACCCCTAATAATGATCCCGATTACGAATTGATGTAATGATCGACGAAAATTCGACTAAGAAAGTTCTTTATAGGTCAGTATAGAAAGGTCAACTTTTCAGAAATGTTTACATATACTTTATGACTATAAAACATTTCCAAATATATCTGTACATCTGTTGCATGATAACTTTGTAAATATATTTATGGAGAAAACGTTTATGCTGTCCAGTCGTTTTCTGTATTGAATAAAATATTTATAAATTAATACACATGCTCCCGACTATTTCTTCACCCATGTGTCACGACCCTAACAATGATTCGATGAAGTAGACAAGAGTATAAAAAGTCGAGACGAGCCATCGGTATTTAATGACTGTCACAAATGGAATAACGATGCTGAAAGTGAAACCTCTCCTTCACACTGTTACAGAATTGTAGGGTGTGAGGTGTGGGCGGACTGTCGACGGGCTTGGTGATATTTCAAGCGTTGCTATACTTCACAGACGAAAAACATTAATCTTTTCAGCGCTTGTTTATGAATTTGACCCACAACAATGGAACTGTCATTGCTGTTAAAGTACATCATATTAAAATGTAAGAAGTGAACGAACCGCATTGTCTGTACGCAATATCATATTATTTCCGCTTTATTGGGGCGGGGGGGGGGGGGTGGGGTGGGGTGGGGGGTGAGGGGGTTAAGAAGCAGTTGGTCAATGCTAAAACACAAATCATTAAATTGTCTTTTTGTGATTTTAATATATCGAATATAATCTACAGTTTGCTGATTTTAATTGATAAAATAAATAATACCTGAGGGGATACTTTAATTCACCAAACAAATTATTATCAGGAGTAATATCAGTCAACGTTGTGGTCCTTGTCATGCTTCGCGTGGCACTTCACACTGATTGCGATTTGGTCAATCAAGTTATTGTCTTTTTACAGCACATCAATTGTTTTGTTTACTGAAACTCTCTCATGGATGTCTTATTGCTGCATTCTTCTGTGTATTTCTATGTCCGGGGTATGGAATTTACACTCCTCCTTGTAACGAGTTAGGGATCCATTTTATAACCCATATCATGCGAAATATGATTCGTCTTATCATATCCTATGGTTCAAAAAACATAATTTATCGGGTGATTACAATTTACAGGGGACATGTAATCTGATGACGCCCATCTAATCGTGTGGTGTTTATATTATCAGCGTTTTTCAATAAATTCATAACAAATATCACTGTTTGACCTAACACACTTCGCAGATGAGCAGAACTTTAGTTCTCTCAGAATTCAGCGTATCTATTGCATACACAAATATTTTGTACGCTCAAATGAAATAACTTTCCCCCCTCCCAACTTGTTCTAAAACCTTTATTAAAATTCATGACTGAAATCATGAGATAACATCCCCTCAGCAGAAATACTAAGGTCTGTACATGATGTTTTTACGATAACCATAGAATTTGATGGGATTTAAGGTATCCAGTTTTAGTTCACTTTCAATGATTCAAGAGTCATTCAGATGACCTATTGCCACTGGTCAGCGTCCGTCTGCATTAACGTTAATTTAAAAAAACTTGAAACGTCTTAATGACTGCCTTTCCATTTTTTCAAGTTTGGTATGAAGCATCTTTGGGACAAGAGGGACATAAATTGTAAACTTGAGGACTCCTGCCATCCCGGACCTTCGGAACGGCAATCAGTGAGAAGTGGAAAAACGTGACCGATTTTCAAAAATCTGTAAGAAAACCTTAATGCATAGTCATGTAGAGCAGGGAGACCTCTACCAAAATTAAATTTCAAGAGGTTTTGATTCCAGGATGGGACAGAACTTGTTATATCGAATTGGTATGAAACATTTAGATAATTTTTTAAATACTATATATAGAAAATTGAAGCTAAATGGTTATTTACAAGGAGCAGTTAGACAGCCCTTTACGAAAATTATAAATATGATTCCAGGGGTTAAGGGTTTTTGATACCAGGGTGGGGCCAAAATGGTCATAGTAATTAAATTTGTGTTAACAGTTAAACATTTATTATTGTAAATTCCATGATCCCAGAGATAAAGGTATTAGTTCCAGTTTACTTGTTTTACGTCCCTTTGAGAATTTTTCACTCGCATTAAAACGTTACCAGCTGGAAGCGAAGTACCGCAAATGTTTAGCGCGAAGGGTCGTAGTAGTGAGGGTTCTTTAACGTGGCAACGCCTGCCGCGACATGGAAACGTAATTCCGAAAAACCCGTGATTCTAGATCTCACTGATCTCACTCTTACACGTCGAACGTTTGGCCAAGGAGGAATTGCCACCTGTGGCCATGACACAAGAGGGTTTCGAACTAACGATCTCCCAGTTACGAAGCGAACGTTTTACCACTGATGTTTTGGTTCCAGGATGGGGCCAAAATTACCGTGATTATTGTCTTTATCATTTGAAAGATTTCTTTAATTTTGATAACAGTATATGACAACTAACTGCACGTTAAGAAAAGTACTAAAATTGTGAATTTGGCAATCCCAGGGTTCTGATTCTAGGATGGGTGTAAGATAGTTATACAGTGTAAAGGTATCGAATGCTATGTAAAGTTTCTCATAGCATGAGCATTTTCGGAAGCATTTGTGTTTTAAGAAGATATCTTGTTTTACACTAGTGCTGAATATTAGAATTTTGCTTAGAATATGCAGAACAGAAATTATTGCAGATTTCATGGCCCATTGGGGCTAGTGATGCTTTTAACTAATACTCAGGTGGCCGATAAGGCCTGTGGGATTCCTGTTTGATTTTGCATGGTTAAATCACGAGACGAAAACATTGAACGGACGTATAAAATGACAACCCAAAGCGACCCGAGCTCGAGCCATCCCCTTCCAACTGAATAGTAATGGGGGACCGACTATTCCCTGTCAAAATCGATCACAATAACCAGTCACGAAATTCTGCATATGCACCACTTCTTTGATTCTAGAATGACCATTCAGCTGTTGTAGAGAAAATGTTAAAGACATGTTCCTTCTGTTGTCAATCACAAAATTTTGACGTATACTGAACGTTTAATGATGCCTATATACGTCATCATCCCTACTCTTCCCAAATTACTGAAATATTTTACGACATTTTGTCCTAGAATGAAATATCAAGTATCCTGGAGCTTTTAAATTCTGTATTTTTTATATTTGTGACCGGAAGCAGAAAGTATTTTGAAAACATTTTTTTTATCACTATCAAAGTACACTTTAAAAGGGGACATCAATTTTGTTGTCCCTGCCTTCCAACAATAAAATTATACCGACATAAAACAACAATTATTGTGATGAATTGTGTGTGTGGTGATGAGGAAATGAACCATTATGTAGCTTGCGGTAATCGAAGCCGAATGCCTCTGAAATAGACCTTCATTGTGGTACCTGGAATACTTAAAAGAAAAACTGCTTCATCACTGCTATTGATCAGTGATAAATGTGGAATATTTTCTTTTCTTACAAAACCAATTTCCGTTGATAAAGAACATATCGCGAATACTGTGTAGCAAGACATTCCATCTTTCGATATGGTAAATTTAGAACATCATTGCAATAATAAAATGATTGTGTAATTTTTTAAAGACGACCTTGAAAACAAATTACTAAGTCTAACACTTTGAAATTAAGAGTATGTATTGTATCTGTACTGTCGGTTTGAATGGTTGCAGATGTAAAACCCTGACCTGACTAAAATATATAAATCAAACAGAATAAATAAGAATACCGGTGATTACAAGAGCAAAACGTGTCTTCTTTGGTAAGTTTCACTGTTGCCTCTGCTTCGTTGGCATCCTATAGTCATTTGGTGGTGTATTCAAAACTTTTGAATTTTTGATATTTTCATTACAAATGCGATTTATTTAAAGTTTGTTGGTATTTTTAATTTGAAGTTTGTTTGTTGATATTTTTAATTTTTTCTTTAAAACAAAAACAAAAAGAAAACGGACGGCGGCGACTGTCCTCGTATTGTCTGTTACTGTGCTCCGCTTTGAATTGGAACGAAGTATATTCTATCCGTATTCTGTATAAAGACATGTTATTAGAATATGGAGCATCCTTGACGGTGCCTTTTTCCCCTCTGGGTCAAAGTAGAGGATATATCTCTGGCTGGGTTGATTAGAATTTAAATTTTACTTAGAAAATTAATGCTATACTAATTTGATTTGTTGTAAACTTGACATTAAGAAACTCAAAGGGAAAACAAGAGGCCCGCATGCCGTCAACGAAAAGGTGTGTTCAATAGCTATCAGAGTGACAATATGAGTTTTGGAAACGAGTATATTCATTAAAGGACTACCCACACATCTAAATGTCAATAACTGGTTTCGATGTTTTAATTACCTCTCCAGTATCTCGCATGTATTAGTATTACAGTATACCTCATCTACTCATTGCGGGGGAAACCAAATGGATTTTATATCATACATCCTACACTTCAATATACGATTTCACGAAACCGATGATTGAGTACTACGTGATGTATTGTCTCTAAGTATACAAAATAATTGTCACGTTGTCAGTAAAATACCCAGAACAGTCAATTGGATATATTTGAAATCAATTCTGTATTCTCAACAGCAGGTAAAATCCAATCAATCAATAGCTGACAATTAAGCGTAATGTCTCTATAATACTGATAGCAAGCTCTAAAGATTAGGACAGAGAAAATACAAAGAATTGTCAACATCGCGAAAAAACTTTCATGCATATGAACGTACGTGCATTAGCTCAATTTCATACTTGTTTGATGTACTCTGTGTCATACTTACGGGTGTTTTTTCGACAGGACTTCCGGTACACCCTTTCTGTTCAATTTCTTGGCTATATGTGAGGTATTTATAATAATCAAAATATCAAAACAAAGACTGTGACACAAAGATGCTTGTGGACAGGACTTCCAGTGCCCCCTCGTTGTGTTTGTAAATGTTCAATAGATCTATACTAATCAGTTTTTAAAACGGTTTCTGTACGCTATTGTCTATTCCACTGAAATAAGAAAATTTTGATGTTACATAATTATATTCAAACAAGTACAGCTTTTCAACAACAACAACAACAACAAATTCGTTATTGACCCCGGGACTTGGACAAGTCTATCGCAGAGAAAACTCTATGGCGAAGGACAATAAATACTGGTACAAGTTTGGATCAACCTATAAAGTTTAATTGAAATCTACGACGTAATGAGTTGCGAATTCAAGTTATTTTGATAGAATAGCTCCTTTAACAAGATGTGTTTGTGAAACACGAAAGCCCCCGATAATGCCAAATTTCAATAATGACCATGCCAATGTTAAAGTTTTTAAAAAGTAAGTCACAAGGTCTACTAACTTGGTACCAACAGGAAGTTCTTATCACAAGAAAATACTCATGTGAAGGATGAAAGCCCTAGTATTTATCATTTAGAAGTTATTGCCAAAGTCAGCATTTTTAAAAAGTAAATCAAATGCCAAGGTAAAGACGTTTAGTGCTAACGGAAAGATCTTGTCACAAGGAATACGCATGTCAAATATGAAAACCCCGGTACTTACCATTCAAAAGTTATGACTAAGGCTAAAGTTTGTAAAAAGTAGGTAAAACAAGGTCAGTGTTACAGAGCCAAAATATTTGGTACCAACGGAAAGGTCCTGTCACAAGGAATACTAATGTGAAATATGAAAGCCATAATACGTACCATTTAAGAGTTAGGAGCAAGGTTAAAGAATTTAAAAAGTAGGTCAAACACCAAGGTGAAGGTCACCAACGTTGGTACCCACGGAAAGGTCTTGTCACAAGGAATACTCTTGTGAAATAAAGCTCTAGCATTTCATATTCAAAAGTTATTAGGAAGGTTAAAGTTTAGGACAGAAATACAGAATAACAGACGGGACAAAAACAATATGTCCCCGACCTTCGATCTCGGGGGGGGGGGGGGGGGGGGGGGGGGGGGGGGGGGGAGCGCATAAAAATATGTTGAAGGTTAATTTTTTTTCCATAGACAAATAAAAAGAACTTCAAAAATTTTGGGATTTCATTCCCTTTGTAATATGCACCATACACATTGTGATGTTTCCTTGTACCAATTTTCATCAAAATCCATCAAAGGATTTAGGATGAGTTGCGACGACAAGGTATTTTGCATTAAAAAAATCCAAGTCCAAGGGCTAAAACTCCTTCAAAAATGTTGGGACAGCATTCTCTTCTTATATGCACATCTTTCTTTGTACTAAGTTTCATTAAAATCCCCCAAGGGTATAGGAGGAGTTGCGAAGACAAAGGTGACAGACGGGCGACAGTGGTCAAGCATAATATATCCGCATAAAATGCCCTTAGCCTTTTTAGCCATAATCACGATTCGCATAGGCCCTTTTAAGCTTGATATAAATATATCCTCCCCAAACAACTTTACGTGAAATAATCATTATAAATTCAGTTGATATGTGTACTGTTAGACGCTTCCAATTCAAGTCGGAAAATAATACGGAAATAACATTAGCTCACCAATTTATTATTACCTTCGTATGATCGAAAATCCCATGTTAAAGCTAAAAGGAAAGACATTCAATAGATAACTCGTTTTATTTATTATTTTGAATTGTTTGCTAGCACATTAATTCTGTCGTAATTATTATTTTTAAGAAACATTTCTTCAATGACCTTCAAAATTAATAGGTTCTTCCTTATTCAATGCCAAAGAAGTATACCAACTGTGATCGTCTTCAGTTTTATGGTTGTCTTTGAATCTTTCCCACAAGCTTACACACACTGTCATAGACACGCACATTAGCGATGCTCATTGCGCAAGGGGATGATAAGTACAGACATTGAAGCGTATTACTACACCAAATGAACGTTCCGTTCACGACTCTAGATCTAATCGGTTCGTTTCCATGCTAAACTTTTCCTTTCGAATCATGTATTGTTCCGTTCCCAAGCCAAACCCGTCGTGAGAAAACGGCGGTTCTCTTACACCGTTCGTTACCGTTGTAGATTAACATGGCGCTCGGTTGCGAGGACTAAGGTAAAATATATTTGTTGATGAAAAGGCTAAGATAACGAACAGTACTCAAACTCATAATTCCTATAGAAAATACAAATTAAAGAGATGGACAAACTCAGACCCCTGGACATACCAGAGGTGGTATCAGGAGCCTAGTAAGCATCCCCTGTCGACCGGCCACAACCGCCTTGAGTCCTATATCTTGATCAAGTATACGGAGTAGTCTGCAGTCAGAATAAGCGTGTCAAGAACAGCCTAACAGTTGGTATGAAACACGTCAGACAGCATTTGACTTATTGAAAGGTTTTACTGGCAAACTAGATCGTTATAACAACCATCGAATTGGCGAAATGCTGACTTTAGACAAGACTATACAAATCCCTGATATATCAACCTTGTCTGCCAGTAAACTGCCTTGATCAAAAAATAATATATACAGAAGCTCTTCCATATTGAATCAGCTGAGAGATGTAAACACCATATGCAGGTGATATTGGTTGGTTTGAGAATCTTTCACTCATATGGAGATGTCGCCATTGGCGGTGAAAGGCTGACAAAGTTAGGCCTATGCTTGGCGCTTATGTCCTTTGAGCGGGGATGGGTCTTTATCGTGCTACAACTGCTGTGACACGGGATCTCGGTTTTTGCGGTCTTACCCGAAGGACCGCCCCATTTAGTCGCCTCTTACGACAAGCAAGGGGTACTGAGGACCTATTCCAACCCGGATTCCCATGGGACAGGTGATATTGGAATATTGCTACAAGGGAAGTTGACGATTGATAAATTGAAATCATCATGTTTATCATAAGGTTGGGTTGCCAGTTGCCGTCAGCATCTACTTTCAATAAAATATCTAATTACGAAGCAGATGTGGTGTTTTTTATTTCAAGTTCACTGGGATATATCGAATCGACATACGAATGAGAATTATCATTGGTAATAGATAAAACGTCGTTAATATATGTAAATGACGAATTGAAGGCCACAGCAAGAGATTTTTTCTTCTTATGAATGAATTCTGCTTTATAAGAATATAAAAACTGGTCAGTTAACATAGAGGAGCATAATTCGTGACCAATATATATGTGAGAAAGTTTGCCAGTTTACTTTCGGAAGTTAGGCGGTCTTTTCCCCGGTATATTGTATCTGGGTTTTCTCCTTCACCAATAAAACTGGAATAAAAGTAAGTTATAATTATTTAAAATACCTATGCACGGTGAATTCTGAGCATGATTTCCCATTCTCTCTGTAATTTCTCCTTTCCTTATTCATAATGAGTCTTCTGATATTACGAAATGCTGACCTCATATTATTACATAAAATATTTTCTGTTTCGTTCCGTGTTTTAGCTACACACCGCCTTAAAATGCCATATTTAAAAAAAAAAAAAATGTGCTGAGGATTATCTCTTATGCCAACGGCTACCTTGATCTCCATTTGAAGGTCATATCCGAAATACACTGACCACTATAACAATGTGCAATGCATTTGACTTCCTGTTTCACGTGTTTGAGGATCATTATGATTCTGTTATCACGTAAAACATGCAACCTGTACCGACTATGCATGTACTGAAGATAATATCTGCCTATTATAAAATTCTTGGTAGCGAAAATAGAAAATTGTTCAACGAAAATAGATATCATGAATAAATTTAAACGTGGGTGTAAAAGACGGGGAAATCGACCTACTTCCAAAGATACGGAAATAAAGATGTAATGGGTAAAACGTAACAAGCAATAATTTTGTACACTCAAACAATTATGTATATTAGTCGGTATTACCTCATTCTAAATTTAGTGTCAGCTGGTTTCTTGAAGCGATTTTTTTAATTAATTGAAATCACATTTTATTCATTCATCTTAAAGAGTCATGGACACGATTTGAATTTGAATTTCTCAGATTTAATGTTTCAGGGGTGGGATTGAATTCCTCAGAAATCAGAGAGAAACTGGTCAAAAATGGAGCAAAACATCTCACACTATCTGGATAAAGATCATTTTCTGTCACTTTAGATCAAATGTGTTACATATCGTGTTTGAAACTTAACAACACAACATTCAATTTTTTGCTGACCATTAGAAATAAGTCATTTAGTCATTGTAAACATTAAATATGAGAAATTGAGATTTGAAAATTTTCATTTCAAATCGTGTATCTGCCCCCTCTAAGTAATTCAAAAAATGCATGTACCACTTCACGGACAGCATTCGATCTATTGCAGAGAGAACAAGAGGTACTGTGAGCATTGCTCACTAAGAATACTACTCGCTTACCTCAGTCTGCCAAACCCAAAGGCTATTCCTTTGACCTTTTGACCCCAAAATCAATGGGCATAATCTTCGCCCCATGGGTAGTCCGTATGTGTGATGGGTAGTCTGTATATGTGCTGGGTAGTCTGTATGTGTGCTGGGTAGTCTGTATGTGATGGGTAGTCTGTATGTGTGATGGGTAGTCTGTATGTGATGGGTAGTCTGTATGTGTGATGGGTAGTCCGTATGTGTGATGGGTAGTCCGTATATATGATGGGTAGTCTGTATATGTGATGGATAGTCTGTATGTGTGATGGGTAGTCTGTATGTGTGATGGGTAGTCTGTATGTGTGATGGGTAGTCGGTATGTGTGATATGGTGACTCTAGGCTAAAACGATAACACGTGAAAGCCCGGAAACCATTTTGTTTACTATTCAAGATACATGTAAAACCATGTATAAAATGTCAGTTTAATATTCTCACCCAATGCGGAGAAAATCGGGGAAAACCTAAAGCAGAATGACAGACAGACGGACCGACAGATAGACCGTGGGTAAACTAATAGTTCCCCTCGACAAAGCCGGTAGGGGACTAACAATATTAAATATTATCATTTTAACAACATTCTAAGACCATATTGTATAAAGATAATATCAGCACATTGTTTGCATATTTATGGTATATCAATTTCGTATATTGTATGCAATATATTTGAATGGACCTCGGGGCCTCCGTGGCCGAGTGGGTAGAGCATTGCGCTCAAAATCACAAGGTCTCTCACCTCTACTCGGCGTATGTGTGATGGGTAGTCCGTATATATGATGGGTAGTCTGTATATGTGATGGATAGTCTGTATGTGTGATGGGTAGTCTGTATGTGTGATGGGTAGTCTGTATGTGTGATGGGTAGTCGGTATGTGTGATATGGTGACTCTAGGCTAAAACGATAACACGTGAAAGCCCGGAAACCATTTTGTTTACTATTCAAGATACATGTAAAACCATGTATAAAATGTCAGTTTAATATTCTCATCCAATGCGGAGAAAATCGGGGAAAACCTAAAGCAGAATGACAGACAGACGGACCGACAGACAGACCGTGGGTAAACTAATAGTTCCCCTCGACAAAGCCGGTAGGGGACTAACAATATTAAATATTATCATTTTAACAACATTCTAAGACCATATTGTATAAAGATAATATCAGCACATTGTTTGCATATTTATGGTATATCAATTTCGTTTATTGTATGCAATATATTTGAATGGACCTCGGGGCCTCCGTGGCCGAGTGGGTAGAGCATTGCGCTCAAAATCACAAGGTCTCTCACCTCTACTCGGCGCGGGTTCGAATCTCGCTCGCGCCGATATATATGTTTGCCAGTTTACTTTCGGTAGGTCGGTGGTCTCTTCTCGGGTACATTGTATCTGGGTTCTATCCTCCACCAATAAAAAACTGGACGCCACCAGATAACTGAAAAATTGTTGAATGTGGCGAAAAACAACAATCAATCCATCAATCAAATGGACTTCCTCGTCGAAAGCAATATTGATCCTTGCGTCTAATTCAGAGCATATGTAAACCACCACACTTACGGTTACAACTGGATGCAAGTTTATATGAGGGTTCTGATTGTTATTTTCAAAGTACAGTTGGGTCAGTCCAGTGATGATGACCTCATTATCAGCTGGACCGTTCGCGGTAGCTCGGTGGTAGAGCGTTCGCTTCGTAACCGGGAGGTCGTGAGGTCGAGCCCCGCTCGTGCCACGGCCGCGTCTAAGACGTTAACATAGGTAGTGATTGCTCCTTCGTCAAACACGACACAGGACCTCCGTTTTGAAGGTCATATCCGAGAGATCCGTGATTCTCACTTTTAAATGCCGTTTGGCGAAGGAGCAATGACCAGCTATTTTTAGATCGTAGGTTTAACGCGACCATGACACAAGCGGGGCTCGTATTCACAAAGCGAACGCTTTAACCACTGAGCTACCATGACCGGATCGTGATGATTTGTAAAGATGAATTGACAAATAATAACTTGGTGAACAGACTGATATTTGAAACTTGTTATAAAGTGTAAATTACATTCTCGTGGGATGGAATCGAGAAAACAACAAACAGATCTAGTTCTTGTAAAATTTGCACTACCAAATTCATACAAGTCTAGCCATTTTGTACATATATATAGAAGAGAATTACTGCCATAATTCTATGCACCCTTCTTGTATCCTTAATTCTAACTTTGATTTTACTATAAGACATAACATTTTTAATTCCATGTTACCTTATAACTTTTCAAAATCCATTCTTAATTCTAAATTTTATTTTGTTACATGGCATCTTTAATTCCATGTCACATTATTACCTTTCAATTTTCTATTTGCTTTCGTTTTGCTTCATTCTCACATCTTTAATTATAATATATATGATATTCTTAATTCCATCTCACCTTATTGTATTCTGCATTTGTTACATTTTAAATTCCAATATAGATTTTGCAACATGACATTCTTAATTCTATCGAGACTCAACCTGTGATTCCGCTTTCCTTGTTAATCCAATTATGCTTCAATGCATTCGTCATTTTATGTCACTTGTTACGCCAGAGGGCATTGCGTTCGCTACAACTGCTCCCCGGTTACGAAACTGAATGTTCGATGACTTGTGGAGAACTCGTACCCAGAATGTTTACTTACGACAAAGTTTTCCTTTAGATTAAGTCGTGCCCTGATTGGGTGCTTCTCATGGAGACGTAGTACCCGGATACGACTTTTCCATCTTCGCAAGCGAATGTCTGATTCATTTACCTTCATGAGAGTAAGGGAATCAGTCACTTGGTTTGCAAAGGTGAACTTCTGTAGAATTCTGTGACCGAGGTCTCCTGGGTACTCAGTTCTCCTGGGGTCTGTTTCTCAAAAAGGCGTACGATACAATTTCTGGTGCGTTTTTTTCCGCACTAATTTTCGTGCAGCTTCCTTCTTTTTCACGTTCTAATTATCGCCTTTCCATCTTTTTATTTTTTCTATCATTATCGTCCCTGGCCCCAAAGGTGATTGATGCAGAGTTCTTTTGTATAGAAATAAAGAAAAAAATAACAAGATGAATTAACATGTGTAGGTCTACAGTACCATGATTTGTAGAAGCAATATTTTACAAGTAGATATACGTAAATGTATTTAGGATAAAATGCGCGGATCTTGACATAATCATATGGTATGTATACTCTCTCTCTCTCTCTCTCTCTCTCTCTCTCTCTCTCTTAGAAGCTTTATGACGTCAGCAAAAATATTTTCCACGCCATTTAGAATCGAATTATAACATTGCGTATCTGGTGTAATTTCATGTGATGTTCTCAAGCAAGTAGCTTTTTGTCAAAATGGGTTGGGGGGGGGGGGGGGGGGGGAGGTGGAGGTTACACTGATATTTTCAAGTAAAAACTAATATTCCCCAGTGGCGAAATCGGATGGGGGTGACGGAGGAGGCAATGTTCTCTTCATTGATGCAGTCTTACATTTTCACTCTCGTTTTATTACTAGCATGAAAAATCAGAGAGAGAGAGAGAGAGAGGCAGAGAGAGAGAGAGGCTGGGATAAGCCGTCAATAAATAGAAATTCTGAAAGACAAATACTATAACAGCGTATTCTAATTCACAATCGCGTCAGGGTTAGGGTTGATGTACTTCGATGTATTTTTCTGCGATAAGGAGACAAAAAAGTATTGATCCACCTCAGTTAATCTTAGTCTCTAAGCCAATTGACGATAGTCTGCGCATACTTAGTAGGCAGCTTTTGGTATATGCCGCTTTCAGAAACGCAGTTTAAACCCTTATAAATATTGGCAGAACTTGGGGGGTAATTTACGTCCAGATATCCGGGGAGCAGTTGTTGCAGCGAATGCCATGCCCTGTGGTATAATAATGAGACAAAAAATGAAAAATGCAGTGAAGCATAATAGGATTAATAAGGAAAGCGAAACAATTAAGAATGACAAATCATAGAATCTAAATTATAATTTAAAATGTAAAGAATGCAATTTAAAATGTAAAGAATGCAATAAGATAAGATTTATTGATTGTTGTTTTCCGCCACATTCAATAATGTTTCAGTTATCTGGTGGCATTAAGTTTTTTATTGGTGGAGGAGAGAACCCAGATAAAATGTACCTGGGAAGAGACCGCCGACCTGCCGAAAGTAAACTGGCAAACTTTCTCACATCTACTGGCGTGAGCGAGAATCGAACCCTCGCCGACTAGAAGTGAGAGGCCTTGTGATTTTGAGCGCGATGCTCTAAACACTCGGCCACAGAGACCCTCAATAAGGTAAGTTGAAATTAAGGATGTCATATTTATAATCAAAGATGTAAGAATGAAGCAAGACGAAAGCACATGGAATTGAAATATAATAATGTGACATGGAATTAAGGATGTCTTGTAGCAAAATAAATTTAGAAATGGAAATGTCAAAAGGTAACATGTAATTAAAAATGTCATGTAGTAAAATCAAAGTTGGAACTAAGAATATACGAAGGATGCATAGAATTATGGCGGCAATTCCCTTCTATGCAAATGGCCTTGTCCACCCAAAACTGCCAAATCTTGTAGTCTGAGGAGTCCCCCAGCGGCATCCTGTGTAAATACAAACATAGACATCAATACATATAACGTAAAGGAGTGTATAAAACAACTTTTAGATGTACACGTAGTTTTGACTTTAAATAAACATTCTTGTAGTATTTATATAAACGAAGCATATTTATATGTGGTATGGAATGATTATTTATAATCGGGTATCCGGTGTGAAGAAATGTTTAAATAATTCATTGTACAGGAAACTACCACACTTAACGTCTCCAAAACATTTCGGGTGAAATGCTTGAAACTGAAATCCCGAGACGAGTTGCTGAAGTCCCCGAAGCAATGTCGACTTTTAAATTGCGCTGCACAACTCGTGCATGGTTTCAACAGGGGGCGCTTTCATGAACAGATGTCTGCTTTAATATGATAATCATATCTTTTTTTGATGTAGTTTTCATAATTTTTTCCAGTTACTGTCTTGATCGATAACGTGGCACGAAGCGGCGTATTCTGGTACCTAAGTGGCAGATTTAGAAAGTGGGGGTGCCACAAATTCACAAAGCATTACTAGCATATTTAGACGAAATCTCCAGATTTGGCACCCAAAATGGCTGAGTATTTTGGCTAATACTTGACATTCACATGTACCCCTTCCCTTTTTTGGAAATCCTGGATCCGCCACTACCTCGTGTAGAACATTTCATCTATAAAAGTAATAAAATATTGCGTTTTTAAATGTTAAAATTAAACGCTGTACATTCGTCACCACCCCCACACCACGCGTATCAGAATACATATTGACTGTTTAACTGTGTTCCGCTGGATATAATATTGACGAAACGCTCATACAAAAGCATCCAATGACAAAATGTCTCGATAATATTATAGTATGGTGTGAAACTTCAGCAAAACATTTTTACAAAATATAAATTCCAAATTCTTTAGAAATGACGGGCTATCGATTTCCAATATCCAGTAGAATATAACTTTTTTGAGATCATTCTCATTATTTTGATTTGGTCCATCTACTGGATAAACCAAAATCTGTACAAACGGTCGATCTCCTACATAATCCCTTTATTTACATCAATTGTTTTTTTTTTTTTTTTTAGAAACTAGTGACATTCCTGTCACCCTTTACAAGACATAATAGCAAAGGACGTTGTTTAATGCATTTTACTTGCAATTTAATATAGAATAAGACCGAGACTTTTTTCTTTTCGTTCAAAAGTTCTACTTCATTGGTAAAAACTGACTCGCACGTCAAAGCGAATTCAAGCGTCAAACGAGCCATCAGAGTATTGCTTGGTGGTCAGAGTATCACATTTTTTTTTATTTATTTAAAGCCCAATTTCATTTGCACCAGTCAATTTACCCCAACGCATAACGGGGTCTCCTGCACAATGTTTTTCGATTGTACAGTAGATCGTTTGGTGCCTGTGTATTTGTTGCAATGGACATAGACCGCTGTGATTTTTCATCGGTTAATATTCAGATCCATAGCTGTCTTTTTCCTGGTAGTCGAAAATTAAATAAAATTGTAAATGAAGGCATGCTAATGAAAACTAATTTAATTATGAAATGACAACAGTTTTGATGGATGCAAAGTTGGAGAAACAAAGACAAGAGGCTCATGATCATTAATGGTCACCCAAGCAACTTACATTAGAAGGATGATGCAACTTAAAAATTGCGAACAAGATTTCCCCATGGTAAAAGTGGATGCTTAATTCCGATTCTGGTCTTATGTATCCTTTAGTGTGATGCGCTAATATTTAACAATATTATGCTGTGGCTTAGAGAAATATTGTGTAAAGATGTATGATCCGATGTTCATTTATTATTTTTTGTACAAAATTACTTTATAGGAGATGAATTAGTTTTTAACGTAATTAACTTTCCATCACTTGCATGCAGTTAGTCTGTTGGATGTCTATAAATAGCCTCTACGCGCATGGGAGAATCCGAAAATGATATAAATAGAATTTGGACGTTACTGTCTAAAGGACTTGAGAGAGCGTAAAATAACGAATTACGAAGGCAAAACGTACTTGATAGTTTTATTTCTCTTAAACTTATTGCACGATACTGTAGTAATAAAACACACTGTGCAACTTTACACAAATAAGACCATCCCTGCCCTGCATGTCTGAACTAAACACGTGACTGTCACTGGATTTGCATTAAAATGGCCGAGTGATGGATTGTTTGTAAACACCGAGTTAAACCAAAACACATGCATGTTTACTATGAACATGGATGAAGTCCCTACCAGATTTATGTAATTCTTAAAACACCTTCCATGGGTCGTGAACTGCTGTTCGCGTACCGTGAATCAACTTCGGGGAGAGACGTTTATCCTCCTCAATAAATCATATGCATTATTCTTGATATTCGGGGGTAAATAAAATATTTTTACAGAAATAAATAACTGCAATTTAACTTTATTATTCTTAAATCTCGAATCTGTTGACCGGTCGCGGTAACTCAGTGGTTAGAGCGTTCGCTTCGTAACCGGGAGGTCGTGAGTTCGAGCCCCGCTCGTGCCATGGCCGCGTCAAATCTAAGACGAAAAATAGGTAGTGATTGCTCCTTCGCCAAACGCTCGGCATTTAGAAGTGAGAATCACGGGTCTTTCGGATATTACCTTAAAAACGGAGGTCCCGTGTCACGGTAGGCGTTGGCACGTTAAAGAACTCTCACTGCTACGGCCCTGAGCGCTAAGGATAGGTCTAAATTTGTGGTACTTCACCTACAGCAGGTGACGTCTCAATATGAGTGAAAAATTCTCGACGGGACGTAAAACAAACAAACAGTCGAATCTGTTGTCCATGAATTTTACTAACTTTGGTAGAGACCTCTATCCTTTGTAAATATGCACCTAATTTGTTTCTTAGATGGGCAGAATGAAAAAGAGAGGTTTCAATATGAAACAAATTAAACGTTATCCACAAAGCCCCACCCTAGAACCTGAATCTATGGATTTCAGAATTTTAATAGGAGTCTCCTATAATGTGTTACGTCTCTTCGATAATTTTTAAATCATGTCGCGTCAATGACTGCTCCTTGCCTAACGCTCAGCATTCAAAGTAAGAGTTGTGGGACTGTCGAGTGAAACCATCGAGGTCGAGCTTTTATGTCGCAGAAGGTGTTGGTAGGATAAAGTACCCTCACTGCTGCAGCTCTGAACGCCAAGCATTTGCTTAAAAATTTGGTACTTCACCTATGAATGGAGGTGTCCGAGTTTGAAAGAAAATGTTTTGAAGAGCTGTTTTATATAAGGTTCTTTATGTGTAGATCACTGGTTTCCTGGTGGTTAAAGATCATTTTACTCAAAGCTTAATATTGAAATCCATTCCATTTCAATTGCTAAAATCTCTCG
Source organism: Ostrea denselamellosa (assembly GCA_024699665.1). Classification (NCBI taxonomy): domain Eukaryota; kingdom Metazoa; phylum Mollusca; class Bivalvia; order Ostreida; family Ostreidae; genus Ostrea; species Ostrea denselamellosa. The sequence goes on along the minus strand of JAMZEH010000073.1, from coordinate 5,079,901 downwards.
AAAACTCTCATGATCAAAAGTCTCATTATGAAATCATAAATCACCTTCCTAAATCTATCAAAGAATGTCTTCTGCACATCTTTAACATGATATGGGAAAGTGGTAACTTCCCATCTTCCTGGTCGCAGGCAACAATTATTCCTATTCCAAAACATAAAGGGGGGGGGGGCATAAAAATATGTTGAAGGTTAATTTTTTTTCCATAGACAAATAAAAAGAACTTCAAAAATTTTGGGATTTCATTCCCTTTGTAATATGCACCATACACATTGTGATGTTTTCTTGTACCAATTTTCCTCAAAATCCATCAAAGGATTTAGGATGAGTTGCGACGACAAGGTATTTTGCATTAAAGAAATCCAAGTCCAAGGGCTAAAACTCCTTCAAAAATGTTGGGACAACATTCTCTTCCTATATGCACATCTTTCTTTGTACTAAGTTTCATTAAAATCCCCCAAGGGTATAGGAGGAGTTGCGAAGACAAAGGTGACAGACGGGCGACAGTGGTTAAGCATAATATATCCGCATAAAATGCCCTTAGCCTTTTTAGCCATAATCACGATTCACATAGGCCCTTTTAAGCCTGATATAAATATATCCTCCCCAAACAACTTTACGTGAAATAATCATTATAAATTCTGTTGACATGTGTACTGTTAGACGCTTTCAATTCAAGTCGGAAAATAATACGGAAATAACATTAGCTCACCAATTTATTATTACCTTCGTATGATCGAAAATTCCATGTTAAAGCTAAAAGGAAAGACATTCAATAGATAACTCGTTTTATTTATTATTTTGAATTGTTTGCTAGCACATTAATTCTGTCGTAATTATTATTTTTAAGAAACATTTCTTCAATGACCTTGAAAATTAATAGGGTTCTTCCTTATTCAATGCCAAAGAAGTATACCAACTGTGATCGTCTTCAGTTTTATGGTTGTCTTTGAATCTTTCCCACAAGCTTACACACACTGTCATAGACACGCACATTAGCGATGCTCATTGCGCAAGGGGATGATAAGTACAGACATTGAAGCGTATTACTACACCAAATGAACGTTCCGTTCACGACTCTAGATCTAATCGGTTCGTTTCCATGCTAAACTTTTCCTTTCGAATCATGTATTGTTCCGTTCCCAAGCCAAACCCGTCGTGAGAAAACGGCGGTTCTCTTACACCGTTCGTTACCGTTGTAGATTAACATGGCGGTCGGTTGCGAGGACTAAGGTAAAATATATTTGTTGATGAAAAGGCTAAGATAACGAACAGTACTCAAACTCATAATTCCTATAGAAAATACAAATTAAAGAGATGGACAAACTCAGACCCCTGGACATACCAGAGGTGGTATCAGGAGCCTAGTAAGCATCCCCTGTCGACCGGCCACAACCGCCTTGAGTCCTATATCTTGATCAAGTATACGGAGTAGTCTGCAGTCAGAATAAGTGTGTCAAGAACAGCCTAACAGTTGGTATGAAACACGTCAGACAGCATTTGACTTATTGAAAGGTTTTACTGGCAAACTAGATCGTTATAACAACCATCGAATTAGCGAAATGCTGACTTTAGACGAGACTATACAAATCCCTGAAATATCAACCTTGTCTGCCAGTAAACTGCCTTGATTAAAAAATAATATATACAGAAGCTCTTCCATATTGAATCAGCTGAGAGATGTAAACACCATATGCAGGTGATATTGGTTGGTTTGAGAATCTTTCACTCATATGGAGATGTCACCATTGGCGGTGAAAGGCTGACAAAGTTAGGCCTATGCTTGGCGCTTATGTCCTTTGAGCGGGGATGGGTCTTTATCGTGCTACAACTGCTGTGACACGGGATCTCGGTTTTTGCGGTCTTACCCAAAGGACCGCCCCATTTAGTCGCCTCTTACGACAAGCAAGGGGTACTGAGGACCTATTCCAACCCGGATTCCCATGGGACAGGTGATATTGGAATATTACTACAAGGGAAGTTGACGATTGATAAATTGAAATCATCATGTTTATCATAAGGTTGGGTTGCCAGTTGCCGTCAGCATCTACTTTCAATAAAATATCTAATTACGAAGCAGATGTTGTGTTTTTTATTTCAAGTTCACTGGGATATATCGAATCGACATACGAATGAAAATTATCATTGGTAATAGATAAAACGTCGTTAATATATGTAAATGACGAATTGAAGGCCACAGCAAGAGATTTTTTCTTCTTATGAATGAATTCTGCTTTATAAGAATATAAAAACTGGTCAGTTAACATAAAGGAGCATAATTCGTGACCAACATATATGTGAGAAAGTTTGCCAGTTTACTTTCGGAAGTTAGGCGGTCTTTTCCCCGGTATATTGTATCTGGGATTTCTCCTTCACCAATAAAACTGGAATAAAAGTAAGTTATAATTATTTAAAATACCTATGCACGGTGAATTCTGAGCATGATTTCCCATTCTCTCTGTAATTTCTCCTTTCCTTATTCATAATGAGTCTTCTGATATTACGAAATGCTGACCTCATATTATTACATAAAATATTTTCTGTTTCGTTCCGTGTTTTAGCTACACACCGCCTTAAAATGCCATATTTAAAAAAAAAAAAAATGTGCTGAGGATTATCTCTTATGCCAACGGCTACCTTGATCTCCATTTGAAGGTCATATCCGAAATACACTGACCACTATAACAATGTGCAATGCATTTGACTTCCTGTTTCACGTGTTTGAGGATCATTATGATTCTGTTATCACGTAAAACATGCAACCTGTACCGACTATGCATGTACTGAAGATAATATCTGCCTATTATAAAATTCTTGGTAGCGAAAATAGAAAATTGTTCAACGAAAATAGATATCATGAATAAATTTAAACGTGGGTGTAAAAGACGGGGAAATCGACCTACTTCCAAAGATACGGAAATAAAGATGTAATGGGTAAAACGTAACAAGCAATAATTTTGTACACTCAAACAATTATGTATATTAGTCGGTATTACCTCATTCTAAATTTAGTGTCAGCTGGTTTCTTGAAGCGATTTTTTTAATTAATTGAAATCACAAAATCACATTTTATTCATTCATCTTAAAGAGTCATGGACACGATTTGAATTTGAATTTCTCAGATTTAATGTTTCAGGGGTGGGATTGAATTCCTCAGAAATCAGAGGGAAACTGGTCAAAAATGGAGCAAAACATCTCACACTATCTGGATAAAGATCATTTTCTGTCACTTTAGATCAAATGTGTTACATATCGTATTTGAAACTTAACAACACAACATTCAATTTTTTGCTGACCATTAGAAATAAGTCATTTGGTCATTGTAAACATTAAATATGAGAAATTGAGTTTTGAAAATTTTCATTTCAAATCGTGTATCTGCCCTCTCTAAGTAATTCAAAAAATGCATGTACCACTTCACGGACAGCATTCGATCTATTGCAGAGAGAACGAGAGGTACTGTGAGCATTGCTCACTAAGAATACTACTCGCTTACCTCAGTCTGCCAAACCCAAAGGCTATTCCTTTGACCTTTTGACCCCAAAATCAATGGGCATCATCTTCGCCCCATGGGTAGTCCGTATGTGTGATGGGTAGTCTGTATATGTACTGGGTAGTCTGTATGTCTGCTGGGTAGTCTGTATGTGTGCTGGGTAGTCTGTATGTGATGGGTAGTCTGTATGTGTGATGGGTAGTCCGTATGTGTGATGGGTAGTCTGTATGTGTGATGGGTAGTGAGTATGTGTGATATGGTGACTCTAGGCTAAAACGATAACACGTGAAAGCCCGGAAACCATTTTGTTAACAATTCAAGATACATGTAAAACCATGTATAAAATGTCAGTTTAATATTTTCATCCAATGCGGAGAAAATCGGGGAAAACCTAAAGCAGAATGACAGACAGACGGACCGACAGACAGACCGTGGGTAAACTAATAGTTCCCCTCGACAAAGCCGGTAGGGGACTAACAATATTAAATATTATCATTTTAACAACATTCTAAGACCATATTGTATACAGATAATATCAGCACATTGTTTGCATATTTATGGTAAAACAATTTCGTTTATTGTATGCAATATATTTGAATGGACCTCGGGGCCTCCGTGGCCGAGTGGGTAGAGCATTGCGCTCAAAATCACAAGGTCTCTCACCTCTACTCGGCGCGGGTTCAAATCTCGCTGGCGCCGATATATGCGAGAAGTTTGCCAGTTTACTTTCGGCAGGTCGGTGGTCTCTTCTCGGGTACATTGTATCTGGGCTCTCTCCTCCACCAATAAAAAACTGGACGCCACCAGATAACTGAAAAATTGTTGAATGTGGCGAAAAACAACAATCAATCCATTAATCAAATGGACTTCCTCATCGAAAGCAATATTGATCCTTGCGTCTAATTCAGAGCATATGTAAACCACCACACTTACGGTTACAACTGGATGCAAGTTTATATGAGGGTTCTGATTGTTATTTTCAAAGTACAGTTGGGTCAGTCCAGTGATGATGACCTCATTATCAGCTGGACCGCGGTAGCTCGGTGGTAGAGCGTTCGCTTCGTAACCGGGAGGTCGTGAGGTCGAGCCCCGCTCGTGCCACGGCCGCGTCTAAGACGTTAACATAGGTAGTGATTGCTTCTTCGTCAAACACGACACAGGACCTCCGTTTTGAAGGTCATATCCGAGAGATCCGTGATTCTCACTTTTAAATGCCGTTTGGCGAAGGAGCAATGACCAGCTATTTTTAGATCGTAGGTTTGACGCGACCATGACACAAGCGGGGCTCGTATTCACAAAGCGAACGCTTTAACCACTGAGCTACCATGACCGGATCGTGATGATTTGTAAAGATAAATTGACAAATAATAACTTGGTGAACAGACTGATATTTGAAACTTGTTATAAAGTGTAAATTACATTCTCGTGGGATGGAATCGAGAAAACAAAATATTCGTCTTCAACAAACAGATCTAGTTCTTGTAAAATTTGCACTACCAAATTCATACAAGTCTAGCCATTTTGTACATATATATAGAAGAGAATTACTGCCATAATTCTATGCACCCTTCTTGTATCCTTAATTCTAACTTTGATTTTACTATAAGACATAACATTTTTAATTCCATGTTACCTTATAACTTTTCAAAATCCATTCTTAATTCTAAATTTTATTTTGTTACATGGCATCTTTAATTCCATGTCACTTTATTATCTTTCAATTTTCTATTTGCTTTCGTTTTGCTTCATTCTCACATCTTTAATTATAATATATATGATATTCTTAATTGCATCTCACCTTATTGTATTCTGCATTTGTTACATTTTAAATTCCAATATAGATTTTGCAACATGACATTCTTAATTCTATCGAGACTCAACCTGTGATTCCGCTTTCCTTGTTAATCCAATTATGCTTCAATGCATTCGTCATTTTATGTCACTTGTTACGCCAGAGGGCATTGCGTTCGCTACAACTGCTCCCCGGTTACGAAACTGAATGTTCGATGACTTGTGGAGAACTCGTACCCAGAATGTTTACTTACGACAAAGTTTTCCTTTAGATTAAGTCGTGCCCTGATTGGGTGCTTCTCATGGAGACGTAGTACCCGGATACGACTTTTCCATCTTCGCAAGCGAATGTCTGATTCATTTACCTTCATGAGAGTAAGGGAATCAGTCACTTGGTTTGCAAAGGTGAACTTCTGTAGAATTCTGTGACCGAGGTCTCATGGGTACTCAGTTCTCCTGGGGTCTGTTTCTCAAAAAGGCGTACGATACAATTTCTGGTGCGTTTTTTTCCGCACTAATTTTCGTGCAGCTTCCTTCTTTTTCACGTTCTAATTATCGCCTTTCCATCTTTTTATTTTTTCTATCATTATCGTCCCTGGCCCCAAAGGTGATTGATGCAGAGTTCTTTTGTATAGAAATAAAGAAAAAAATAACAAGATGAATTAACATGTGTAGGTCTAAAGTACCATGATTTGTAGAAGCAATATTTTACAAGTAGATATACGTAAATGTATTTAGGATAAAATGCGCGGATCTTGACATAATCATATGGTATGTATACTCTCTCTCTCTCTCTCTCTCTCTCTCTCTCTCTCTCTCTCTCTTAGAAGCTTTATGACGTCAGCAAAAATATTTTCCACGCCATTTAGAATCGAATTATAACATTGCGTATCTGGTGTAATTTCATGTGATGTTCTCAAGCAAGTAGCTTTTTGTCAAAATGGGTTGGGGGGGGGGGGGGGGGGTTGGAGGTTACACTGATATTTTCAAGTAAAAACTAATATTCCCCAGTGGCGAAATCGGATGGGGGTGACGGAGGAGGCAATGTTCTCTTCATTGATGCAGTCTTACATTTTCACTCTCGTTTTATTACTAGCATGAAAAATCAGAGAGAGAGAGAGAGAGAGAGAGAGAGAGAGAGAGAGAGAGAGAGAGAGAGAGAGGCTGGGATAAGCCGTCAATAAATAGAAATTCTGAAAGACAAATACTATAACAGCGTATTCTAATTCACAATCGCGTCAGGGTTAGGGTTGATGTACTTCGATGTATTTTTCTGCGATAAGGAGACAAAAAAGTATTGATCCACCTCAGTTAATCTTAGTCTCTAAGCCAATTGACGATAGTCTGCGCATACTTAGTAGGCAGCTTTTGGTATATGCCGCTTTCAGAAACGCAGTTTAAACCCTTATAAATATTGGCAGAACTTGGGGGTAATTTACGTCCAGATATCCGGGGAGCAGTTGTTGCAGCGAATGCCATGCCCTGTGGTATAATAATGAGACATAAAATGAAAAATGCAGTGAAGCATAATAGGATTAATAAGGAAAGCGAAACAATTAAGAATGACAAATCATAGAATCTAAATTATAATTTAAAATGTAAAGAATGCAATTTAAAATGTAAAGAATGCAATAAGATAAGATTTATTGATTGTTGTTTTCCGCCACATTCAATAATGTTTCAGTTATCTGGTGGCATTAAGTTTTTTATTGGTGGAGGAGAGAACCCAGATACAATGTACCTGGGAAGAGACCGCCGACCTGCCGAAAGTAAACTGGCAAACTTTCTCACATCTACTGGCGTGAGCGAGAATCGAACCCTCGCCGACTAGAAGTGAGAGGCCTTGTGATTTTGAGCGCGATACTCTAAACACTCGGCCACAGAGACCCTCAATAAGGTAAGTTGAAATTAAGGATGTCATATTTATAATCAAAGATGTAAGAATGAAGCAAGACGAAAGCACATGGAATTGATATATAATAATGTGACATGGAATTAAGGATGTCTTGTAGCAAAATAAATTTAGAAATGGAAATGTCAAAAGGTAACATGTAATTAAAAATGTCATGTAGTAAAATCAAAGTTGGAACTAAGAATATACGAAGGATGCATAGAATTATGGCGGCAATTCCCTTCTATGCAAACGGCCTTGTCCACCCAAAACTGCCAAATCTTGTAGTCTGAGGAGTCCCCCAGCGGCATCCTGTGGTAATACAAACATAGACATCAATACATATAACGTAAAGGAGTGTATAAAACAACTTTTAGATGTACACGTAGTTTTGAATTTAAATAAACATTCTTGTAGTATTTATATAAACGAAGCATATTTATATGTGGTATGGAATGATTATTTATAATCGGGTATCCGGTGTGAAGAAATGTTTAAATAATTCATTGTACAGGAAACTACCACACTTAACGTCTCCAAAACATTTCGGGTGAAATGCTTGAAACTGAAATCCCGAGACGAGTTGCTGATGTCCCCGAAGCAATGTCGACTTTTATATTGCGCTGCGCAACTCGTGCATGGTTTCAACAGGGGGCGCTTTCATGAACAGATGTCTGCTTTAATATGATAATCATATCTTTTTTTGATGTAGTTTTCATAATTTTTTCCAGTTACTGTCTTGATCGATAACGTGGCACGAAGCGGCGTATTCTGGTACCTAAGTGGCAGATTTAGAAAGTGGGGGTGCCACAAATTCACAAAGCATTACTAGCATATTTAGACGAAATCTCCAGATTTGGCACCCAAAATGGCTGAGTATTTTGGCTAATACTTGACATTCACATGTACCCCTTCCCTTTTTTGGAAATCCTGGATCCGCCACTACCTCGTGTAGAACATTTCATCTATAAAAGTAATAAAATATTGCGTTTTTAAATGTTAAAATTAAACGCTGTACATTCGTCACCACCCCCACACCACGCGTATCAGAATACATATTGACTGTTTAACTGTGTTCCGCTGGATATAATATTGACGAAACGCTCATACAAAAGCATCCAATGACAAAATGTCTCGATAATATTATAGTATGGTGTGAAACTTCAGCAAAACATTTTTACAAAATATAAATTCGAAATTCTTTAGAAATGACGGGCTATCGATTTCCAATATCCAGTAGAATATAACTTTTTTCAGATTACTCTCATTATTTTGATTTGGTCCATCTACTGGGTAAACCAAAATCTGTACAAACGAGCGATCTCCTACATAATCCCTTTATTTACATCAATTGTTTGGTTTTTTTTTAGAAACTAGTGACAATCCTGTCACCCTTTACAAGACATAATAGCAAAGGACGTTGTTAAATGCATTTACTTGCAATTTAATATAGAATAAGACCGAAACTTTTTTCTTTTCGTTCAAAAGTTCTACTTCATTGGTAAAAACTGACTCGCACGTCAAAGCGAATTCAAGCGTCAAACGAGCCATCAGAGTATTGCTTGGTGGTCAGAGTATCACATTTTTTTAAATTTATTTAAAGCCCAATGTCATTTGCACCAGTCAATTTACCCCAACGCATAACGGGGTCTCCTGCACAATGTTTTTCGATTGTACAGTAGATCGTTTGGTGCCTGTGTATTTGTTGCAATGGACATAGACCGCTGTGATTTTTCATCGGTTAATATTCAGATCCATAGCTGTCTTTTTCCTGGTAGTCGAAAATTAAATAAAATTGTAAATGAAGGCATGCTAATGAAAACTAATTTAATTATGAAATGACAACAGTTTTGATGGATGCAAAGTTGGAGAAACAAAGACAAGAGGCTCATGATCATTAATGGTTACCCAAGCAACTTACATTAGAAGGATGATGCAACTTAAAAATTGCGAATAAGATTTCCCCATGGTAAAAGAGGATGCTTAATTCCGATTCTGGTCTTATGTATCCTTTAGTATGATGCGCTAATATTTAACAATATTATGCTGTGGCTTAGAGAAATATTGTATAGAGATGTATGATCCGATGTTCATTTATTATTTTTTGTACAAAATTACTTTATAGGAGATGAATTAGTTTTTAACGTAATTAACTTTCCATCACTTGCATGCTTGAAAACATTTGCATGTAGAGGAAAACAATGAGAAGATTATTTAAAACGTAAATATGGTGTGAAGCCATATTTATACAGTTAGTCTGTTGGACGTCTATAAATAGCCTCTACGCGCATGGGGGAATCCGAAAATGATATAAATAGAATTTGGACGTCACTGTCTAAAGGACTTGAGAGAGCGTAAAATAACGAATTACGAAGGCAAAACGTACTTGATAGTTTTATTTCTCTTAGACTTATTGCACGATACTGTAGTAATAAAATACACTGTGCAACTTTACACAAATAAGACCATCCCTGCCCTGCATGTCTGAACTAAACACGTGACTGTCACTGGATTTGCATTAAAATGGCCGAGTGATGGATTGTTTGTAAACACCGAGTTAAACCAAAACACATGCATGTTTACTATGAACATGGATGAAGTCCCTACCAGATTTATGTAATTCTTAAAACACCTTCCATGGGTCGTGAACTGCTGTTTACGTACCGTGAATCAACTTCGGGGAGAGACGTTTATCCTCCTCAATAAATCATATGCATTATTCTTGATATTCGGGGGTAAATAAAAGATTTTTACAGAAATAAATAACTGCAATTTAACTTTATTATTCTTAAATCTCGAATCTGTTGTCCATTAATTTTACTAACTTTGGTAGAGACCTCTATCCTATGTAAATATGCACCTAATTTGTTTCCTAGATGGACAGAATGAAAAAGAGAGGTTTCAATATGAAACAAATTAAACGTTATCCACAAAGCCCCACCCTAGAACCTGAATCTATGGATTTCAGAATTTAATAGGAGTCTCCTATAATGTGTTACGTCTCTTCGATAATTTTTAAATCATATCGCGTCAATGACTGCTCCTTGCCTAACGCTCAGCATTCAAAGTAAGAGTTGCGGGTCTGTCGAGTGAAACCATCGAGGTCGAGCTTTTATGTCGCAGAAGGTGTTGGTAGGATAAAGTACCCTCACTGCTGCAGCTCTGAACGCCAAGCATTTGCTTAAAAATTTGGTACTTCACCTATGAATGGAGGTGTCCGAGATTGAAAGAAAATGTTTTGAAGAGCTGTTTTATGTAAGGTTCTTTATGTGTAGATCACTGGTTTCCTGGTGGTTAAAGATCATTTTACTCAAAGCTTAATATTGAAATCCATTCCATTTCAATTGCTAAAATCTCTCGAAAACTCTCATGATCAAAAGTCTCATTATGAAATCATAAATCACCTTCCTAAATCTATCAAAGAATGTCTTCTGCACATCTTTAACATGATATGGGAAAGTGGTAACTTCCCATCTTCCTGGTCGCAGGCAACAATTATTCCTATTCCAAAACATTGAAAGGACCACTCAGATCCTAATAATTATCGACCAATAGCCTTGACAAGCTGCGTATGTAAAACACGGAACGGATGATCAACGAACACTTGGTGTGGTTTCTTGAGACATATGAGACATAAAATAACATTTTAATTGATATACAATGTGGCTTTAGGAAAAATCGAAGCACAGTCGCCAGTTAGTAAGACTTGAAACATATATTCGAGATGCATATGTCAACAAAGAGCACGTCGTCTCTGTATTTTTTTTTTTATGTAGAAAAAACATACGATACCACATGGAAATGCGGAATCTTAAAAGATCTTCATAATATAGGTCTTAAAGGCCATTTACCAAACTTTATTAAGGAATTTTTAAGTAATAGGCATTTCAATGTTCGCTTAGGATCTACATAATTAGACAATTACGAACAAGAAATGGGCGTGCCACAAGGAAGTATTTTATCAGTTACACTATTTTGTATAAAAATAAACAGTCTCGCTGATGAACTTAAAAACGACTTTTATAGACTCTTATGGAAGTCTATATGTCAATGACTTTGTTCTCTGTTATAAATAAAAAAAAATATGAATTCCATAGAACGTGAATTACAGTTATGATGTTGAAACAAAATCCAAACCTGGCCTGATGTAAATGGTTTTAAATTTTCAAGAACTAAAACGGCGTGCATGTATTTCTGTTCTAAACAGAAACACCACAATGATCCGCAGTTGGAATTAGATGGTACTCTTATTAAAGTAGTAAATAAGATTACGTTCTTAGGTGTCAATTTTGATAATAAACTCTCTTTCATTCCGCACCTAGCAATGCTCAAAGAGAAATGTACAAAAACCCTAGATATAATAAAGATTGTTGCAAACACAAAATAGGGAGCAGATAAGAATACCCTTCTTAATCTGTATCGCTCTCTCATCCGGTCTAAACTAGACTACGGCTGCACAGTATATGAAGCAGCAAGAACATCATACATTAAAGCCCTTGATGCAATCACCATCAAGGACTTCGGCTTTTCGAACGTTTCCTGTAGATAATTTGTATGTTGAGGCAAACGAACCACCTCTAGATCTACGTAGAATAAAACTTATCTTATAATACATTGTTTAATTAAAAGTTAATACTGACAATCCTGCATTTAACTGCGTTTTCCATCCACAGTTTGAAGATTTGTATGACAATAATAAGACGTATATAAAATCAATTGGTGTCCGAGTCAAAATAATTTACATGGTTCTAACTTACCTTTGGACATCATAAAACCCTCACCACGTCCAGATATATCACCATGGAAATTACTGAAGCCTAAAGTTAACAAATATTCCGCTATTTTCAAACAAAAATTATTCAAAATGAAACAGCATAAACATTCTACAACTGACGTTAATACAGATGGTTCAAAAGACCAAATAAAGTCGCTGCTGCTGTTGTAATACCAACGCTTTCTCGGCACGACTCTCAAACGAAGCAAAAATTTATACCGCCGAAGTAAAGGCTATCCAACTTGCATTAAAGGGTTCATTAAAATTTCTAATGACAAATATTTCACTATATTCTCAGGCTTCCTATCTTGTCTACAATCTATAAGCAACATGAATATTGATCATCCATACATTTTAGACATTTTAAACCAGTACTATCTTCTAACTAAACAAAATAAAATAGTTGAGTTCTGCTGGATTCCTAGTCATATTGGTATCCATGGTAACAACAAAGCAGACAAAGAGGCAAAGAATACACTACAAAATGATATTATACATTGTAAAATTCCTTACACAGATTTAAAATATATCATAAAACTATATGTAAATGATATTTGGCAAATATATTGGAATTTCTGTGACAGAAGTAAACTTTATTCTAATCAAAACAAAATAAACAAATCAAGTAACGTCGTAATTAAACGCCGTGACGAAGTTATTATTTCAAGAATACGCATCGAACATTCAAAATTGACACGTTCTTATTTATTACACAGAGAACTTCAACCTCAATGTATATCTTGTGACTGTCCATTAACCATACAACACATTCTTTTGGAATGTAGTGATTTTACGCCCATACGAAACAGACTTTTTTATAATGTGCTATCATTGCATGAACTTTTTACAAATATCGACTATCATATTATTATAAAATATTTACAAGATTGAGACATTTATAGAAAAAATTGATACTTTATAATTTAACTTATTCGTATACACAAATTGATACGTATTTTGTACCTATTTTACGTATTTTTAACTTCCGTCGGATGGGACGTTAAAGGGTGCCCCGTGTCAAGGATTACAACTCCCTTAGCATGTAAAAGATCGTTTCCTTGATTTTCGAAAAGGAGTAGGTTCAGTGGGGGCCGTCAGGGAAACTTCAACTTTCACAACCAAACATATTTCATTTGCTTAACCGCCGTAAAATGGCCAACTCGGCGTAAAGCCCCAATCAATCAATCAATCCATTCCATTTCTCTACAGAGATACATTCTGCAATGCCAAGCTCATAACATCGTTCAGCAGGGATGGAGTAGTCTTAACAGCAATAGAGATACTCAAATCAAGGACTATGAAAGGTGTAATGTTAGCAGGCGTAACGCTCCAATAGGTCGTGCGATGAAACAGTTCAGCATCAATATAGCAGAAAGTATGGGACCTAATCATCACTTTGAAAGGTTCTGAATAAAAGCAGTAGCTGTCTAAGGGTCTGGGAAGGATATGCACTTTGTCCTTCACAGTTGCATCATCAGCCCCAGTATAAGTTGAAACTATCATCTTTACGTTCTGACACTTCAACAAGAAGACGGATGGAATGCCCCCATGATATGAAAATAAGCATACAAGGCAGCTTCTAGGATTATGGATTTGTTGTGGGCTCGAAATCCTATTGATGTTCATCGGTCACGGCAGCTCAATGGTAGAGCGTTCGCTTCGTAACTGGGAGGTCGAGAGTTTGAGTTCCGTTCGGACCATGATCGCATCAAACCCAAGACATAAACGGCTAGTTGTATTCTGCGCGCCACTATTCCGACGCCATTATTTTCTTTCCGAGCATATACGAAGAAAGTACGCGCAATGCATACATGATGAAAGATGTCTGAGAATTGAATTAGAATAAGCTTAAAATTTCGACTTATTCCTTTCATCTAATAATCCAATAGTTTACGTTCACAAGTTCATATATCGCCTCTATAGTTTGAAACTAAAAAAAATATTAAAAGAGAAAATATCTCACCAACGAATACTTTTTGCGTGTTGCCACATCGTTATTACTCATTACTAACTTAATGCTGATTTTGAAAGCAGAACAATGCGCAAAACCAAATATACACATGTTCAATGTTGGATTTTCATTCTCAGTCGCGATTTTCATTATTTTCGTGTTCTTCCTGCATAATTTAAAAAATATATCCACGTAGAATATTGTCCTGATTGTACCCTTAGCTTGCACTCCAATGGCGAGAACACAGTTCGGAAGTGTCAGAGTGACGAACGACACACCAGAAGACACACATGAAGGTTCCTTCAAATCACTAAAACTTTGTTTGCCTTTGAATGCGATGAGATATAAATATGTAAATCGTTAAGCAAAAGTGGGTAAAAAAAAAAAACCCCTGCAATTTTTAAGGGCATGCACAGATTTTTAACGCATAATGCTAATTTAGCAGAAAACAATACGGATCAGACAGTCGATGATAGAATTCTGGAGTCTCTTTACGATGTGCGAAGAAACAATGGTAGACTTCACCTACAGCTGGTGACGTATGAGTGAAAAAATTCTCGACAGGACGTATAACAAAGAAACAGTCAATCAATCAATATTTCGAGTTCATTGGGATAATCTGAGACTGTTACATTAAGAGGTTTGAAAATGCTATATATTCTTGTGCTTGAGGATGAGAACGACGTATATGATGCAAATAGACGTTGTCTTTTAGTTGATGTGGGTAAAATTTGTATTCGGTCTCTCTTTGTCTAGGTAATATTGAGATCTTGCCGATATGAATTTGGTTTTTAGCAATATTAATTTGCGACATAGTGGATGGTCTGGGTTTGATCATGTTTCTTTAACCCATGATAAGGTTTAAGTCAGTTGTAGTGGATGATGCCCCTCTCCCCATATGTTTGGCATGTTTCCCTATTTTGTACAAAACACAATCGACTTTTTTATTATTATGTATGTGTTTCATGCCGTTTGAGAGATATTTTTTTCTAGTCCCACATTTTGATTTGGATAAAAGATCCAAACTGCCTCTCTAGGGCTTTAATAATTTTGTTGGACTTGTGCACTTGTACGTAGCCATATTATAGAAAGCAAAATTCAGTTTGCCACAAGCAAATTTATGTACTGTGTATTGTCGTCTGTTCTGATAAATCAGGAGTATATTCAGATTCCAACCCAGTTCCATGTTTTTCAGGTGCAGAACCAAGACCATAGGGAGTGTGGCACAACGCCTAAACACGATTTGACCTGGGCTTATTCCTGTTGCCGTATAAACTGATGACCGGTATGCTAAAATAAGTAAGGGTATCACATCATCCGAATCTCTTTGGTTCTTTTTCACAAAAGCAAAAAGTATGTTCTCAAATTCTTTGTTTGCCCTTTCTATCATTCCATCAGGCTGTGGCCTATGGGGTTTTATCTACACCCAATCGTTTACACTTTCCCTAAAATGTTTGATTAAAAAGTTTGCCCTTAATCTTAATGGATTTGCATAGGCACTCCAAATATAGAAATTACTGATTTATTAGTTATAGAGGTACTGTAATGACTTTCTTGTTTCTAGAAGGGACTGCAGCAACCCATGCTTTCTTTTTTGAAGTCATAGGCAAGAGGTCCAACATATCACAGTCCACCTCTACATTGAAGCCCCTGCAGTGTTTTTGAAGAAGTAATTTTTATACCTTTTTGGGGGGAGATTTTCTATCGGTTATGATAGCGTTGTTTTTAACTGTTCATTCATTCTCTTCTACGCCCTTGTGCATCTCATGACCCAAAAATTTAATCAACTTCTGTCGAGAGCAAAATCTGAAGCAAAATTAACGCAAATTGCCATGATGTAAATTATACTGCTGTTTTACGAGAATAATGAACACAGCTGTTTTAAGGCTTCACTGAAGAGTACAGTTTCGTAAATAAACTTCATATTGTATGGTTAGTTCTAGAATGGATGCTCGTCTCTTGCATATTGTATGTTACATTGCAATGCCCTTTACTCACAAAATTAACTACACAAAACTTGACAGGATGTTCAATTCTGATAAAAAAGATTTGCATATTGATATATTTAGACTTGGTTCATATAGAGCGTTTGTCTGAGGTATTGCGTTAATCAAAATATATATAAAAAATCATTAAACGTTCCGGTAAAATATGGAATAATTTGTGAAATCAGAGTCAGGAGCACGTTTGTTAATTCATTTTACTTAGAATCAAAATAGGTTGTTCATCTTGAAAAGGTTAGCAAATATTACTCTGTAATGTAATCTAGTATACTTCATGTACATACAGTGAGTAAATGTTTTTTTTTAAATGAATAGGTCAGTTAACATAAAGGAGCACAATTCGTGACCATGGATATTCCAACAGATTGTTGGAGATCCGATCACCAAAGACTACAAAGATATTATCAATGAGGAACTCTAGCATCTTTTTAATATTCATTTCAAAGTACTTGTGCGCGAAGTCGGAGAGTGGAGTTTAATAAACAAAATTTTTGGATGATTGATCACGAGACATATATATTTCTTTTTACCATTTTTTTTGAACGGAGGCCTCCGTTACCGAGTGTTTAGAGCATCGCGCTCAAAATCACAAGGCCTCTCACCTCAAGTCGGCGCGGGTTCGATTCTCGCTCGCCTCGCGCCGTTATATGTGAGAAAGTTTACTTTCAGAAGGTCGGTGGTCTTTTCCCAGGTACATTGTATCTGGATTCTCTCTTCCACCAATAAGACCTGGACGCCACCAGATAACTGAACAATTGTTGAGTGTGGCGGAAAACAACAAACAATCAATCAATCAAACGTAGGTAATTCTTTCTATGCTTTTCACAGGCATATGCCCGCATTCTAAACATTCAATATTTCTTCGCTCAGGACAGTTAAATGTATGTTTATTTAAGTGTTCATTACAATATTTATGCTTTATAAAACATTTCAAATGCAATGGGTAGCTTGTATGATCCTTTAAATTTACGTCAAATTATTGTATCTCACGTCCATTCTCGATAACCATGTAGAGTGTGACAGCGTGGCGAGAATTCTATCTTCGTCTAAGGCAAGTAGGTGATTGAGCGTTAATACGCACTGTTCGCACACTTCTGAGTTGGTTCTGCTGATCATCAATTCAGGAGCGGAAGAGGGTATTCATTTGTCGGGAATTTCCGTGTCTGTGCTCTTTACATATAAAACACCATGGGGATCCAAGGCAACTAAATTGGGCGGTTCGGATGTGTCTGCAAATACTGAGGCCCCGTGTCACGGCAGGTGTGGCACGATAAAGATCCCTCCATGCTCAAAGGATGTAAGCGCCGAGCATAGGCCTAAAATTTGCAGCCCTTAACCAGCAATGGTGACGTCGCCGTATGAGTGAAAAATTTGCGAGTGGAACGTTACACAATATATAATCAACCAACATAGGTACCTGATACCACCTGTGGTATGTTTGCCCTACTCTTAATTTAGTATTTTTTATATAGGAGTTGTGAGATTGATCTTTACCTTTTATATATACGTCTTATCTATCAACAATGCTCATTTTAATTCATATGTTGATTTGATATACCACAGTGAATTCGAAATAAAATACACCACGGAGTTTTCAACATCTGCTTCATATTTGGAATATTTTAATGAAAGTAGATGTTAACGGCAAACTGACAACTCAACATTATGACAACGGGAAAACTTCATCTTCTCCATCGTCAGCTTCCCATATTATTCCACTATCACCTGCATAAGACGATTTGTTGTTTATGTCTTTTAACTGATTCAAAACACAAGAGCATGGCAATTTTTTTTTTCAAATTGAGGTAAGCTATTAAAAAAATAAATTGATGTTACATGGGTTTTATCTGTCTCGCTTGAAGTCAGGATCCAATCTCTGGACTTTCCGTGTTTGTCCTAGATTGATCACCGTTCATTATCTTCACATGTAACACAAAGAAATTCACTCTACATGGAGATCCACTTCCACCATTATTTAACAACTTGTTCGAGAACTATGGAGACAGAAAACGCTTGTAGTTCAATGATAAATTGAAGATAACGAACAATGATCAATCTCATCCTAAGGAACGAATCAAACTGCGTGCTACAAGTAAAATTAAATTATAATGATATATAAGGAGAGAGGGCTAAAATAGGCTATGTCCACTGTCCGATCCCATTTACTTTGTGAATAAAATATAGTTCATATATATATATATATATATATATATATATATAATTCATACAACGTAAACTATTTGATTTTATCCCAAATATAAGGAATAAGTCAAACTTGAGTAATTTAACTTTCGGCCATCATTGGTTGGCCTGTGTTTAAGTACCAAGAATGTATGCACTGCGCGCACCTTTACAAGTGACTGGGAAGAAAATAATGGCATAGGCAAGTTTTGACATCCAGTTCATCAATTGTAGAGAGAGGAGCAAGGACGTGTTAGACTGAATTCATTATGTTATATCATGGGGTTAAGTACTAAAGGGTAGTTAGATATGTACAGAACCAAGAATTGGTGGAAAATGGTACGCTGATAAGACAGTCACGTGGTCAGCACTCGGCTTCATTTAGGGAACATATTGTATAAACTAAAAGACAAGATGTACTTTTATGCTCTCTGTAGCCGTAGTTGTTTTTAAATGCATGTTTAATAGATTTTTTATATCATTTCGTAGCACTGATATCTTCATTAAAAAACTAACAAACTAAACAATGCACCTTTATATGAACCTTGCACAATTTTTTTTTCAGTTGCATACGCTCAACTTTACTGAACGATTCCCAAGCGTATCAATGAAACGTTATCAGCATCCAAAAAAAAAACCAAAACGATTACAAGACTCATGTTTTAAATTGTGTCAGAAGAAGGCACAACAAAGCCGGCGATAAATAATCGTTTAATGCAATAACAATTTTATGGAGGACAGAGCTGCAATGAAAATAAATCAGTCGTAAACATTATTAAATAGTCTATCTGTTCGCGAGGATTTCCTCTCCTTTTGTAACCCGTTTGTCCTAAGAGTCACGTGGCCATTGGTATAATCAACTGAAACATAACGAGTACTAGCGTATGAACTAAGATGGCGAGGAATTTCGTATTCTGCACTTCTACACATGATCGTCGTTTTTATTCTCATACGAATTTTCCTACTAAACAAGCTGTATATGATGGGGTTGATCCCACTGTTGGCGGATCCAAGCCACTGGCAGATTGGAATAACGTAATTATACAACAGGAAAGTGTCATCTGGATCAGGATCAAGTCTGAGTTTTATATGCACCACCCACAGTGGAAACCAAGAGGCTGCAAACAGAACCACCACAACGACTAACATTTTTACGACTTTTATTTTTGATCTGTGTATTATTCCGTTTAATCCGTACACACCCGGAGCCTTTCTGTTCCATACTTTGTAGCCAATTAAACAATAGCATGTGATAATCACTGCCAAGGGAATAGAGTAACAAAACAGTAAAGATCCAGCAAGAAAATATATCGTATCAAGTGTTGCCGATGGCCATTTTGGTGAGCAAACATCCATCGGCGCTGAAGAAAGATGGAATTCGTCTATATTATACACTATTAAGTTTGGGATCATTAGTATAATGCTGAACATCCAGATGCCACACATTATGATTTTACAAGTCCTCCATGTGATCTTGTAGTTTAAAGGATAGCATATTGCCAGACACCTGAAATGTAATAAAAAAAACATCAATGCTAGAAGTGTACACGTGTACGGTAAAACATTTGCACAACAATATACATTTTAAAATCTGCTCCATTATTATAAATTTTTATTAAAAATGATGTCACAAAATTATATAACTCCCCAACCCCCACCCCCCCTCTCTCTCCTCCTCCTCCTCTCTCTCTCTCTCCTTTCTACTATAGAAATGCATCTATTTGTTACGCCGAGACGTATTCTTCTCACTTGACCTCCCGATTGACTAGATTAATCAACAAATTAATTGGTTTTGTCTCAGTTAAAATACTGATGACCAAACAGATATATAGGATTTCATGTAAATGAATTTTAATTGAATTTCATACTTTGTCCAAAATCTCATCAACAAACATTAGAAAAGATATTTCCACTGAACATTTTCTCCCTTAATCTTTGAAATGTTTACTTTGTCGAGTTTTGTAGTAAGGTATTTATTATTTAAAATTTTCTCTCAAATGGAAGATCATAACGACAAATTAGCTAGGCCCGAACAAATGTGGAGTTTGAGTACAACACATGCCCACCAAAATCACGTATATACAGTATAATTATGGTTTACAGATTTTTAAAATTTCTTCATGATAATCAAAATAAATGTAACCAACAACTAGTACAGAAGGAAAATGGTTTGATTGATGAAAAATAAAACTACGCAAGAAAACACTGTAAGTTATATGGAAATTGGAGTTGAAAGAGACTGCCTTCATTGGTCATGATATTCATATTATAATTTCATTAATTATATATATGCATGGAAATGTCAGGAAAGTTACATCTATGGAAAATTAAAGGAATCTGTCTGGAAACACACTCGCTGGTGATATTAACATTTTGATAGTGTTTTGTTGACGTACGGTTCCTTACTGGTTTATTTTGTCTTACAATAATCAACGTAAAAGGAAATTATTGAATTACAGGAGCGTGTGTGAATTTCAGAATGGTTCTTTATCAAATCGAATAACATGACTCTGCGATACCGAAAGATATAGTAATTGTTTTTAGAGTCCCGGACCGAACTTCCGGATTTTGCTTTTCCTAAATAAACGAAATTGATTTTTTCACACGAACGTTTCTTTCGAATATTTTTTCTTCTTCAGATGCCATAAAAGTTTTAGATACTGGTGTCGATTGTGAAGTCATATAAATACAACAAACTGATGCAAATACAAATAAATTAATTCACTGGTCCTTGAATGTGAAGATAAAGTCTTAAATTCAATACGACAGGAATGAATTTCCCTCTTGTACAATTAATTGTTCCATTAAAGTTAAAGTGACAACTATTATCAAATGTATTACTATTAATAAATATCAGTATACTAAGGTGCAAAAGCCAAGTTGCGTGAATAAATGAAAATTTTGATCACGTTTTAAAGGTTTCACCAATAACTCTGATTTAAGATGGAAATGATTGTCACATCATTTGCTTTCAATGAGAACAGGTCCCTTGGGGATCCGGGTCACAATAGATCCTCAGTACTCCTTGCGTGTCGTAAGAGGCGACTAAATGCATATGGGCGGTCCTTCGGATGAGACCGTAAAAACCGAGGTCCCGTGTCACAGCAGGTGTGGCACGAAAAAGACCCCTCCCTGCTCAAAGGCCGTAAGCGCCGAGCATAGGCCTAAATTTTGCTACCCTTCATCAGCAATGGTGACGTCTCCATATGAGTGAAATATTCTCGAGCAGGACGTTAAACAATATACAAACAACGAGAACAGTGCGAAATTGACTGAAATCATTTGGTTATCATGCAAAAAGACCTTTGAAGAGACCTTCGCTTACATCCAACCACAAAGCAACAATTATTCAGTCAAGGTCGCCGACGTTAAAATCTCGCCTCTTGGAGGAAAGTCCATATTGGTCGGACGATAGGTGCTTATACCAAAGATGGACCAAATGCGTGTTTGGCGGCAATCTTGAACGATATGCTGAACAAAATATTGTAGAGACCATTCCGTTTTGTGGTGAATAAGTTACGGTGTGGAGCTGTTTTTAACGACTTCAGCAGATTCTAACAAAGTTCGGGGCAACCTTAATGTACAAAATTACCAAGGGGACACATCCCCTCGTAGCCCTCATTTTTTTGATAGATTGATTTGATATTTGTCATCAAGAAAAGATTTTGGGGTCAAAGGTCACTACGGGACTTCATAGAGAAAGCTTATATACACTGATTGCAGGGGATACACCCCGCTTGCATAGCTCTCATTCATAATATATATTTGAATCAACAGATAGAGGAAGAATCATTTACTGTAAATGTTCCTCAAAATATCACAACTTCTTGTTTTTAAAAACGAATGAAAATGAATACATTTATTGATGGTGTTTTTACGTTTTTAGAAATCAATGATGCTATTAAAAGTAACACCAATAAAAGCTGTTATTCATTTTACAGAGTGTTATTAGTCATCATACTTAGATTAGGAGAAAAGAAGCTGGTGTTGCAATATTTCTTTCCATTTTCACTTCTCTGTCATATATCAAGCTGAAATAAACTGTGTAGCCTCTTTGACAAATTGTGGGTCACTCTAGCTCTTGTTGCAATTATGATCCATTTCGACTTATCTTGCAATATTTTGCCACTTTATTTGAAATTTGATATTTCATGGAAGGTACGTGATTTGTCCGTCCCAGTTTTCGAGAATGAAGCATAGTTTACTGAATGCACGGGGACTGAGTATTGGGTAATGAAAATGTACATGTAGCAAGAGATTTTGATTTTCTAATTTTTTTTTACATTACAGGTTGTTGCATTTGGTCAGTTTTGAGGAAATATTACGTACAGAAAAGTTTGATTACTGTTCGGTTTAAATTCCCAGAACTTTACATTGAAGTCTGTGGGAGGAACATGTTGTACTAGAATATTTAAAAAGAAATTAAATTTTCATACAGATTTCTTGGTGAAAAGTTACATAAACCTTTTTCTTTATGAAAATATAAAATGAAATTAATGATCCGCATATATATTTCATTTTCTTAATTATACCAAGGGTGAATAATTCTTCCAAAACGTCTGAAGTGCCAAAAAATAAATAAATAATAAAATAAAAATAAATATATATAGAAAGAAAAATCGGCTTCCAATCAGTTACCAGTCATGTGAATTTGATCTACTTCACTTTCATTATTTGAAAATAAACATTTATTTTGATTTAAATCATTCACATCTGATTGTACTTAGATATTTTATTGAACATAGATATTAACGGCAAACTAACAACTCAACCTTCTGACAAACGGCATGACTTCAGCTTCTCTATCGTCAATTTCCCATATTTGTGTAGCAAAATTCCATTATCACTTCTGCATATGATGTTTATGTCTTTTAACTGATTCGATACGCAAGACCATGTTCTGCATATAATCAGTTTTTAAATCGAGGCAGACTACTGACAAGCAAGTAGATGCTACAGAGGTTTCAAAAATCCGGATTAAAGCCACCATTTCGCGAATTCTGTGATCGTTATAATAGTCTAATTTGCCAATACAACCCGTCATCGGGTAAAATACTGCCTTATGTGTTTCATATGCCAAATGTTATGCCGTTCTTTAGACACTGATTTCGACTACGGATTATTCTGTTTACCTGATCAAGATATAGGGCTCACAGCGGGTGTGACCGGTCGACAGGAAATGCTTACTCTTACTAGGCACTCAATCCAACCTCTGGTATATCCAGTGGTCCGTGTTTGCCTAACTCTTAATCTTGTATTCCTTATAGGACACATGAAATTGATCTTCACCTTTTCAAAATTATTCAATCACATTTCGTTATTCATTGAATAAGTCAAGAAAAACATCCTACATAAGGCCAAAAAATTAGTATCTAGTTTCTCAGGCACCGCCACATCCCTAAAATAGGCGCCGCATTGCAAATTTTTATTACGTATTTTTCCGGAATTTTTACGCTGTCGTTTCCGGTTTTTCGAAAACTCAATACTAACCAAAATTTTCAAATGACTAAGAAGAATAATTCAAAGCTTAACAGCATGGCGGATAGAAGGCATGACTGCGTGGTTTGTTGAATCTTGATACAAAATGGCATTATTGTAAATGCAGATAGTTTTTGGATCACGCGTAATACTTTCGTGGAGTATCGTTGGGGAGGGGGGGGGGTTAAGTGAGAGTTGCGCCATAAATGAACTTTTTAAAAGTATTATCAAGATAAACATTAACCTAGGTGATTGGTCATACCCATGCAAATACCAGACGTTCTTAGTCACCCATTTAGAAGTTGGTGGTACGCTCAGACAGCGAGGACGGTTAAAGGTGTTGTTAAATGTTGTGAATAAAACCAAGAGTCATTTATGCAGCTACAAAACTTTCACCACAAGAACTTGAAATTTTACAGAAAATCACAACGTTGTACCAGAACTCGTGTGGGTCAGCTCTTCAAGATCTCAAAACAACAGACAACAGAACACCAAGAGTGAACATGCTTCTTGACAAATGCTCTGTCTGACATGTGATATGGGATTTGAAATCCCATATTTCTGTTTGGGCTGTTTAAAAGATATATGCTTTTATTACGGCCAGCACAGTGACAATTTCATTAGAGAAATAGGGGCATGCCCTGAATGTGTTCTGTTAAAACGAAAACACGATATGAAAAATGCTCTCGAACTAAAAAAAAAAGCAAAAGAAATGATTTTATCAAAATGAATACTTCATTGTTGTAACAACACAGTTTAGATTTTGTTTTGTGTTCATATAAATCAAAATGTTGGAAAACATGTTTATTTGTTTTTATTTATTTATTTATTTTTATTTTGACATATTTGGGCGCGTTCGTATAGTGTATGGATGTAATGAAAGAAAATAATATGTTTAATATGGAGAAAAAAAAAAGCCTGCCTGCCTCATCATTTTTTTAAAAATATGTGCCTGAGAAACTAAACATTAATTTTTTTAGCCTAAGCTTCTAACGGTCGTATTACATACTGTTTCCCTCACAAATTTTGTCTTATCAACGGCGCCCAGTGTCGTATCAGGTAAGGTTCTTTAACCTGCCAATTCACTTTTAATACTGAGTGTTTGTTGAAGGAATAGTTACTACGTATATTAAGGATAGATTTTGGTCATCATTCAGACACATTACGCGATATTCGCCATAATTATCGCTTGTATATTCTTTGTATGAAACGTGTCGTTCATTACTCCTTCGTACTTACATTTACAACATTTGACACTAAAAGGGGTCTGGGGAACTTGAATATTAGGCCGGGGACTAGATTTTCTTTGAACTAACGGCAGAGTAAAAATAGAATTTTATTCTCTCATTTGAAAGAAATTCTAATAGATCATCCAAAAAAGAAATATTTTCGAAATTACGCGAACTAGAACTATCCTAACGAACCAATTACCCCTCCCCCAAGGCACATTGGATGGTGGGAAATATTGAATTTGTGCTCATTGAATAATTCCCTTAAACACAAAGAAGAACTCTATTTTCTTGAGAGCAATTAATGTATAACTATATATTCTGCAGTAGATCGTTACTCAGAATATTTAACATATGCTTAATATAACTTTTAAATATTTTTTCATGGATAACTATTCAACATACATGAACTAGTGAATGACATCTTTTATTAATTGCTAACAAAATCATATCCACAGACAGATGGACAGTCGGACAGACAAATGCACTGATCACTCCATTATACCCTCTCCTAAACTAATGCATTAGTCTCTGTGAGAGAACAGATCGTTACAAATGTAAAAGGAATTTACTACGTCAATAAAGTAAAATGAAACTATCCATAACTTCCTTGAATGTTACAGAAGCTCAATAAAAATGACAAGTGTACAACGTCAGAATATTTACACAAAGTTTGAATCAAATCTGTTCATTGGTTTTTAAGATGCTGATACTATGGACAATGGCAGCACCTCCTAAAAATGGAACAAATATCCAGAACTTCCTTGAATGTTAAAAAATGTCAATCAAAATAGCAGATACATATTAGTGTTAAAGATATCTTGTGGACAAATGATGTCTACGAGCGGACAAGATGATTATACACACCCCTCTAATCTTCGTTTGCGGATGGTATATTAAATTGTGACTGAAAAAATACCAGTATAATATAGTAGTTTCTTCGGTATCTTGAAATTGATTAATATCCTTCCTAGGGTCATCATAAATGCCATAAATTTTTCTTATGAAAATATTTTCTTTTGTCAAAGAATGTGCACAGCCTATATTTGTTGCATATAAAACACCACTTCTCCACGCGTCTACTGATATTAGAAGGCCTGTGACCGATGTTAAATGTCATATATTTTACGTGGCGCCTGGGTCCAAAATTGAATCGAGGCCTCCCAGCTGCGAAGCGATCGTCTTGACCAGGTTACTGCGACCGGTATACAGTTATGACTGTGGCCCTAACCTTCATTTATCGTTTATCATCCTTAAAGACATTAGAATTTGTCATCCAAAGTGGAGCATACGCATCATACAGCAAATGAATGCCAGATTCAGACACATTTTTATAACCGCTACATTACAGATTACAGGATCAGACTATGATTCTCATTGACCTTGAACTTGAGTGACATTGATTCAGAACGTATTACACATCTAACCATATGAAACCACTATGTCTGTATTGTTTCCTCATTATAGAATTATGACCTAGACAAAAATGTTAATCCAAGACCATGGATCAAGTCATAATGGCAGCCTTGCTTTAAACACCCTTTGGGCCAAGTATGAACTTCTGCTGTTTTCCCATTACAGAATTATGGCCATAACAGATAGGGTAATTATAATATACCGACTCTGAAGATACTACTTCACCAGTTGAATGGTGAACGAACACTGAACGGTGTGACAACGAACGGGTTTGATTGGGGAACGAACGGTTTGAATGGAACGGTTATCAACTTGAACAAAGTGGTTCTTGAGAACGAAACGCGTTGGGCCAAGATGGGAACAAACGAACGATTCGGGCCCAATTTAAGAATTGCATTTCAGACTCCTTTGGTACGTTTTACATACAGACATTGTAAAAGAAACAGAAAGGGAGATTAAAGTTTTGTCAAAGGTGCCAACGCCTGTCTCGACACGGAACCTCCATTTTTAAGGCCATATCCGAAAGACCAGCGATTATCACTTCTAAATGCCGAGCGTTTGGCGAAGTAGCAATCACTACCTATATGATTTATATCTTTAGTTTGACACAGTCATGATACAAGCAGGACTCGGAACTCACGACCTCCCGGTTACGAAGTAAACGCTTTATCAGTGAGCTAGTCATTAATGGCTGGTAGCTGTACAATACATATCTCTTTAAATTGTGTTTTTGAAGTCCCACCGAAAGTTTTCAGCCATAATATTAATTTCTTTACTTGTAATCCATGAAAAATATCGTTTTCACGTAGGCTTCATGTTAAATTAATTAAGCCGTATCATTCCATAGTGAGATGTTTTTAAAATGTCTCTCGGTAACCCCAACATTTTAATATCGTCTTTAGATTGATTGATTGTATATTGTTTAAAATTCTGGTCTATGCTTGGCGCTTTCAGGCTTTGAGCAGGGAGGGATCTTTATCGTACCACACTCGCTGCGATACAGGGCCTCGGTTTTTACTGTCTCATCCGAAGGACCGCCCCATTTATTCGCCTCTTGCAACAAGCAAGGAATACTGAGGACCTATTCTAACCCAGATAGTAATACGTCTACATAAGAGTGATAAATTCTCGAAAAGAATGTTAAACAACATACAACCTATCAACATAAACACTATAAATATGGCAAGTTGTGACCTTACCCTGGAATCTCTTATCCAAGGATCATAAAATAAACAATTTTTGATAAAGGTTTCTCACTCTACATGAACATAAGATGATTTTTGATTATTGGGCAATTTTGGCAGTGTTTGCCCCGCCCTTAAGGCCCCGTCGTGTTTGAATCATGAAATTTAAATTTTATGCCTCCCTTGCTCCAAGGTTTCTTCATGCCAAATTTGAAAATAATTGGAAGGGTAGTAAATGTTCACTTGTCAACACACGACACTGAACGCAGACCAATAGCAATAGGTCGACTGACCTATGAAAAAAAAAGATGTATATCTTCAATGTCTAAATGAATACGACTGTAGTTACAGAGTATATATAGTAGGTACTCTATACGTTTTGGACAGGCGGAATAGAACGTCTTTGGAAGCATGGTAGTTCTGTTGAGAACTGTCAACTACTAAGTCACTTTGATAGAACTGGAAATGCTTTCTATTAAACGACATCAAATATAACTGCGCATTCCGCACATTTCTGTGACTGATTGAGTAAGAAGCACTTTTGTGACAATGATATAAATGTAAATCTGTTTTCGTTGCAAATCGTTCTCTTATTTTAATACGCTGTAATTGTGGACTACTTCCACACGTAGTCCCTCAGCGTATATTCACGAGCAGTGTTTCGGTTTTGACAATTTGAAAAACAAGTCAATACTGATTGAAGTGTTCGCTTAACAAACGATTGACTTGACTATTCGAACGACTGATTCAAATTTATCTCGATTAGGAATCACAGAGTATTATAATTTGGAAACACAATTTTCTTAACTCTAGGAAAAAACTCTATGTAATTAAACTTGGTACCGCACACTATATTTGTCATAGCAATCAAATATCAAGGGTTAAACATCAACAAAAGTAAATCCGATTTGCATCTATGTTCCATTTCAATCAACTGATGTTTGATGGCAACTTCGATGCAACACCGCTAACGTGTGACAAGGACTTTTCAGGAGTACAGAACGAAACGATCTTCTGCGATCTAGAATTCAATCTACAAACCATCTTTATTATAGTGAAAGGATTAAAACAATCTAGCTAATCAGGAAATTACAGGAAACAAATCATATTGATGTCAATAGTGATTGCTTGCATACCTATCAATGGCAATCGCCGCAAGCGTATTCACAGAGGCACAAACAGATATCCCTTGAAGGAATGGTGTCAGTTTGCACAATGCAGCACCGTATCTCCAATCTGCAAGACAACAAATATCACATTCAGCAGCGTGTTCAATACGTGCGTTATCTAGATGCAAAGAAAAAGAGAATTTTAACTCAGACATGTATATTACGGTATAGGATAAATGTTCTTATTGTGATTGAGGCATGTCATTTATCATGGTATTAGTAGATGTAAATTACTGCTTGCATAGTGAACAATACAGGCAATTATGATATACAGTATTCGGACACCTTAGATATGAGTGGAATGTATTTTCAAACCAAAATTATCTGCAACCGCACAATTACTTGCATTTCCAATTACAGATGTGTCTGTTTTTTGTCAAACTTGATGTTTAAATGTTTTCCAAGAATCCCTACATAAATGAGGACGAGTAAAAGATTTGATGAGGCATTTTTACAGACATAACTATTCTTATGTCGTAGAACATACTAATATGTATCATTTTAATTGCTACATGCTGTACAGGAGTGTGTATTAGCCAATTAAAAAAGGAATTATGATTAAAATAATAATCATATCATTGAACTATTTTTCTTCTTCCCTCGTGTTAAAATCTTTATAGTTCTCTCCTTCCAGCACAAATAAAATTGCATGCAATATCACCTAAAGATCTTGGTTTGAGCCTATACCATTGCAATATCATATTTTAAAATTGTATCAACAGAACATTGAACACGTCAATACTTTTATTTCCCCACCCTATTGGAGTTTTATCAGATCGGTACGTGGGAATTAAGTGGTTAATTAAGGCGCTCGCTTGGCAACCAGGCGCTCTGGCGCCGCGCCAAAGCTAAGAGTTTAGTAGTGACTTCCTTCGCCAAGCGACCAGCATACAGAGGTCACGGGTTCGAGTCTCACTCCTATCTTGGCTCCATAAGACTTAATATAAAAGGTAATGGCTGCTTCCTCACCAAATGCTCGTCGCGGTAGTTCAGTGGTTAAAACGTTCGCTTCGTAACCGGGAGGTCGTGAGTTTGAGCCCCGCTCGTGTCATGGCCGCGTCAAACCTAAGACGAAAAATAGGTAGTGATTGCTCCTTCGCCAAACGCTCGGCATTTAGAAGTGAAAATCACGGGTCTTTCGGATATGACCTTAAAAACGGAGGTCCCGTGTCACGATAGGCGTTGGCACGTTAAAGAACCCTCACTGCTACGGCCCTGAGCGCTAAGCATAGGTCTAAATTCTTGGTACTTCACCTACAGCTGGTGACGTCTCAATATGAGTGAAAAATTCTCGACGGGACGTAAAACAAACAATCAAACAATCGAGGATCTTTCCGATTTGGCCTCAAAAGCCAAAGTTCTAAACGAATGCATAGGTCTAAATATGCGGCACTTCGCCTATATCTAATGACGTCTCTATACGAGTCCTCCGCTTACAACTGGAAAACCTTAACTACTGCCACCGGTCGCGGTAGCTCAGTGGTTAGAGCGTTCGCTTCGTAACTGGGAGGTCGTGAGTTCGAGCCCCGCTCGTATCATGGCCGCGTCAAACCTAAGACGAAAAATAGGTAGTGATTGCTCCTTCGCAAAACGCTCGTCATTTAGAAGTGAGAATCACGGATCTTTCGGATATGACCTTAACGGAGGTCCCGTGTCACAGTAGGCGTTGGCACGTTTAAAGACCCCTCACTGCTACGGCCTTGAGCGCTAAGCATAGGTCTAAATTTGTGGTACTTCACCTACAGCTGGTGACGTCTCAATATAAGTGAAAAATCGACGGGACGTAAAACAAACAAACAATCAATCCATTAACTACTGCTCGAACGCATGAGCTCCTGGACATGAAATGAACGCTTTAACTAAGCCACCGCTCCTGGTCATCCTTTGGTATGATGGTAGGAACACATTACGACGCAGTCCGTCACTGTACCGCCCTCACAGTTTATTGCGTTAACATTCCTCCAAATGGTGACGCTATATTTTTAATTTTATTTCGTACAACCAAGACATCTGTTTGTAAGATTTAATAAATTTAAAAGATTATTTCCAGAAAGATTTTTAAAATAAAAAGAATACTTTTATCCCCAAACCAATGCTTATCTAACCTAACCCAACAATGACGTCAAATGTGAAAAAGTTAAAGCTTACATGCATTCTTAAATACGAACACTTTAAAATTTTATGCCTCATATTTCTTTCAAATAACCATTTCTATTCTATTCTTGTATACCCTCAATGGAATTGTGTCGTAATGCGGTACAAAGAATTTGTTATGTGATATTCTATTATAGTGTAGCTGTCCTTTAATCCTTACCTCTGCTAAGTAATATTGAGAATGCATCTGTAGAGAAAAGGAACACAAATCAAAGTGTTAACACATTGATTTCTGCCACATTTCTCCACAGATATACTTAATAATAGCAGGAGTATTTCTTACAGACATTGTTACACAGTGTAACGAATTTCATCATTAGCCAAGTTGAGAGATAGTGTCATTTCTTTGGCAAAAGACGAGTAGTGTATTCTTCCAAAAAAAGCTGAGTCATTCTGAAGAGAGGTCCTTTTGCAGACTGCAAGGAGTTACTAAACACATGTTGAAGTCCTTTATTCCCTGGAGGAGAATTGTAGTGCGGGTGTGGTTAAATTACCAATTGCTCCTATTGAAACAACATCTATGCTGGTATAAAAAAAATTCTTAAAACCAAATTTTCCGTTGCTAGAATACTTTTAATGAATGTATACAATACATACAGTAACTTGTATGAAAATATAAATATTAATCAAACATGTCAAGATTGTAGTTTCAGAATTCTTTGCAAGTTTATGCGGGAAAACACCAACTGTTTAATGGCATCTTCGATATAACTGTGGGAACATCACCCAACCTCCACCCCAGAAATTGTTAAACACGAGAGGAAGCATGACACCGTACGACCAATATGCGAAGCTTGCTTACAAGCAGGAAAAACAGTTGTGACTAGAAATGCTTTGAAGAAATAAACAAGAGGCCCACAGGCCTTACCGGTCAATTAAGTATTAGTTAAAAATATCACTAGTCCCAAGGGCTATGGATATCTTAGCTCGTCATTTAGAAGTGAGAATCACGGGTCTTTCGGATTGGATTGTTTGTTTGTTTTACGTGATTCTCACTTCTAAATGCCGTGCGTTTGGCGAAGGAGCAATCACTACCTATTTTTCGTCTTAGGTTTGACGCGGCCATGGCACGAGCGGGGCTCGAACTCACGACCTCCCGGTTACGAATCGAACGCTCTAACCACCGAACTACCGCGACCGGGGGTCTTTCGGATATGACCTTATAAATGGAGGTTCCGTGTCACGGTAGGCGTTGGCACGTTACAGAACCCTCACTGCTACGGCGCTGAGCGCTAAGCATAAGTCTAAATTTGTGGTACTTCACCTACAGCTGGTGACGTCTCAATATGAGTGAAATATTCTCGACGGGACGTAAAACAAACAATCAAACCCCCGAAGAACACCGCATTTAGTCGTTAGAACGACAAGCAAAGGGTACTGAGGACCTAATCTAACCCGGATCCCCATGGGGATATCGGAGATGTACGTGTGTCTGTCGATGATTAACAAATATACCATGCAAACCCTGATACATATAACCATAAAATATTCAACTAATACGATGGGATAAACAGAGACATATAGTGGACACTGAATATTCAATTATACTAAAAAATAATGTCAGCTTTAATATGAAAAGCAAATTTTATATAAGTATATTAATGGCGAAATAGGTGCAAAGTTGCCTGAAAGTGATTTGCCATTATAAAACTCTCATATATCAACTCACAAACGTGGAATAACTTTACTTTTCATTTAAGGGCAAATATTTTAGTTTATCAGATGACAACTCGAACATAGCCATCTCGTATAAAATATTCAAATCAAACCAAGTGGTCGGTGGTACGGCAATTTTGTTTTCGAAAACCACATTGTATACTTCTTACAATATTGCTAGTCGCAAGAAACCATATTTAATCATTCGTTAATCATCCATTCGATGGTTTTACAAAAACAACTAGTTAATGCGATCAGTCGATAATTGTTTAAATCCGTGTGATCACGATTGGGCTTCGGAATGGGAATAATGGTTGCCAGTACACATGTATGTAGTCGAACACGCGTCTCGTTCAAATAATGTGACGATCGTTACACGAGGGCTGATTGATATGGTGTATGTCTTGTTTTGAAGGGGGTTAGCATCGATGTCCTTACGATTCCCCGACTATTTAAGGCCGTGTACCCGGAGACTCGTGTCATTTAGTCATTTTATATCGACGAGGTAGCACTCAAAAGTAAACAAGACAAGTGATTTTTGCAAATAGACAAAATCGGTGAAAGAGCAGTGATCCAATATTTGATTTGTTGATATGGATGAAATGTGGGTCCATCATTTCACCCCATAGGTCAAACAATAGTCTAAACAATGGAAACATCCTGGTTCACCCCCGTCAAAGAAGGCAAAGACAGTCCCATCCGCTGGAAAGGTTATGGCCTCGGTTCTCTGGGATGCTGATGGTACATTGTTTCCAAAATGGACAAACAATCAATGGCACATACTATGCATCACTTCTGAAGCAGTTACAGGAAAATATTAAACTCAAGCGCCGCGGAAAACTCGGTAAAGGTGTGTTGTTCCACCAGGTTAATGCTCCTGTTCACAAGTCTGTCATTGCCATGGCTGTCATTAACGATTGTGGCTTTAAATTGATTGAGCGTCCGCCTTATTCGCCTGATCTCGCTCCATCAGACTTTCCTCTATTTCCAAAACTGAAAATAGCAATTTCGGTTACCCACTTTCAGTCAGACGATGACGTCATACATGCAGTGTAGGACTTTCTGAACGTTCAAGACTTCTTTAAAAGTGGCAATGAGGCCCTTAAAGATCGCTGGCAAAATGTATAGATATTGAAGGGGATTATGTTGAAAAATAATGCAATGTCCGCCAAAATCCAAACCCTTACATACGAGACTCACAACATACCAATCAGCCCTCGTAAGTATTACAGTGCGTTTATTTGGTTTTCCCTAACTACCTACCCCCTCGTTTATGGAATATCTACTTTGTATTTAATGTTATATTGTCAAAAAAACAAAAAACAAAAAAAAAAACAAAAAAAACCCAAAAAAAAACAAACCCAAAAAACAAACCAAATACGACATTGCGAACTTATAACGAACGCATCAATCCTAGTATTGTCTTTTTCTTTATATTTCAAATTAGTGAAAGGTATATACCGTATTCTTTGGATGTTGCCGTAGGAATAAGAACCATGGCTTTTATATCAAGCGATATAAGTTATACACTTTATGCAAATTATGCAATGCACCTCAGTCAGATTTAAAAAACGAATCCGTGTCGGATAGTAAACTCATTTCAAAATATTCATGATCACGTGGCGTGGCACGCGGAATATCAAAAGTAAACAACTAAATGTATGTGGCGACTTGAAAGCATGTACGACTTGCAAGCTGTTGGCGGGACCCATTCAGCGATAAAAGACAGAAGGGAAAAAAAAATCCAGAGCAGAGTGAACCACTTTCAGCAACGGAAAGGGTGTTAAATTTCATATTTAACATGAAATCACCACTCAGTACGAATATATATATCGTAAACGAAATCTTTATCTCCCATGATGTTTCTTATATTTTTCTCGCGAGCTTGCGAAAACTGTGTAACGTCGTACTAAAATACCAAGCTGGAGTAATTATTTTAAAAATACCCATGGATCATTCAAAATTGACACATTCTTACCTTCTTAACATAGAACTTCATCCTTATTGTATATCTTATGACTGTCCATTACCTATACATCACATTCTTTTCGAATGTAGTGATTTTTCGCCCATACGAAATAGACTTTTTAATTATGTGCAATCAATGCAAGAACTTTTTACAAATATTGACAATCATATTATTATTTTACAAGAATGTGATATTTACAGAAAAATCTTAATATTTTTATTATACAGCTGCTTATATACCCGAAATGATATGTATTTAAACGTTTATGTCTGTCGGATGGGGAAGTTAGAGGGTGCCCCATGTCAAAGATCACAACCCTCTTGGTACGCAAAAGATCGTTTCCCTGATTTTCGAAAAAGTGTAGGATCACTGGGAGCCGTCGGGGAAACTCCAACACTCACAACCGAACATATTGCTGTTAGTTAACCGCCATGAAATGGCTGAGATATTATCAAAACGGCGTAAAAACCATAAACATTCAATCAACACACTCACCATAAATATCACTCCTTCATAAAATATGCATTAGAAAATCACCGTTCTACCTTGCATTGAGTAAGTCAGTACTCCTTTAAATACCGGTATATGATCTGTGAAATTGTCAAATATCAGTAGTCATAATTTATTAAACTAACAAAATACACGGTCTGCTGTTTAACATCGAACAAAATGCTATTTAATACGCCACATATACTTTTATTTTCGGAGGAGTGCAACGAGTGCACCAGAATTTGATGCGTTGTCTTTGAATATAGATGTTTCTATTAAAAACATCATTTAGTAGTTTTCATTTTGTATCTCGATTTCTGTAATCAAATGTACACAACCCGCGTGTAATACCAATAAATACCAAATAAAGTGTAATATCACATAATTTACAAAAGAAGTACAATGTGTAAAAATATTAAATCATTACAAGCGGCCAAGATCGTAATATTCCTAATAATAATTATACTTTAAACTTTCATTTTACCATAACTATTTTCTATGAAAAATATAGATTGGCATCTGTCAACACAAATTTTATCAGAAAAATCTAAATGTTTATAATGATTATTAACTGAAAGTGATCCATTTTTTAGTAAGATTTGTCGGAAGATGAATGATTCGCATGAAGCATAACTCTACAACACATTGATACAATTGCATGTAATTCAGGTGATTGGTGAAACACACACACACACACACACACACACACACACACACACACACACACACATATATATATATATATGTGTGTGTGTGTGTATATATATATATATATATATATATATATATATATTGTTGATTATCCTTCATAACTATGTTGAATATTTGAAATGTTAAAGCATACTAGATCAAAATACATAGCTTGTTTGTGAAAAGTAGGTAGAAAAATTCAAAGTAAAGGTCAAAGAGGTCAAAAGTATTTTACCAAATGAAAGACTCGGTCATGAAGCATTTATATGTAAATATCTCAGTTGGTTCAAAAGATAGAGCCCAGGTAAAAGTTTGAATAATAAGTACGTCCAAGGTCATTAGGTGAAATGTTGATTGATTGATTGTTTGTTATTTTCCGTCACACTCAACAATTTTTCAGTTATCTGGTAGCGTCCAGTTTTTAATTTATGGAAGAGAGAACCCAGATAACGTGTACCCGGGAAGAGACCACCGACCTTCCGAAATTAAATTGGCAAACTTTTTCACATTTATCGGTGCGAGCGGGAATCGAACCTGCGCCGATCCCTCTCTGCTCAAAAGCCATAAGCGCCACGCATAGGCTTAAATTTATATAATCAATCAACCAATCGAAGATGCCCGTCGGATGGGACGTTAAAGGGTGCCCCGTGTGAAGGATCACAACTTCCTTGTCCTCCCAAACAATCGTTTCTGACTTTCGATAAAGAGTAAGCTCATTGGGGCCGTCATGTAAAGTCTACAACTCACTACCGAACATATTTCATTTAGTTCAAACGGTATAAAATCAATCAAATGTACCAAATAACTAAGATGGAAAAAATTTTTAATAATAAGTTATACATGTATTATTAATCAGAACAAAAGATTTGATACATGTATATTTTGAATGATAACAACCTTGAGTGGCTTAAATTGTTTCTCATCATTGAAGGAGTCAAATATTGCATTGTCTGATAATCCAAATATCTATAAGAATATAACACAAATATTTGTGATATGTGAAATAAAGAGACTCATATCATGTGCATTTACATCATTCATCCCGCCCCCAAATGTTTCAAAATTCCATTGTAAAAAGATTTATTTTAATTGAAAAGTATCATTACTTTGTGCTCTAGGAATTTCAAGTAAACTATAATTCTTTATACATGGATATATTATATGCATTAAAAACCTATTCCTGCCAAATGTGCTGTTTTCATCGACGAGTCTAGAAAGAGAGTATAGGGGCACTAGGGTTATTAGAAGAGGCAGTCTTTCCCATTTTCGGGAGGTATCTGATTAGCTTTTTATAACTCCTGTCTCTCTATCTGTCCCTGCAAAAATGCTGGGGCAATGGCCGTCTTTCTGTTGCCCCTACTCCAACACCTATTTCTTGTATCGGAGTGATAGCCCTCGGCAGCACACTATATATTTTGTAGGGGAACTCATGTTATAAATGTATCGACTGCACCGGAAGTATCGAGGATTATCAAAACATCGAAAGCTCGTGGTCACAGTGTGTAAATTCAAAATAAAACCGTGTTCCGGTAGTAACTCTAAATTCCCCTATTTATTTTAGAAAATTAATCTTGTAAACAAAGGGTTGCATCTTAGTAAACCTAATAAAACTTGAAAAAATATTTCTTAAAAAATATTCCAAGAGCAAGATTCGACCCAACAACGCTTACAAACATGCTATGCGTCAGAATAATTAGTCTACTGGGTGCTATACGGACTGATATTTTTCATAGCAAGTAGTATGATTTATATGGGAAATGTTTATATTATAATAATTATGTACAACCTCGTGGGAATCCGGGATAGAATAGGTCCTCAGTACCCCTTGCTTGTCGTGAGAGGCGACTTATGGGGCGGTCCATCGAAATCTGATGAGACAACAAAAACGAGGTCCCGTGTCACAGGTGTGGCACGATAAAGAGCCCACCCTGTTCAAAGGCCCCAAGCGCCGAGCATAGACCTAAATTTTGCAGCCCTTCACCGGCAATGATGATGTCCCCTTATAAGTGAAAGATTCTCAAGTGGGACGTTAAACAATATACAATCAATTAATAAATATCATTATTACATATAGTGAGTCTTGGCGCCATTTTTACTTTATTCTATGTATTTACTTATTTTGATCACAAAAAAAAAAAAAAAAAAAAAAAATAGAAAAAAATGTGTTTAACCCTTCCTATCCAACAATTACGAAATGAAGAATTGACTCACTCAGTGCTAAAAATTAATATATTCATGTGTTTTGTATGCATTTTAATGCTTTTATCGGGTTCATGAACTTATCAAAGAACGTTAAATGCAACACCATGATATGTAAAAACTTATTGATTGAAAAACCGATAATTATTGAAATAAATGAGCAATTTTGTGAATTTGAGACTACTTTTATGCAATCTCAATTAACCCTCTATAGGCTGTCAACCCGATTTCTTTGCCCATCTTCTTTTATTATAAAATGTATATTATGTACGTTTAGAAATGAGGCTTTATATACAGGTTTCAGAGACCGCAAAAACCGAGGCCCCGTGTCACAGTAGGTGTGACACGATAAACTCCCTCCTACTCAAAGGCCATAAGTGCCGAGCATAGGCCTAAATTTTGCAGTCCTTCACTGTTAATGGTGATGAAAAGGTGAAGATTACAAACCGTGATCAATCTCATAACTACTAGAAGGAATATAAAAATAAGAGGAGGACAAACACAGGCTCCTGGATATACCAGGGGTGAGATCAAGTGCCTGGGAGGAGTAAACATTCCCTGTCGACCGGACACACCCACCGTGAGCCCTATATATTAATCAGGTAAACGGAGTAATCCGTAGTAAAGAACGACTAACAGTTGGTACGAAACGTTTGACCCAATGACAGGTTTTAATTGCAAATTATATCGTTGTAAGACAAAGGAATTTGAGAATTTGCAATCTGACTTTAAACGAGACTGTTGAAAACCCTGTAACATCAACTTGTTTGTTAGTAACCTGCCTCGATTTAAAAACTGATCATAGACAGAATATGATCTTGCGTTAACATAGACCTTCAATAGTACGAACTTGAAGCAGATGTGGGAGAGTCTGTGGTGTCTTTTACTTCATGTTCACTGGGATATACTGAATTGACAGATAAATGAAGATTCTCAAGCGGGACGACATACAACCAACCTAAATATGTCCAAGGTTAAATATAAATTGTCAAGATCATTGAAAGGAAATATGTTATGGGACAAGATTACCGTAAATATGTTGTTCTAAATTTTTGTCAAACTCTCAGGAATGGTACTTCGCATAGAAGTCTTAGTTTGATGAAAAGATCATGTGGACGGAAAGGAAATTGAAATAAAAAGCTCTAATTAATTATCTATTCAACTTTACCAAAGATTATATTAGATTTATGCGTTCTTGCATAAAGATCTGGGTCTCTATTTCTACAACAAGAAAGGTAAAGTTAACTGGAAGGATAGTAACAATTTCTGCATTCAATTTCAATGTTTATATACACAAAAAAGTTATTGGAAGGACAGGAGGGTCTAGGTAATTTCTATGGAAATTTGAAATTCCTAATTTAATTAGGACAGTACTTGCAGAATTACAGTGATAAGATGAAATGTACCCCAATGCGGACCCCAAGTTCTACTCCTTCAAAATTATTATTTGTGGAAAGCCCTTTATTAGCGTTCGCTTGACGAGTGGAAGTTGTTGTACGAAGAAGTGAAGATAACGAACAGTGATCAATCTCATAAATCCTATAAAGAATACAAAATTAAGATATAGGACAGACACAGACCCCTCCACACACTAGAAGTGGAATGAGGTGCCTAGGACGAGAAATTATTCCCTATTGACCCGTCACATCCGCCTTATCTTGATCAGGTAAACGGAGCAATCCGTATTCAACATCAGTGTGTAAAGAACGGCCTTACAAACACGTCAGACAGAGTCGACCTAATCACAGGTTGCATTTGCACAATAGTTCATTATAACGACCATAGAATGTGTGACACGATGACTATTGAAATCCCTGTAACATCAACTTATTAGTCGGTAGCTTGCCTCGGTTTGAAAATATATCATACAAAAAACATTCTGTCGCACATCGAATCAATTGAGAGACATAAACACCATATGCAGGTGATAATGGAATATTGCTACATAGATGTAGGAAGCTGGCAATGGAGAAACTGAAGTAATCCCGTTTTTCATAAAGATGAGTTGTTGGTTTGCCGTTAAAATCTATGTGGAATAGAATATCCAAATATGAAACCGACAGAGAAAACTCTATGGTGTCTCACTGGGGTATATCGAATCGACATATAAATGAAAATTAGTATTGTTCATTTTTGAATGGAAAGGTATTTCGATTTAATAGGACTCACTCATTAAATATTATGTTATATAGTCTTTAAAACAATAAGGAACTGTTTATTGGATGAATTATTTTAAAACATTGAAGATAAGTGCTGTAATTGCTAGTATTTAGTAAACGACATTGTAAAGTTCCAAATACACGTGTATCTTATTAACTTATGCCTCCAAAAACTATAAATTCGTATTCGTAGTAGATGCAGTGTGTGAAATATGGATGCAGAAACGATCAGGGTTCCATTCATGTAATTTAAAATGTTCGCAAAATTAAATTCATTTTCATCTTTAAGTAAAGAACAGTTGCATAAGGGTGATCACAGAGTGTGTTTATACAGTATCGGTCTAACTAATTTCCTGTTTTGCAATCGTACAAGTAATTCTGAACATGGAGAATGATGACAAAATCCGATTAACCGATTCATTGAGAAAAATTGATAAACTATTAATTTCTCGTCTTTGCGCTTCCAAGGTTGTCTGATGCACCATCAAGGTTGAATGTCTAGTTCAGATGCCCGTATAGCGTTCTATTATATTCCAACGTTATGATGGCTTAAACATATAATGTGAGGTACTTGAGGAAGCACGGCTCATTTCATTTGGTAAGCTCTCTGAGGAAAGTAAAGTATGCTTATGACATTTCAAATTACCTCTACGGCCTAGTTAAGTTCTAAAAGTAGATGTTGCTGTTTTGCTCTGGTAAATGGTAGAAACTCAAAACCTTCATAGAAATTAATACATTTCGAGAATAAATGGAATTTAAATTAGAACCGTCCTTGCCTCTTGCGCCTTAATGTTTCGAAATTCCGTTTTTAAGGGACACACAAGACCAAAAAATCAAAAGAAATCGATGAACGGGTTTGATACATATTGTCCTAAATGGCTACGAAAAAGACGGGGAAAACAAAATTTAATCCCGGTATTTTACAATATAAATGACGGTTTTTCACATCCGTAAGCTCTATTTAATAGGGGTAGACCTATCTCTGGGTTCTAACGTAATTAATTAATTTGTTGCACACACACACACACACACACACACACACACACACACACACACACACATATATATATATATATATATATATATATTCTAACACTGTAAACATGATGGAGTAATTCAGTTGATTGATTGACTGATTGTTTTTTTGTTTTACATGTACGTTCTGTCAAGAATTTTTCACTGATACTGATACGTCATCAGCTGTAGGTGAAGTACCACAAATTTAGACCTATGTCTAGCGCTTACGGCTGTAGCAGTAAGGGTTCTTTGACGTGCCATAGCCTGCCGCGACATGAGACCTTCGTTTTAAATTGAAGCATGATTCTCACTTCTAAATGGCTTAGGTTTGACACGGCCATGGCACAAGGGGCATTTGAACTCACGACCTCCCTGTTACGAAGCGAACTCTCTACCATTGAGCTACCGCAATTCAGTAATCATGACAGAAACTATAATGAGTGGTACGAAAATACATCACATTTCTGTAGTAAGCATTTTTATGAGAAAAACTTGCTTTTAAAACGATCATTTACACAAGCCAATTGTTGTTAAAAAAAACACATCAAACATAACATCACTTTCTTGAACAAAGTGATAGGCCTTTTCATAGGAAGAGTAATAACAATAAATTAATTAACTCAAGTCATTATAAAGTTATCACTTTGTTTGGGTCTAAGAGAAAGATGAACTGTTAAGGATAATAGGCAATAAAGCAACGCAGACATACATCCTGAATGCTAGTATACCATTACTCACCATTTCGAATGGCGAGGAATAAGCTCGGCATGTGTTAGAAAAATGGATGACTTGCCATTTCGATGTTTAAACCACGTGTTTTGAAGTACAAACTGTCACGTTACTCAATTCATACTCTATTATATCAAAAGAAAAAAAAATTTTAATTAGGTATTTTTTTTCCACGATACAGAATTTGTAACATTCCAAAGTGTTTGATATTTTATCATATAACACCTGTGGGTGATTTTTCAATTTGAAAGGCACATATCTAAGTAATAAAACATATAGACCTGGTTCAAATGACTGAACTACATAACCTGGCATTAAGATTTAGAAGAAATAAACTTTTAATATTACACTTTTCCTCCCACCAATTTACGACACTTTGATGAGGATATTTAACACTCTAGGTTGATCCAAGGAAATTGCAATGTCACCAAATGTTTAATCGGTTGTCAGATCAGGATTACATCATACCAAATCATATACACATCACAACGTTAGCTTTCTCATTTCTTGTTAGAATTTATTCTCAAATTCAAATTTAAATCTTCTAAAAATATTCGTAGTTATTAACAGGAAACAGGGCAACCTATTTTTCCTGAAAGCAAGGCACTGATTAAATTTCCGCGGTGCAGGATCGTCATAAAGTTGCATCATTAATGTAAAATGACCATAACGGCGCACTTGAGCGCCAAGACCTAAAAGCAATTGATGGTTTACGCACATTAGAATCCCAGTCTAAAACTAAGTCAAGTTAAACGAATATTGGAGATTGATCATGTATGTTATTCCATTAGTGGCACAGCCGCGCCCGCGCATCCGTTCATTCAGTTTTATCTCGGGACAGTTGACATATTACCGACAAATAAGTGGTAAGACGACTGATCATAACTAGTCTTGTTTTACGTGTTAAATTCACACTTAATTAATAGTTTTGATTAGTAGTTTTAATATTCATAAGTTACACAAGATAGATCCCCAGTACCCCCTTGCTTGGCATAAGAGGCAACCAAATAGACCGCAAACATCGAGGACGCGTGTCACGGCAGGTGTGGCACGATAAAGATCCCTTCTTGTTCAAAGGACATAAGCGCCGAACATATGCCTAAATTTTGGAGCCCTTCACCGGCAATGGCGACATCTCCAAATGAGTGAGAGATTTTCGAGCGGGACGTTAAACAATACATAATCAATCAATCAATCAATAACAAAATCATGGAATTTCTTTTTTGGAATAAAAAATTTAAAATTTGATATTAAGAATTTTATTGCATGAAAACTTACTTGAATAATACTCTTATAATGTCACCATGTACAGGTTGACTGTACCTACATAGTTTGATATATTAAATTATAACTTATATGTATGAATTGCACTTTCGAACTATTAATACCGTTCTTTCTTTCATAACAATGTAGACAAATGTAGCAGTTTAATGTACGCGTTCACGGTCTATGATGATTAGTTTGAGTTGTGGCCCGCTGAGTAATTGAAACATGACACGATGTATGGATTTTTCTGTATAAAAGGCGAGAATCACTACCCACTTTAGTCACATATATAACATTATATACTGTAAATAATTCTAAATTTATCCGAGAAATTTGTTCTTCAGTATTCGATACAATGTGTTTGGGGGGTTGAATTCTTCACCAGAAGCTTTACAAAGACCTATTACCAAACTCTAGCAAAAAAAAAAAAATGCCAAGAGATATATAATTGTACAACTGTGCCAATACTGGCAACTAATGAGACATCCAATTTATGTCCCCATTATAACTCGGGCTTATTACAAAGATTTAAAACTTCATTACAGTAGTCCTATTCAAGTCGCAGGTCCATAAATATTGAACACTAAAACCTAAACTTGCAATACGCAGATCTAACGCAACGCAATAAAAAAGCAGATGTCTGGCAATTCTGAAACGTTATATGAATTCTTCAACGTAAATATTTTTCTGGTTTTTGTCCCTATGATTATATGACCCGCTGATTATTTTCGTGTAAATTATAACCTTTGTTATCGTAAAACCATGCTCAACTTCCATTTCAAAATCTGAAATATGTTCGACCCAACTGGAGCAAGGTCGAGCTGTTGGCTTGTAATTTT
Source organism: Ostrea denselamellosa (assembly GCA_024699665.1). Taxonomy (NCBI): domain Eukaryota; kingdom Metazoa; phylum Mollusca; class Bivalvia; order Ostreida; family Ostreidae; genus Ostrea; species Ostrea denselamellosa. The sequence continues at coordinate 5,036,177 of JAMZEH010000073.1, read as the reverse complement.
AATTATGGAGAATTGAGCATATCAGTTTACAGGTCCAATTAAAGGAAAATAATTCTTTCTTAAAACTATTAAACATTTAGCTTAAATAACAGAAACATGGGTTAATTTAAAGGTTATGCAGAAACTATTCCATGCGTTCTTGTTTTGTTACCTTCACAATGCAAACAAAATAGACACTCATATCATACTTATATTTATATAGTTTTCGAAAAGAAATATAGACTTTTCTGTCAAGTTGAAAGATCACGTGCTCGTTACAGTGCTTTTATCGAGAAGTTAAATAAACACTTTTATTTATTACTGACAAATCATCAGTATGTATATCAGACTCTGTCATCAGTGGAAGATGAAAGACGTCTGAAAATATGTAAATTAAATAACGATTTGATAAAGAAATAATAGACGACGAGATACTAAGTACACCAAAATTATTTCCGTCCATAGCCTTTATATCAGAAAGAATCTTTAATTTCAGTCAAATACTCACCAAAAAATATATTTATCATTGTGTTGATTGGCATAACCACAAGAGCGACCAATAAATCGGCCACAGCTAAATTTACGATGAAGAAGTTTGTCCTTGTGTGCATCCATCGATGTCTGACCACCACAATAATCACGGTAAGATTCCCCAGAAAAGCGCACAAAAATATCAATGAATACGCTACCGCGTAAATGGCAATGATGTCTAATTCATGCTTCAGTTCAGGAGCAAAACTCACATTTACTCTATCACCACTAGAATTGTTCTCCATTACAATATTTTAATATGCTCCCGTTCCCGCAAAAAGAATTTCAATCGTACCAACGGACGTCTTAATATTATGATCTATATACTCCTTTATGTGAGCTGTTGGTGGACCTCGCTCTCTGGAATACGTGTGACCATTAACTTCTCCCTAGTCGATTCCAGTTCTATCGTTAAATATCGCTTGGTAATGTTTTCGCTGTTCGACTAACGATCTGTCATTCTATTTTGACGATATTCGATCCCTATTGATTGAAGGTACACATTTTAGATCCCTGCTCACGACTTGGGAGACTTTACCGGTTACGTGGCACTTAATATTTTTTCAAAGATTTTTTATCAATTAACTCAATTATATGCTTCAGGAATTGGAAAGCTTCTTCCGACGTGGCCAGGAGTGGGCTTTATGTGCGTATTAAAATAGTGTTTTATACAACTTTTATTTGCTGATAAAAAATCTACGTACAACATGGCAAAAACTCAAGCATGCATTTCGTCCCGAGCTCCTTTTCTAATGAAAATATTTATCTAATTGTCTGCATCCAATTTCTCTCATTCTCCTTGATTAACCCAGCATACAACGACGACCTTTAAGGTATTATTTTCTATAAGAGCTATCCCTACTTAATTCCTAGCGAGTGAACTTGATAAAGATGCGTACATCAACAGTGACAAACTCTAATTAAGTCCGGCGCTTTCTGGAAGAGTAAAATCCACAGCGACAGCAAGAAAATCTGCAGCTTGGAAAATGCTTTCGTCAGTTATAGCCATACTCATCTACATGTATACGAACAAATCGCAACAAAATCTTCTATTTTGTGTAACATAAATTGATCAATCACGGCTATTTCACACGGTCTGTATACATGCATGTATATACAAATCTCATAATGCGTGAAGAATTTTCCGATGCTGTCTTAAAGAAGAAGTACCACTTTACGGGGTATTTGACCACTCATCTTATGAAAGAGACACATACGAAGACTATCCGATCACTTCCAATGTATCTTGTGTAAGTACCGATCGCAGATACTTTTAAACGAGATAGCGACCCACTGAAAAATCAAGTTGTGCCTCTAATACAATTGGCACCTGGCGTAACAGCTACAATATTTTTTTTTCTAAGATATATACAGGCATTGTTGAGTTGGGTTTTTTCCTGCCGCGAATGTACTGGCTACAATCAGCCAAATTTTAGTGCACCATCAAGAGTTATTCACCCTTTATAGTACATAACGGAGTTTTATTAAAGGAGAATATCTTAAATCAATGATCAAGAGGGAACCAACATGTGTATGCCGCCCACTGTATGGTATCGACATGAATTTGTGTTTTAATATGATTAAACAATGCTAAATTTTTAAAAGACATTTCTTTACTCTTTTCAACCCCAACAAAAATAATATTGTTGAATATAATAATAAAATGTCTGATTTTCTATGGGTCAATAACTGGATAATTTGGCTACCTGTGTGAAAAAAAAACGATCTTGTCTTGGAAAATGTTTGTGATATTTTTATATTTTTATTATCTAGGGTTGTAAAGTAAACGTGTCAACAGATTGATACTTTGATTTACTATAGTACTGAAATAAATTTTGATACTACAGTTTTCATATAGACTGAACTGTTTCACTGTTTGAAAGATTTCATATTTATCTGTATATATACATGTAGTTTCAGTTTTCCTATTGTGTTTTATCCTTCTTTGAATTGTTACGTACTAAATATTTTCTGTGTAAATAACCCCGTGGGGATCCGGGTTGTTAGAATAGATCCTCAGCACCCCTAGCTTGTCGTAAGAGGCGACTAAATGGGTCGGTCCTTCGGATGAGACTGCAAAAACCGAGGTCCCGTGTCACAGCATGTGTGGCACGTTAAAGATCCCTTCCTGCTCAAAGGTCATAGGCGCCGAGCATAGGCCTAAATTTTCAGCCCTTCACCGGCAATGGTGACGTCTCCATATGAGTGAACGATTCTCAAGCGGGACGTTAAACAATATTTAATCAATCAATCTGTGTAAATATTGCACGCTATATATAAATGTTTAGTTGTTTACCTATGGTTTATATGCAGTGCTGTTGCATACTACATTATATTTACATTTCCAATGTGTTGCTTTTGATAACTTTACAAATTATGAATCTTGCTAAATATAGTACGCGTACGTCTATTTTAACGGCCGGGATAAATAAATTTCAGTTTTGAAAATGCATGAGTGCATGAATTGCGACGCTTCACGCCGGCATATCATACTTTTGATAAAGTGTGATAAGTATTCCGAAGGTGTAAAGCGTCGTAGTTCATAATCTCTAGAATTTTCAAAACTGAAATTTATTTCTTATCTATATTTTACGGAAAGAAAATAATTCGTTTTCAATTATTATGAAACCAATCATTTAATTATTATGAGAGTTAAAGCACTTCAACGCAAACCGTGTAGCTATAATTGCTAGTAAAAATAATACGTAAACCGCACTGCGTGCGTTTCTATAATTTGTTTGTAAACTAACTTTAGATTACTTGAACTGCTCACTTCCGACATGGTAGTAGAAAGGCATGTAAAACATGGGTCGTTGTGGTCAGCGATTGACGCGTGTTGGGTCTGACACAAACACTCATCTCTAATTAGCGTACGAGGGCTGAATGGATTGTTGCAGTGTGTTATTTTACTATGCAGCTATCGTAAAACACATTCAAGATTCAGTGAAGCAAGCATTACGAGGGATGTTATGACACGGCAGCTATTATAATTATGTTTCCATCCTGTCTACACAAACAGCAGTGAATGGTACACGTTTTTATTCTCTTCGGTTTTCTATACATTTTTGAGATCATCATATATACAATTACTTCCCAACACACGTGTTTAATTTGATATTTTTACATTTCAATCCACATGTTGCTCTTGCCAGTGATCTCACGTCACTCCACATTGTTTAGACGAATCCATATACGAATCGAAGGTATACAAATCGAGATATTGTCTTTCGGTAGATCTAATTATAGGTGATGGTCATGAAAGATCCTTTCTTGCTTTGATTTGTTCGATGAACCTATATTTAATACTTTCACTTTGTGTAAAAATTTTGGTAGTTTTAATCATCTGTATAGGTCTCAATTGTCGAAGGTTTAGACTGTTTTAATTCGGATATTTTTGAAAACAACTTACAGAGTTTGTTCCGATATATTAATTTCAATGGCAGTGTCTCAGAATGGGTTGAGGGTTTTACAACGTCCAAAGGTAAGTTAAAATCATGTCTATGTTTTAACCCGTAGACCAACTGATTTTATACATCTTATAAATCTTCAAACTGCGGATTGAAAACGCATTCAAATGCCGGATTGTCGGTATTAGCTTTTAATTTAACTGTGAAATGTAAGATAAGTTTTATACTAGTTGGGTAGAAAAGTTCGTTTGATTCAACATACAAATTATCTACAAGAGATGTTCTAAAAGTTCTCGTGCGCAGTTAAAGTCCTTGATGGTGGATTGCATCGAGGGCGTCGATATATGATGTTCTTGCCGCTCCATATACTATACAGCCTAGTCTAGTTTAGACCGGATTACAGAGCAATACAGATGTACAGTACTTTTATCTGCTCCCCATTTTAATTACAGCAAGAGAGCAAAATGCATACATCCGGTTATGTAAAATTCATGACGTAATATTTGCCTTTACAGTTTTTACAATTTTTATTTTCATGACAGATCTTGAAAATATCAAAAATCGAATTTTCATTAACAGCTTATGAATTAGTAATGTTTTTCATTAACTTGTTCAAAAAGGCACAATAGCGATTCAGTCAGTGGGCTGCTCAAATATGAACAAACTATTGAAAGGCCAGTGGTTTGTTTTTTAAGTTTGCTATTACTAGATGAGGTAAGTCATTAAGTGTCATAAATTTATTTGACTTTGAATGAAAACTTTTTACATTATACATGTACTTTCTTAATTTGAATTGTGAAAACCTTGAGCATGCAGCTCTGTTGGAAAGGGTAAGAAAAATCCATATTAACATTCTAAAACTATACACTCGATATTTCGGTCATTCATCATATTGGCGTGGAATCGCGTTTTTATGTATGGGCCAAAATCGTTGTACCATTCTCTTTTTGCAAATCATTTTCGTCTTCGTATTCTCTTCCCATTCCCATTGGAATAGTTCCAGGAATCCGATATTGGTTGACATATGAAATTTATTAAACCTACTAGAAATTTCACAAGTTCAGTATTCACAATCTTACTTTATGTTTCATACCGTTTTCCTTACAAGAAACAGCACACAGAAGATCGACAGATTCAAAAAGACAAAAGAGTGTGAAAATGAAGTACTATGTCATATTAATGCTGTTGTTGATCACATGAATATGGAATTTCGAATTTCGCTCGAAGATGGCCCCGAACTTGGCTAACAGCAAACAAAAGTCAAGTAAATACGTCTCCAATAACAGGTCGCACAATAACATTTGAACCATACCCAAAGGCAACACGAAGATGTCAATTTTTATTAAAGTTATATTTGCCATAATCTTTAGACATTGTCGTAGGAATGAAAAGCTGTTTCATGTTTTATATCAATTTATAAATGTTATATACATTTTATGCAAATTATGCAATTTGACTCCATCAGATGAAGAAGAAATCAAGCTAATTTCTTGTTTAATCCTGTATCTTCCCAGTAGGTAGTGAACATTCCATTTCGAAATATTCATTATCACGTGACGTTGCATGTAAATAATTACAAGCGACGTAAAAGCGTGGACGACCTGCGGGCGGGACCATTCAGCGATAAAGACAGTCAGACGGAGAACCACTTTGTTTAACATGAAATAATAGTTCAGCACGGCTAAATAATATAAACGAAATCCTCATCTCCCATGATGCTTGTAATATTTTTCTCGAGCATTTGCTCACATCCACCAGAAATGTAATTCCTTAATAAGTCACAGTTTTCCCCTCACATCAAGTAGACCGGCATTCCTTTATATACGTGGGATCCGGGTTAGAATAGGTCCTCAGTACCCCTTGCTTGTCGTAAGAGACAGCTAAATCGGGCGGTCCTTCGGATGAGACCGCAAAAACCGAGGCCCCGTGTCGCAGCAGGTGTGACACGATAAAGATCCCTCCCTGCTCATAGGTCGTAAGCGCCGAGCTTAGTCCAAAATTTTGCAGCCCTTCACCAGCAATACTAACTTCTCCATATGAGTGAAAAATTCTCAAGCGGGACGTAAAACAACATACAATCAATCAACAACCCTTTATATACGTATATAATTTGTTGAAGTTGTCAAATATTATTTTTCAAAGTTTATCATACTGACAAAATGCGATGCTTTCTAACATCGAACAAAATACTGTTTAATACGGCACATACACCTTTAAGTTATTTACCTGATGTGTACACTCGAAGGTCAAAAGATGACTATAAAAATGTCGGATTGAGAGTCGATTGTGGAAGAATGAATTGCTCGCCGGGTATTATTTGGCATAACATTTCAACAAATATAAAAAGACAATACGACTCTAGACAGTTAAACTTTTCACTGATATTTTGTACAATTCTTTTTATCATCGCTACACACGTTATCTTCTATGTTGAAATGTAAAAATGTAATTGACATTATGAAAACTAATTTCAAGATGTTTTTAAGAATTAATCTTAAGATGTTGAACCCATTTCACTAATAAGTGGAAAAACAACAGCCGCCAAACTTATATATATATATATATATATATATATATATATATATATATATATATAATTATAATCTCGCCTTGGCATCCGCCACATAACGTTAAATACAATATTAAATCGAAAACGTGTATACTTGATATATTCGGAAGGAAGTGTAAATCCTAGATCAGAAAAATAATAAGGTAGGGTAGGGGACGCGCTGGATATAACTAGCCAAGTTTGAAGATTATGAATAAAAACCATTTCGCGAAATACGAACTACTGCCCCCCCCCCCCCCCCCCCCAATTCCATACGATTTAAGAAATTGAACTCGGGGCAAAAATTTATATAGTTCCCCCCCCCCCCCCCCCCAAAAAAAAGAATAAATTTAGTATTTTGAATATCGGAGATACTTATTTTCTTGCTATTAAGATTTTTTTGACAACTTAACTTCCAATATCTTTTCCAGCCCCCCCCCTCCCCCTTTAAAAAAAAAACCGATATGTGCCTGCGTTTGTACCTATTTCCCGTCACAAATAAAATTTAAACTGCCAGGTCCAAACAAAACTTATTTTACTATTACTATTTTCGTCCAATACCAACATGAATATTGTAATTTAAATTACGCTAAACATTGAATCGTTTCTCTCTATATACAAAAGTTAACATCTTTCAAATTTCAACATGAATATAACAATTGCCGGCAGGAAAGAACAGTCACTTTAGATCACTGAATGATTTATTCTAGATCTTATCGCTATTTGGCGAGCAATTAATAAATAACACCGCAAATTCATCGTTTTCCACTCGAGACTTCATTTACAACTAAAAGGAACGGAAGTTGTCTTGCTTGCTATATTTCTAGCGTGGCCAACTATTCTTAGAATGGGAAAATGCAGTTTCATGGTATGACAAGAGGGCCGCAGACCTGAACGGTTATATGAGTATTAGTTAAAAGTATCACTGGCCACAAGGGCTATGAAATTTATACTGTTTTGCATATCTAAAATTCAGCAGCAGTATGAAAGAAGCTGTGTTCTTAAAAAAGGTGCCCATACTGATGAAACAAGAACTATATACTATATAATATACACTTTAATTACCACTTTATGACTATTTTGGACCCACCTTGCATTCAGAACACGAAATTCACAATTTTGGTACCAGGAAGGCTTCTACCAAAATTGTAAATTTCAAGATTCCAGGGGTAGAGGTGACTCTAGGGCGGGGCCAAACTTGGTGTGTAGTGCTTATGTGTAAACATTTTAACAATATTTTCTTTAATGCTATTTATACTAAATTAAAACTAAATGGATATTTAGAAGAATCAATTAGTCCTTTACCAAAGTTGTAAATTTCATGTTGAAAGGGATCGGGGGCCAAAATTATTATGGTGTCTTTATCAACTGAAATATTTCATCTTTAATTTTGCTGATGCTATATAAAAACTAAAAGCATATTAAGGAAAAGCGCTGTACCTAAATTGTGAAATTTGCAACTCCAGTGTTTTTAGTCTAGGGGATGTGCAAGAATTATATAGCGTTAATCGCAGGTCATCAGATCGCTTCGGTTCAAAATTACTATTAAAATATAAAGGTATAGAACTCTAACTATAGGGTACCTACGTTTGCTGATGAAAAATCAGTAAACCAAATGGTATAAAATTCTACTCTGTATTCTAAAATGACCACACATAACCAATCTACATTACTACCAAAGTTGATCCCGAAATTACGTACCTCTAATTCTTAATAGTTAATTCGAACCCGAGCGATATACTTGCCTTTCATGTTAACAGAACACATATCATGTCATGTGAAAGTCTTTCATCAGTATGGATGCACCCTTTCGGGGGCACTAATACTGCTTTGCAATATTAGATATACCATTTTACACTTGTGAAAGATGCAAAAACACAGATTACTATAATTTAAAACAAACAAAATTAATTTAAAATTAAAACCCAACTGCATCTATTTTACTATAGATTAAATGCCGAATTTCCTATAGCACAAAATATATTTCTAGAAACTTAGATATACGGAACAGGGAAAATATCCCGGTTTTCATAGCCCTTGGGGCTAGTGACACTTTTCACTAATACTCAGTTCAAGGATAAAGCTTGACGGCCTCATCTTGAAAATTGGTCAATATTAGGCAGTTTTTGCCTGGCCCCTACGGCCCCGGGGTGCTGAGGTCCTGAAATTTGCAAGTTATGTCTCAAAGACGCTCAATGCCAAATTTGATTGATTATATATTGTTTAACGTCCCGCTCGAGAATTTTTCACTCAGATGGAGACGTCACCATTGCCGGTGAAGGGCTGCAGAATTTAGACCTATGCTAGGCACTTATGGCCTTTGATCAGGGAGTGATCTCTATTTTGCCAAACCTGCTGTGACACGGGACCTCGGTTTTTGCGTCTCATCCAAAGGACTGCCCCATTTAGTCACCTCTTACGACAAACAAGGGGTACTGAGGATCTATTCTAATCCGAATCTCCGCGGGGTCCTTGAGATCAGGAAATTTACAATTTTGGTAAAAGTTACCAGTTCCTTCTAAATATTCATGCAGATTAAATTTAACATTAATAGCAATAAAGAAGATGCTATTTAAATGTCTTGCACATAAACACTATAAAAAATATTAAGTTTAACCCCGCCCTGGTGTCGGAACCTTTAACCCAGAAATCATGAAATCTAACATATTGGTAGAGATCTTCCTGCTCTACATGACTATACAGTAATATATAGTTTTTCTTACAAATGTTGTCCCGTGAGGACCCGGATTACAATAGGTTCAAAGTACCCCTCACATGTAGTAAGAGGGGACTAAATTAGTAAGAGGGGACTAAATGGAGCGTCCTTCGGATGAAACCGAAAAAAAGCACTGAGGCCCCGTGTCATAATAGGTGTGGCGCGATAAATATCTTTCCCTGCTCAAAGGCCCTAAGCGCTCAGCACAGACCTAAATTTTGCAGCCTTTACTGGCAATGCTGTGCAGGGAGGGATCTCTATTTTGCCACACCTGCTGTGACACGGCGCTCGGTGGTTTTGTTTTGGTGTGGGTTTTTGTGTGTGTGTGTTTGGTTTTTGGAGTTTTTTTCCGGTTTCATCCAAAGGACTGTCCCATTTTGTTCTGTACATATCATTTATTAATACGTTACAGAAAGAGTATGTCTATGATGATCACGACATGTACCTTACGTAAGGTTCCACAACTCGTGGTGTTTTTGTCATGTTTCCTAATAAATGTAATAGATAATAAATACATTAATAAAACACTCTAGATAAGCTTGTGACGAGCGTATTATGGACAGTTTCCGGTAATCTAATGAGGCAGAATTTATTCTAAAACTTCTCTATGAGGAGAAGAAATTTCTTGCTGTAGCATTCAACTCGACATTTATGCGACGTTTTTATGTATTAACAATATTAGTTTCCTTTCATGTGTCAATTCGATATTTCCAAGTTAACGTAAAATAAAGACAGTATACAGTCTTTCACATCTCTTTCACATCTGGATGACTTCAGCTTTCCATTTTTATGTATTAATATTCCATTATCATCTGGGGGGCCTCCGTGGTTGAGTGTTTAGAGCTCACTTTTACCATGCATGAATTACTTTTAAAACTCATTTCTATTATTGTTCTTTTAAGTTATGTGTATTTCTTTTTACATGTATCGGTCATATTAAAAAACAAAAAAAAAAAAAAAACAAAAACAAAAAAACCCCCCAAAAAAACAAAAAAACAAAACGTATGTATGTATGTGTACGTATGCAAGTGTATGTATATATGCGATGTGTGTGTGTGTGGTGTTTTAGTGTGCTATATTAGTCTTTTTTGTAGTTAGCGTAACTAAATATAATTTGTGTTTTAAAATACCCCATTTAGTCCTTTTCTTAATTTCTCTATGTTGTATGTATGTTTGGCGATATATTAATTGTGTATGTTGTAAAGCGCTTAGAGCAATATTTATAATGTTAGATAATGCGCTATATAAATGCCTTGTAATAATAATAATAATCGCGCTCAAAATCACAAGGCCTCTCACCTCTAGTCGGCGCGGGTTCGAATCTCGCTCGCGCCGATACATGTGAGACAGTTTGCCAGTTTACTTTCGGAAGGTCGGTGGTCTTTTCCCGGGTACATTATATTTGGGTTCTCTCCTCCAACTACAAAAAATGGACGCCACCAGATAACTGAAAAAGTGTTGAGTGTGGCGGAAAACAACAAACAACAACAATATCACTATTATCATTAGTAAATATGATTGAACGTTTTGTATACAATTATTCACAAATGGTCCATTTTGTGAAGATGAAATACATTTAAAGAATAAAAACGTTCAAACCAAATTCGTACACATTTATCGTATTGCTCTGTAATGGAACTGAAATGTCGGTGTGTTTGGTATCGCAATTCAACCTGATTCGTAAAGCACTTGATAAATCTGTAACCTAATTACAAATCATATTTTGGTGAAATTTTATTAAAGCTTATTATTTTTAAGTTAAGACGATCCCCAACAAAGCTTTTTTACAACAATAAGATATTCACAAATAAATATACATTTGTTGTTTTGTTTCATTTCTGTATGAACTATCTATTTGATAAACGGATGTATAAATTTAGATGGCCTTTTAAAATGTTCAATCAAATCCGGAACCAGTTTCTACTTTTATTTTATATATCGTGCATAACATTTGAAACCCCTGTGGGCCTTTCCTTTTGTTCCTTCCATATGACCCTTTGTGTCATTTCACGTACAGCTGGTGACGTCACAATATGAGTTGTATATTTGTTTAACGCCCCGCATGAGAATATTTCACTCATATGGAGACGTCACCATTGCCGGTGAAGGGCTGCAAAATTTAGGACTATGCTCGGCGCTTACGGCCATTGCGCAGGGATGGATCTTGATCGTGCCACACATGCTGTGACTTAGGACCTCGGTTTTCGCGATCTAATCCGAAGGACCGCCCCATTTAGTCGCCTCTTCCGACAAGCAAGGGGTACTGGGGACCTATTCTTACCCGGATCCCGGATTCTCAATATGAGTGAAACACTGTCAAAGGGACAAAACTACAAATTTTTTAATATGTATTTGATGAGGTTAAATAAATCAAACGTCCAAGCCGCCAATTCGGTAGAAAAAAGATTGTTAATGTCTTTTCATGCTGTACATTTTTACTGTCGACTTTGAGATGCATAGAAGCAGACATCTCTGAAGACCCACAAAGTAAACGCATAGAAAATCTTCATCGCGAGTCAGGTTCAGCATTTTGAGCTAAATTTATTTTGAGAACTGTGAGATATTTCTAATCCCTTAAGTATAAATTTGATGATGCTTTAGTTTATGTTATTTTTGCCATTTCATGATGGTGGGAAATGAATGTAGTATTGTGTGTTCATGTTGATGGAAATTGGATGTATTTTGGTGGATATACATTCTTTTTAAATATTCCACTGTGTGTATGACAAACTTCGAACAATTTGATTTAATTTATTTGTTGTAATTTACATCGTATGAAATTAGTCGGAGTTTTCATATTTGAAAACGTAGATTTTGGAACATGGTTCTATCTGTTTTCAGAAATCCAGGCCACATTCTTTGAGACAACATTACCAGATAGAATTTGACAAACGATGATTGATTGATTGTTTCTTGTTTTCCGCCACACTCAGCAATTTATCAGTTATCTGGTGGCGTCCAGTTTTTAAGAAACGACGAACTGCATATATATATATATATATATATATATATATATATATATATATATATCTTTGCTTGCATACAAATTCTGTTTAACTATTGCCATTTATTCGTGGATAACCCATCATTCGTGGGAAATTGACCAAAACACATTCATTCATTACTTCACTGCAATCACTGGGTATACACAGAGAAAGCTAAGCATCTGATGATCATATGGAACAATTTCATGATTTTCTTCTTGATCGCAGATATTGATGCATTCACTAAATGTTTTTGATTGGCCTTCGCTTCAGCAAAAGCCTTTGAAATAATTTACAGTAAAAATACCATTACAGCGAAGTGCTAGGGACGGACTATCTTAAACAGCTACAAAAGTAATTCGTTATATGCAATGAATTCATAATATGTTTTTGTAAAATAGTCAGCGTCGGGTGTCGTGCTGTAACATTTTTAACTTCTTTATACCTACCATTCCAATTCTTTTAAAATTTGTTATGAAGCATTTTTGGAACAAGGTTGACATAACTTGACGCCTTAGGGTCGGAGCAAAAACTGCCAAAAATTAACCAATGTAATAATCTTCTCTACACCTGCACATGTATAAGAAAAACTAAGTAAATAGTATTGTAGAACAAAAAAAACCTCTGCCACAATTGTAATTTCATGATCCACAGATTAAAAGTTCTGACTACATGGTGGAGCCAAACTTGGTATAATTGCGTATGTGTGTAAAACTTTTAAATAACATCTTCTTAGTACTATTGATACTAAATTGAAACTAATATGTATTTAGAAAGGGCAGGTAGTCTTTACCAAATTTGTAATTTCATGATCCCAGGGGCAAGTGTTTTGGTTCCAGGGTGGGGTCAAACTTATTATAGAGTTTATTGGCTTTATCATTTGAAAGAATTCTTCAGTGGTGCTGATTAGGTATTAAAACTAAAGGCATATTTAGGAAGAACAGAGAGAATCTATCAAAATTGTGAATTTCGCAATTATGCAACCTAGGGTTTTAACTCGGGCCAGGTCTAAAATAGGATTTTTTTTTTATTTTATAGCCTTTAGCACTAGTGATACTTTTAACTAATACTCCGGTGACCGATAAGGCCTGTGGGCCTCTTGTTTTTTAAAATAAACTAATATGCTAAAGGCATAGACACTTTGGGCATGAATCATGATCATTCCAACCCACCCCCACCCCCAATCCCACCTTATCGCTATTGTTTTCTGATCTGGGATAGGCACACTATTTTTTGTTCTACTTATATTTTTTTAAATATGCATTAAAGATCATCCAAATATGTTATTTTTGGTCTCTGTCACGCAGAAGTAAAAATTACGTTATTAGAAAATTCATGCAACTCTTTCACGTCGTCTGCCTCATTTCGAAGAAATTATCTCCCGCAACTAATTTGGCTCAAATTATAATAAGTGACAATAAAATTTGTATTTCTTACACGAACACATAGAAATGTAGTTGTGCAGGACATAAACATTTACGTAATCCAAAAATATCAAGTAAAATCCGTACATCGGTTCGTGTATGTCAACATCACAACTGATTGATTGATTGATTATTGCTTTCCGCCACACTCAACAATTTTTCAGTTATCTGGTGGCGTCCAGTTTTTGTTGGTGGAGGAGAGAACCCAAATACAATGTACCTGGGAAGAGACCACCGACCTTCCGCCAGTAAACTAGCAAACTTGCTCACATAACGCCGCGGCCGAGATTCGAACACGCGCCGACAGAGGTGAGAGGCTTTGTGATTTTGAACATCACAACTGAAATTTGTCCGTTATGTTTACTGACCTTTATCGATTTGGGACAGCAAATGAGAATTCAGGAGCGGATCTTGATCTGAAAATAGAATTCCCCTATTCTAAACATAAATGATGCGGTAAATATGAAATTTCCATCATAAACGCTTTTGTTTAATGATGTTTTAGTGATAGAATGAGGAAAGTCCGCACTGATATTTACTTTATCAAGCCAATCTAAACTCCCAGCGCAAGTCCCTTAAAATCACGCGAGACCTGTCATGGCTGCTGAAAAAGATGATTTGTAAACATGCTGGTGATGATTTATAAAGGGTTATTTTGTTCACTATGAACAACAAAATCATGCTATCTAAAGGAAGTCTAATTTAAAAGAGATATTTCAAGACCGAAGTCAGCCACAATAAAACATTAATTTTGTACCATTATGGAGATCTTATGGAATTGTAGCTCTCTCCAGAAACGCTTCAATTAAAAAAGTTGGATAGGGCTACATTACTGCAGCTAGGAAAGGTGTAGATTGAGTTGTAAGCCTGTGAATGTACCAGTCGATGGAACGACGGAATACGAGTAACCTTACCACTATACTGATAGATACTCTACTGTAGGCAGTAAATGTTCTACAAAGCCCTTATCCTTTGAAGGAGAAACTTCTGACGCATTGTATTACAACATAAGAGAAGAGCGATGGAGATTATTAAAAATATAACAAAACTTTTAATAAAACTTCCCCAGCGTAAACGGCAACAAAACATACAACTTTACAGCATGTTATAATATCATTCATATATATATATATATATATATATATATATATATATATATATATATATATATATATCATTCTTATGATATTCCTAAGGAGGGGTTACGAGATTGATCACTCACTATGTGTGTGTGTGTGTGTGTGTGTGTGTGTGTGTGTGTGTGTGAAAAATGATAAAGAATAAAGAAGTAAAAAAAAAATAGTTATTTTATTAGTAATTAGTTGAAACTGGCAAAGAACTTTCGTAATTTATTTTCAAATATATATGGAATTAAGTTATGCTTTAAAAACATATTTTATACTTATATCGAAAATAAATCAGTTTAGACCATTCCAGAGAAAAATTCTCGGAGTTCCTCTCCAACACAGCTGACCGATCAATGCGTTCATAAATGCGGTAGTAAGTAATTTCTCAGTATACAAGCCATCCAGAAAATTCTGAACAGACGTCATAACCAATGCCCACTTCTGACGCCATAACCAATGCACACTTCTGTCTTCGGATTCAAATATAGACGAGAGTGAGATGCAGTGACCTTGATTATGAAGATGTCGGATCCATTTTGATCAAACAATAGATTATTTGGATGTTAATCCTGTCTTTGGTTAATAATGCGTGCTAAATACATTTTGCAGCGTAAGTATTGGTCTTGCTGACCAAGGAATGGTTTATTTGAATGTTTATCATTTTTTTTTCAAATACTACTGCATTACTGAATATATTGAGCGGGCGTATTTACAGCGTAAGCGTTGCTATTATTTTCACTCGTTTGAAATTGATGAGGATATTTGTTTTGGTACTGTTTATATCCCCCAGGACGTAGTAAATATTTATACATTGATTGTTTTTTCGCAATAAACAAATAAACATGAAGTGAGTATTATTACTAACGTACGTAAATATTTTTCATGTGTAAATCGTTGGAGGTTTGATTCGTAAACAGCATAACAAATGGAATTTATTGTGGCTTATTTAGCATATGAATAAACTTCTTACAGCGTGCAGTGGATAAAAGGACTATTATGAGATCAATATATTTAAAAGTGGAATACCCACTTCAATGAATCTCCAAATGTTAAATCAATATACAAACATCACTGCCTTTCCTTAGTCTCACTTTCGGTCATTGCATTGAAAGGCAAGACTTTGTGAAATACGTGCATAGTCTTATAGCACCCAAACTATTTATTCCGTGTGTAACTGGAACCAGTATAACGCGAGCAGTGAATCAGGTGATTGAATACGCAAAATAATCTGTAAACTGGCTCTAGTAAGACTTCAACTCAGGTAAGGGAATTCCTGAACTATGGTCAACACATCGGAATGAGAACACCAGTAAAGCGTTTATAGTTTATTAATGATATAGGGTTGATTTAAATTGTAATTGATATCAAATAAGTTACATAGAAAATTAACAAAGTGTAAAATGTAAAATTAACAAAAATGGAATATTCTAAGTTTTGAGTACAAATTAACTGAGTAAAGTAACAAAAACGGCTGGATAAAAGAGAAAAATCTGTAAGGAAATGTGATAGAATCAAAATATCTAAATATGTCCCTACTGGGCCTCCGTAATACTGAAAACTTCCAAAAATAGAAAGGGAACAAGTTACATCTGGACCTGTATAGATTATACCATTTAAAGAAAAGCTTGTCTATATAAAATGATCCTGAAAAATATATAATACCTAGTATAAAACTTCCTACTATTATGTACAACACTTAGAAACAGGATTTGGTAAGAGGAACCTACATGTAATTAATTGAAAAATTTACTAATGACCTATCAAAATATATAAGTTTGCTGATAACCGTAAGTTTGTTATCCTATCCTAACAAAAGCCATGCCTATTTCATGCTAGCAAGTATTCGGAGTTATAAAATATTGAGGTTTATTTGCTCTTGATAATAGAAGAGAGAAATAACCAAGAGGCCAGTGCCTAACCAAGCGAATACAACTGATCAAACACAGTCGTGTATACCCTGAATTCTATCACTAACATAAGCCAATCAAAACCAAAGAAACTATTCTGACTTACCCGATCAGGAAACAGATAGCTTATTTACTTCGGATAGAGAGACAACGGGGATGACATATCCTGTTTAATACTAAAGCATGTATCAACCATGTCTAAACATGATATATACTAAAAAATAAATGACTGACTGTGAGTAAATGACCTTTAAATGTAACAAGAAGCTGATTTAACAACCAGGATTAAAATTAAATGCAGTTCAATGTAAAAAAAATCAGACCCGGCTCTGTCATGCTGAAGAAAAGAAACGTCCGTAGAGGCCGTTTAAGATAATACGAGTCGGATTCAACTTGTACGTAACTTTCGTAGTATGTTCCTTAACTCTCTTCATGGTAAGACAGTTTAGACTCCACTCTTTCACGCTGGATATTCAGATACTAAGAACCAGGGTGGGCATTAAGAGCCGAGTCAAAGATTTAAAATGCCATTTTGGAATAAGTAAATAATATTCAATGTCGGCGATCATATAACAGAAATAAACTGAACATTCGACATACGAGGGCTGATTGATATGTTGTGAGCGTCATATATAATGGTTTGAATTTTGGCCGACATATTGCATTATTTTTCAACATAATTCCCTTCAGTATCTATAATTATGCCAGTGATGTTTAGGGCTAAAGTGCCACTTTTAAAGAAGTCCTTTTTTGGACCGTTCAGAAAGTCCTACACTGCATGTATGACGTCATCATCTGACTGAAAGTGGGTACCGGAAATGAAAATTTTCAGTTTTGGATGGAGCAGGATCAGGCGAATGAAGCGAATGTTCAATCAATTTAAAGCCACAATCGTTAACGGCAGCCATAACAATGACAAACGTGTGAACAGGAGCATTGTCTTGGTGGAACAACACACTTTTACTGAGCTTCCCTGTAACTGCCTAAAAATGATACACAATATGTGCCATTGATTGTTTGTCCTTTTTGGAGATAATCTATCATCAGCATCCCAGAAAACCGAGGCCATAAACTTTCCAAACACAACAGAAGAAAGTCTGGAAAAGCAATGGGACAGACTGATTGAGAGGCGGACGGACAAACGGTGAAGTAACATATAGTCCTCCTCCGTTTCACAAACTAATTATTGGGGTTAGCAGTACGAGAATTGTCAAGTTCGTAGTCCCTGGCCACTGTGGAGTATGGAGAAGGGAACGAAATTCCAAGATGGTACAGTATTTAAAAATATCTCATCTATATTACGGGTCATCTAGCAGATAAACCCTAATGTATGTAGTATGTAGTCATGATGAGCAAGGAACCTTTCATCAACAAGGCTTTATGAACTATGCTGTTTCTAAATTCTTGTCTCCTGAACATTAAGCAACAGTGCAATGATGATACAGTAAGACAACTCTAAGAAAATTGCGAACATTTATGGCACCTGTGGATCAGCACCTTTTATGTTAGGATGGACTTCTTTGGTGAATTCAAATATCCCTATATATTTGCTCTGAAATCCCTTGATGCTGTGGGATTCGGGTTAGAATTAGTCATCAGTACCCTTTGTTTGTCGTAATAGGCGATTAATCAGGGACGGTCCTTCGGATGAGACAGCAATAAAGATCTTTTCTTGCTCAAAGGCCGTAAGAACCGATCACAGGCCTAAAATCTGCAGCCCTTTACTGGCAATGGTGATGTCTCCATACGAGTGAAAGATTCTCGAGAGGGACGTTAAACAATATACAATTGATTAATCTCAAGTCCTGTGGGCCTTATCACAAAACACCTTCCTATTAATATGAAGATTTGAAAACATTGTAATTGCTTTGCAATTCCTATCTCTTTATCACACACACACACACACACACACACACACACACACATATATATATGATTGATTAATTGATTGTTTGTTTGTTTTACGTTCCGTCGAGAATTTTTCACTCATATTGAGATGTCACCAGCTGTAGGTGAAGTACCACAAATTTAGACCTATGCTTAGCGCTCAGGGCCGTAGCAGTGAGGGTTCGTTAACGTGCCAACGCCTACCGTGACACGGGACGTCCGTTTTTAAGGTCATATCCGAAACACCCGTGATACTCACTTCTAAATGCGGAGCGTTTGACGAAGGAGCAATCACTACCTATTTTTCGTCTCAAGTTTGACGAGGCCATGGCACGAGCGGGGCTCGAACTCACGACCTCCCGGTTACGAAGCGAACACTCTAACCACTGAGCTTCCGCGACCGGCACACACATACACACACACACACACACAAACACACACACACACACACACACACACACACACACACACACACACACACACACACACACACACACACACATATATATATATATATATATCCACTATCGCGACTTAGATTAAATTCTTAAATTGAGCGAAAGTCAGTTGAGTTTAATGAAAAGGCTAAGATAACTAACCGTATTCAGTCTTGTAATTCCTATAGAAAATACAAATCAGAGAGATGGGCATGGATCCTTGGACATATCAGAGGTGGGAACAGGTGCCTAGTAAGCATCCCCTGTGGACCGGTCACATCCGCCGGTTAGCCTTTTAATTAAAGACCAGACATTATAGACATTTGCTTCTGCAACAAAAACGGGAAAGGGAAATATTGATATCAGTGATCAGTCATCCAAAAATGGCTTTGTTGAACACTACTCTGATTCCACGCACAAGTATTCTGAAGTTGAAAATACAAAGATGCTAGAGTTCTTCATCGACAATATCTTTGTAGTTTTTGGTGATCGGGTCCTCCAACCGTCTGTTAGAATTCCCATGGACACGAATTGTGCTCCTTTGTTGACTGACATGTTTTTATCTTCGTATGAGGCAGAATTTATTCGAAAGCTTCTATACGCGAGGAAATATATATTGATGTGGCCCTCATCTCGACATTTCAGATACATAGATGACGTTTTTATTTATTACCAATAATCATTTTCATTCTTATGTCGTTTCAATATATCCCAGTGAACTCGAAGTAATAGACATAGTTCTCCACATCAGCTTCGTACTTAAATATTCTATTGAAAATAGATAGTAACAGCAAACTAGCAACCCAACTTTTTGACGGGATGATTTCAGGTTCTCTATTTTTATGCAGGAATATTCTATTATCGCCTGCATATGGTGTTTATATCTCACAGCTGATTAAAGAGGGCCTCCGTAGCCGAGTGGTTAGAGTATTGTGCTCAAAATTACAAGGCCTCGCACCTCTAGTCGGCGCGGGTTCGATTCTCGCTCGCGCCGATATATGTGAGAAAGTTTGCCAGTTTACTTCCGGAAGGTCGGTGGTCTCGTCCTGGGTACGTTGTTTATAGGTTCTTTCTTCCACAAATAAAAACTGAACGCCACCAGATAGCTGAAAAAAATTGTTGGGTGTGGCGGAAAACAACAAACAATTAACTGATTAGATACGCAAGAGCTTGTTCTGCATATGATCAGTTTTTAAATCGATGCAGGCTAATGACAAACAAGTTAATGTTACAGATGTTTGGACAGTGACGTTTAAAGTCAGTATTTCGGATATTGTGGTTGTTATAACGATCTAGTTTGCCAGTACAAACTGTGTTTGGTTGAAATGCTGTCTGACGTGTTTGATACGAATTGTTAGACCGTTCTTTACAATTTTAACTGCAGATTACTCCGTTTACCTGATCATGAAATAATGCTCACAGCAGTGTGATCGGTTGACTGGAGATGTTTACTCCTCCTAGGCACCTGACTGGTATATTCAGGGGTCCGTGTTCGCCAACTCTCTAAGTTTGTATTCCATATAAAATTTATGAGATTGATCGTTGTTCGTTATTTTCTCCTTTTCATTGAGGTTTTGTTAAGAGTTTTGTAATTTTTGGTAACAATTTACTAGCATTAACATTTGAAGCATTATATATAGTGACTAACTAAAGATGACCGATCACGGTGGCTCAGTGGTAGAGCTCTCGCCTCGTGAACGGTAGGTCGTGAGTTCGAGCCCCGCTCGGGCCGGCCGCGTCAAACCTAAGACGTTAAAATAGGTAGTGATTGCTCTTTCGCCAAGAGCTCGGCATTACGAAGTGAGAGTCACGGGTCTTTCGGATGGGACCTTATAAACGGAGGTCCCGTGTCGCAGCAGGTGTGGCACGTAAAAGAACCCTCACTGCTAAAAGCCATTAGTGCTAAGCATAGGTCTAAATTTGCAGCCCCGTCACCGGTAATAGTGACAGTCGCCGGATAGCTGAAAAATTGCTCAGGCGACTATAAATAAAAAAAACAAAAAAAAAAAAAAAACTAACTAAAGATAAAGATGTCGAATATATATCGTTTGTTTTCCATATTTATAAAATGATTGTTTATTTTACGCACCGTCGAGAATTTTTCGCTCATATTGACACATCACCAGCTGTTGGTGAAGTGCCACAAATTAGGACATATGCTTAGTGCTATGGGCCGTAGCAGTGAGGGTTTTTTTTAATGTACCTACGCCTGCCGTGACATCCATTTTAAAGGTGACTCGTAATGCCAAGCGTTTGGCGAAAGTGCAATCACCTACTTTTGTTTATGTCTTAGGTTTGACGCGGCCATGGAACGAGCGGGCCTGAACTCACGTCCTCCCGGAAGCGAACCTTCTACCACTGAGTTACCCCGACCTGTTTCAAATACGATTGATTGAGAAAGATATACATCTACACAATCTTGAAAACAAGTATTGCTACGTGTAGACGTGATGATTAGCAATGACTCTGATCGAATGTACTTAAATTAGCCTACGTACTATTGATAGCATTTCTTTGTATAGATCAAGGAAAAGATAAAAACAGAAGGTTTAAATTACATATGAAATAAGTGCTTACTCACGAAAACTATTATTTACAAAACGATCATTTCGGGTAAGAGTTTGAAAAATATACATCAATAATTTCTCAAGTTTTATCCGTAGCTTAATAAAAAAAAATCTGGATTGATTGCACAGGAGGTTTATTATTTCACTGATTGTACTCCTCTACAAAACTCATAAGTTTTTAATCACAGCTCTCTATCTCTTTCGATAATTCCTCGAATATCCAACTCGTGGTATCTGAAATTTTGTTTCAGATTTGTAATTACACCCTACGAAATGAAAAGAGAAATTTTAAGAATTATTTTATATAAAACGCATAGAAAACGAGAGTGTTGTCTAACTTTTTTTCGTGAATCTTAAATCACAAATATGAAGACATGAACTGGTTACATGTGCATTTTAGCACAATTGACTTGTAAAGTAAACTTTTTGTTAAAAACAAGGACGTATCATATTATCACAAATATGAAATATTATTTAACACAACTATTTGCTCCGTTTACCTGATGAAAATATAGGGTTCAGGGCGGGTATAAACCGGGCTCCCCGTGGGGATCCGGGTTGTTAGAATAGATCCTCAGTACCCCTTACTTGTCATAAGAGGCGACTAAATGGGGCGGTCTTTCGGATGAGACCGCAAAAACCGAGGTCCCGTGTCACAGCAGGTGTGGCACGTAAAAGATCCCTCTCTGCTCAAAGGCTATAAGCGCCGAGCATAGGCCTAAATTTGCAGCCCTTCACCGGCAATGGTGACGTCTCCATATGAGTGAAAGATTCTTGAGCAGTACGTTAAACAATATTTAATCAATCAATAAACCGGGCAACAGGGGATGTTTACTCCTTCTAGGCAGCTGATTCCACCTCTGGTATATCCAGGAGCCCGTGTCTTATTAGATTGATCACTGTTCGTTATCTATACTTGTACAGTTAAATGATGTGAGCAATTTTTATTTGAAATTAACACAGGTACCTTTATGGATCACGTATACGTATTATTTCACGGACGGTGAACTGACAGAAACCAGTAAATCCTCTGTATAATTACTCCCGTTACCTATGGAATCAATATCCTGAAATTCCTCGAAAAAATTCTCAGCTCCTAAACAACCAAGTGGTCGAGCGCTGTAAGTCCATGTCTTGATATACAGATATATCTGAATTCTGCTCTTCGTATCTGTCATTCTACACGGCATTCTTGGTGTGTGAATGACGGGTGATGTGAAGGTAAGGAAATTAAAGCCATGGAGTAGCAAGGATCTAAATACCATTACAGTACGCATTCTCTTCACTTTAGCTATCCTTGGATGGTTTTCAATTTCTTGCAATCTCAGCAACTGACAGGTGTCTACTCCATTTTCTCTTTCTTTTCTCAACATTCTCTGAAAAAGTATTTTGCGCTAAGGCAATGCTCTGTTTATGAGCTTTTCAGACAGTAACAACTTAGGCACAATTTTGTTCCATGTTACCTTTACCCATGCTTCTCGTTTCATGCTCGGTAGCTGAGTTGTAGAAAGTCCTCTTCGTAACTGGAAGGTCGTGAGTTCGAACCCCGCTCGTGCCATGGCCGCGTTAAACCTGAGACATAGCTATTGATTGCTCCTTCTCCAAACGTTTGGCACTTAATAGTGAAAATCACGGGTGCTTCAGATATGACCTTAAAAAGGGGGTCATAGGCCTATGTCAAGACAGGCGTTGGCACGTTAAAGAACCCTCGCTGCTACGGCCGTAAGCGCCAAGCACAGGTTTATATTTGGGTACTTCACTTACAACTGGTGAGGACTGAGCAAAAAGTTCTCGAATGTGCGTAAAGCAAACGATCAACAAATAAACCACGCCAGTGGAGCTGCATTTCACGTGTGGTGTGTGTTTTTAAAAGATAATGACCATTTAAATGTCAAAACATTCTTCTGCTTTTTTATAGTAACTGGTAAATGAGTATACGTACATATTGTACTCTCTTGTATACCGAATACGTGTGCATTGAGCTGAATGAAAAAAGGTGAAGATAACAAAAAGTGATCACTCTAATAAATCAGGTTTTCCAACAGTTTATTGGTATTAACATGGTCACAAATTGTGCTCCATTATTAGCTGACATGTTTTTGTTTCAGAATTTGTTTAAAACTTTCGACATGAGAAGAAAAAATCCCTAGCTGTGACAACTCGACAACGTTTTACCTATTAACAATGACTCTTCATTGCTTTCTTATTCTTGAGATTGATTGATTATTTATTGCTTTCCGCCACACTCAACAATTTTTCAGTTATCTGGTGGCGTCCAGTTTTTGTTGGTGGAGGAGAGAACCCAGATACAATGTACCTGGGAAGAGACCACCGACCTTCCCCAAGTAAACTGGCAAACTTGCTCACATAACGCCGCGGCCGAGATTCGAACACTCGCCGACTGAGGTGAGAGGCTTTGTGATTTTGAGCCCGATGCTCTAACCACTCGGCCACGGAGGCCCCTATTCTTGAGAAGAATATCTTTAAAGATTTTTCCTATATATCCCCATGTCAAACTTTTATCCTCATTGTAACCTCTCCCCTACCTCTGGACCGATATTTTGAACAAATTTGCATATCAGTACGAGTAATGTCCTTGAATATTGCCAAAATATTCCTATTCATAAAATTGCCATGGCGATTCGGGTGGGAAAAGGTTTTCAGTACCCCTTAGCTTGCTTGTCATGAAATGCGACTAATCGGATGAGACCGCAAAAACCGAGGTCCCGTGTCGCAATAGATGTGGCACGATAAAAAAGCACTGCTTAAAAGCCGTAAGCGTCGAGCACAGGCCTAAATATTGCAACCTTTCACCGGCAATGGTGACTTTTCCATACGAGTAAAACGATTCTCCAGCGAGACGTTAAACAATATACAACCAACCAACCTCTATTAAAACTTTGATCACCTGGTGATATTGCATGGCCCTATTGTTATTGAGAAGAAGTTTTAAAAAGATTTTTCCTATATCTCTCCTTGTAAAATTTTGATCCTCTGTTGAGGCCCTATACAACTGAACCTCGCTTATATGATTCATGATAGTTCTATTATTGTTTTTAGACAGTTGCTTTTTTAACTAAAATGGTAATAGGAAATATTATATCTAATTATCAATCAACCAATAAAATATTTTGTTAAATATCACTCTTACTCCCCGCTCAAGTACCCTGAAGATTATATTAAATAGATGTTAGAGTTCCTCATTGACAATATCTTCGTAGTCTTTGGTGATCAGGTCTTCCAGCAGTCTGATTGAATTTCCATGGGCACGAATTGTGCTCCTTGTTTAGCTGACCTGTTTTAATATTTTTATAAAGCAGAATTCATTTAAAAGCTTCTACATGGGAAGAAAACATTTCTTGCTTTGGTTTTTGATTCGACATTTACATATATACTGTGCAAAAAAAGTGTTAGGGAGCATTGGTAGTTTTGGTTTGATAGTTTTGGGGAGAAATTTTATTTGTGAAATACCACATATACATGGATTAAGAAAACATTTTGCGACTTATATCCTGTTTACTGTATGGTTCATCACAATTTGCAAGTGCCCTGTAGCCACACAATAACAATGTGGTACACTTTGGGTAGTTGTGTAAGGCAGACAATCAGTCAGCAGACATTACTACGTAATTGATAAAGTGAACAGCGACTGAACGTGACTTAAGTAAAAGTATGCCACCACAAAGATGTCATTTACAGGCAAATGAGCGCAATCAAGCAATCGGAATGCTTCAGGCTGGACAAACCCAGTGAGATGTTGCTGTCCGGTTTAGTGTTTCCCAGAGTGTTATCTCTAGACTCTGGACACGATTTCAGGGACTGGTAAATCAATGAGAGGCCTAGGAGTGGCAGACCCCGTGCTGCAACACAACGCCAAGACCGGCACATCGTAACGTCGGCCTGGAGAGAGCGTTTTCAACCTGCTCCGAGACTGACTGGTCAGTTTAATGTTTCCACAGGCCTGAACATTATATCCCAAATTTTCAGAAACAGACTTCATGCTAATAATCTCAGGGCTTACATGCCAGTAGTGCCTCCCAGACTTCTCCCACGTCATCGACAAACACGCTTAGAATTCGCACGTCAACATGTGAATTGGGATAGACGACGATTCTGTTTGGACCTCCACGATGGTCGTAGGCGTGTGTGGAGAGAGACCAGACAGAGATATAGGCAAGAACTGGTAAATGAACACAATCCGTTTGGGGGTGGCTCTTTGATAATCTGGGGTGAGATCTCTCTGGTGGATCGTACTGACATGGTAGCCATCAGGAACAATGCCCTGACTATTCTCTGATACAGGGATGGAATGCTTCACCCAATCGTCAGGTTATTTGCAGGTGCAATCAGGCCAATTTTCATTGTGATGGACGATAACGCCCGTCCCCATCTGCGCATGTGGTTAAGGAGTATCTGCAGAGGGAAACTATTGAGCGTATGGAGTGACCTGCTGACTTACCGGACCTGAATCCCATCGAGCATATGTGGGATCAACTTCAGCATCAACTTTCACAGCGTCCAAACCAACCACATACTTTGAAAATACGCCGAAAGAGGAAGGAACAATCTTCCACAACAGAACATTGTGACTCATAAGAGTATGCAACGCCGGTGCCAGGCTGTTTTGAGAGCAAACGGAGGTCACACCGAGTATTGGTGAAACTCTGAATCAATTTTGGACATATTCTGTAAAGTATAAGTTGTCTGTCATGCCAGATTTCTTCACGTCCTTCATGTTTTCTGCACTATAACTCAAAACAATCAATAAATGAAATCGATATTTCTAATTAAATATTGATGGAAAATGATGTCAGCTTTTGTGTTTCATATATTCTGCCATGTACATACAAAGGTTTCGTTTTAATCAATGAAATAGTCCATGATCCCTAACTTATTTTGTCGAGTATATATAGACGACGTTTGGCACACTGATTCTGACTGCAGATTACTCTGTTTACCTGATCAAGGTACCGGTACCGGTCATACCTGCTCACGGCGGGTGTGATCGATCAACAGGGGATGCTTACTCCTTCTAGGCACTTGATCCCATCTCCGATATGTTCAGGGGTTCGTGTTTGCCCATCTCTCTGATTTGTAGTTTCTATAGAGATTGCGCGAGTGAGTACTGTTCGTTACCTTAGCTTATTCACCAATTAACAATGATCATTATCATTCATATGTCGATTAAATATGTCAATTAACAATGATCATTTTCATTTATATGTCGATTACATATGTCCCAGTGAACTTGAAATAAAACATACTACAGAGTTTTCTACATCTGATTCTTACTTAGATATTTTATTGAAAATAGACGCTGACAGCATACTAACAACTCAGCTTTATGACAAACGGGATGATTTCAATTTCTTCATCGTCAACTTTCTTTATCTATGTAGCAATATTCCATTATCACCTAAATATGGTGTTTGTTTGTATCTCTCAACTGATTCGTAACGCAAGAGCTTTTTCTGCATGTGATTAGTTTTTAAATCAAGGCAGGCTACTGACAAACAAAATGATTTACAGGAGTTAGTACAGTCTCTTCTAAAGTCAATTTCTCAAATTCTATGGTCGTTATAACGATCTACTTTGCCAATATAACCTTCCATTACGTTTAAATGCTATTTGACGTGTTCCATACCAATTGTTAGGCCGTTCTTGGCACACTAATTCTAACTGCGGATTACTTGGTTTTTTTCTGATCAACATAATAGGCCACGGAGGGTGTGGCCGGTCCACAGGGGATGCTTATTCCTCCTAGGCACCTGATCCATCGTCTGGTATGCCCAGGGGTCCGTGCTTGCCTATCTCGTTGATTTGTATTTTCTAAAGGAATTACGAGATTGAGTACCGCTCGTTAACTTGGCCTTTTCATGTAAAACTTTCTTTCTATATTTAGGCAAACCCTAACCCCGGGGGTATGATTCGTACAGATTCAAATAGCACTACCTTTGGATGCTTTATTGATATGAGTAGTCATGGCCCTGCTGTTACTGAGGAAAAAATACTATATATTCCAATTTAAAACTTTGATCCCCAGTTGTGGCCCCGCAATACCCCCAGGGGATCATGATTTGAACGATCACAAATCTGAAATACCTGGTAATGCTTGTATATTAGCCAGTAAGCGTGGTCCTGCTTTTATCCAATCCATGTCAGACTTTATTTCCTTATTGTGGTCTCAGCCAGCCTATCCTCGGGGATCTTGACTTTAAAAACTTTAATTTGCACTATTTGGTTATTTTTCCATATCAGTACCGGTATTCATGACCTTGCTGTTGTTGAGAATTTTTAGAAAAGATTTTGTGCTATATATTCCTATGTAAAAAAAAATCTATTTCTCTCTTGTCCCAACCGTACCCGCGTTGGTCACAATTTGAACATACTTAAATATACACTACCTAGGGATATGGCTCATTATGGGTTTCCTGTTCTTGAGATTTTTCCTAAATATCCCCATGAAAAACTTTAATACCCTGTTATGACTCCATCCTATCCTCGGGGGCATTGATTTAAACAGTCGTTGAATTTTCATGTAATTTTCAACTATTCTTGCCCAGTGGTTGAGAAGATTTTTAATTGCTCCCACCCTATTTGTGCCTTTTCTTGTTTATCGATCTCCCCTTTGAGATTGCCTTTCATTTGAAAAAAACACCAAGGATGCTTTATGGAAAGGCTGCTTGAAATTGGCTAAGTGGTTCTGAAGAAGATGAAAATGTGAAAAGCTTACGGACAAAAACAGATCGCAATATGACTAAGATGGCATAAAAAGAGTCACCATGATAAAGAATGAACTTTGGTTTGCAAGGAGTTTAGTTTATTGAGCACTTCTCGCAAAACACCCAGTCACAGTAGCCTAGTACTTAGGGAGCTCGCTTCGCAACGAGAAGGCCCTAGTTGATTCTTGATCCCCGCGCTACTTCCAACCCAAGACGTTTAACATAGGTAGTGACTACTTCGCCAAGCTCTGGGTATAAACAAATGTTTACTACTCTTTCGGATATGACCTTAAAATCTGAGGTCCCTTTTCGCGGTAGGCGTTGGTCCAGGAAAATGTATAACACTCAATGTTAAGGCCATAGGTGCTGTGCATAGGACAAAATCTGTGCCACATCACCTAAAGGTGGTGGCGTCTCTAAATTAATTAACAAATGACAAAACGATAATCAAAATACAGCAAACAGCTACAATACTTCATGTCAAAAGTGTGCTATTTAATGGACACTTTAAAATATCAATAGCAACAAATCATATAATAAAGCGATAAATTATTGCAACATATATACTCTTTCGAATTTCCCAAAAAAGCTTTTCATGATTACTTCCCCCGTCCAATTCCCCATCACAATCTCTCATATATATATATATATATATATATATATATATATATATATATAGAGAGAGAGAGAGAGAGAGAGAAACATTCATTATGGTGTACCGAAACCATATTGTCACATAACACTTACGATGGTACCTTCCCTTTTAAAGTGATCTTATTCATGCAGGTGCAATATTCTCTTATTGATTCTTTGAGTTACTGTGTTCCGTAATACATTTACTTGTACTCCTTCTGAAGGTTGAAACACTTCCGTGACATAATCAGACTGTAATTTTGTAGTTCTTCCAGACTTCCGATTCTTAAAGCCTAATCTAGTATACTGCCTGTTAGGTTTCAGTGAAACAAATGATGAAAGTATATTGCGACAACGCTTCATTTCCTGTACAGATAATGTACATCGTTTTGTTAAGGTGAGTAAACGTCTTCGCACATTGCGCGCAAATTTTTGTTTGCCGATCAATGCTTGAAAAGCAAGATTTCTTTGCATATGTGTACCTTAATCTCATTATGTGGAACATTTTCCAGAAGTTGAAGCATGGTTTGTTTGATTGAGTGAAAATGCTACACGACTGCTGAAGATGACAAGGGTTTACTGTTGGGTCTAAAAAATGACGTTTTACAACAATGCTCAACTTTCCATTTCATTGAGAATCTATCATGAATTGCTCAAAACAGAATATTTCACTCCATGGGAATCCGCGGTTCTTTATTTCGTAACAATTAATGTCACCATATTCCTGGTAAGACTCTCGAATATTGATTTTCTTGCCATCAGCGAACATTTTAAATTTCTTTTTCCATGCTTTGTTTGGTCTGACAGCATTGTTGTCGTTTCGCTTGTAATCCCTAAAATCATATTGCTCAATTTTTTCTCTAATGGTGTATCTTCAAGGGATTTTAAGTATAGTACAACAAAATTAATCACAGAATCGTCTTATCTGTCCTGGTCGTCTCTGTCTTCGCTTTGTTATTCAGCTTTAACAATAAATAGCAAGAATGTTCGATTGGAAAGTTTGTATCATACTCTCCAAATTGTTTTCTAGCCACTGTGTAGTGGAATCTTGAACGAAGAACTCTATCACATCAGCAAATGATGAAAATTAAATGTTTGACAATGTAAATGTGTTATGAATTGTATAAGCATAATAAAGAAATTTCCTTCTCATGCAGAATAATAGTGTTTATAACATCTGACAATCCGTCTGATTGATTATAAATGAATTATTTGTTGTCAAAGCTTTGAAATTAATAATTATGATAATGAAGATGCAGTTTTTATGTCCTTGGAATTTTTCATTCACATTGAAACGTCGCAAACATTAGATGAAATACCACAAATTAAGTTTGGCGCAGAGGATCGTAGCATGAGGGTTCTTTAATATGTCAACGTCTGCAAGACGCGGGATCTTCACAGCATTTGGCAAATTTCTTTTCAATTATTGTCTTCGTTCAGAGGCAAAAATATCTGAAATATAAATTTCATTATTGAACATGAATGAGGGTGTGAACTGCGCCGCTTCTAGCCGGCATGATAAGTATGCTGGCGTTTCGCGTCGCAGTTCATACCCAGATGTATTTTTAAAAATGAAATTTCTTTTTCAATATTTCAATATATCACTCTATTTTCACTTCTGTTTAAATTCCCAGCCAAGAGGGAAACTAGTGCCCCTTGAATCATATTTTCGTCTTAGAAATTAGCTTCCAACAGAAAAGAGCCTATCGAATCCGTATTGAAAAATGTAGATTTGTAGTATTTAATCACGCGTTTTCGGGATGTAAAAGCAAGTTTAATTTCCAACTTCTCAACCACTGTTTGTGAAAACCGAGAAGACAGTCAGTGTTGACTTGCTTTTTGTCCCTCGGAAGGTTGGTTGTATATTGTGTAACGACCCGCTCGAGAATCTTTCACTCATATGGATCGGTCACCATTGCCGGTGAAACTTTGCAAACTTTAGCCCTATGCTCGGCGCTTACGGCCTTTGAGCAGGGAGGGATCTCGATCTTGCTACTTGGTCTTACACGGCGCCTTGGTTTTCTGGTCTCATCCGAAGGACCCTTCCCATTTAGTCACTTCTTACAAAAAGTAAGGGGCACTGTGGACAAATTCTAACTCGGATCCTCTCGGGAATCCCAGGAAGGAGTTTTTCAGTGAGATAAATAGACCTTTAGTCAACGCGCCTGGACGAGTCAGCTTAGGAAATGGTTTCAACAAATCAGTTTTCATTGGTATATTATTGGAGAATTAAATTAAAACCAAGACTTGTCTGTCATTGGGAATGTATTAAACTATGAATTAATGGGTACTTACTTGATATTGAACACTTTTCACATCAATACAGTTTGAACTTATTTTCAGTATTAAACGGGATGTAAAAATAGTATCTTGGTTGGTTAGCAGAAGACCTGCAAGAGCAGACAATTTAGATATATCTATCGCAAAAAGGGTTTAACCTCCAGAGAGCACCGAAGACTCCGGAGACTGGTAGAAAAGTGCACCCTTCATAACAAATGATGATAAAAATCGTTTTACTTCTTGCTGACATATCTTGTTTTTATCTCAAATCTGAATACTTGTTCTCAAAGTATTTATTCTTTGCAGGTGATCCGCCTCAGGGTACGGTATTTGTAAAATTGAAACTCTCCTGTGCAATTCCTATATAGAACTGTCATACTACTCTACAAGGACAAGCGCAATTGTTGGAAGTAAGAGCCGTACTGTCATTGTGAGTCAGAAAGAGCAGAACGAGACTGAGAGGAAGTCCAGCAGTACTACACTGTGCTCCCTATTTACACTCAGTGTAAATCAACTGGGAAGGAACTTATTAAGATACTATTTAAACGTGAATCAGAGTACTAGACATGCCATTCATGAGAATTCTCTGAAGTTGTTACAGCTTTTTGAAAAATGACTCCGACTTGAAAAATATTTAACTAAAATAAATGCTCTAAA
Organism: Ostrea denselamellosa; assembly: GCA_024699665.1. Lineage (NCBI taxonomy): Eukaryota > Metazoa > Mollusca > Bivalvia > Ostreida > Ostreidae > Ostrea > Ostrea denselamellosa. Next base: position 5,004,371 of record JAMZEH010000073.1, on the reverse strand, counting down.
CTGCTGCTGTTATGTGTTTAATAATGAAAATATCATAGAATTGTAAATTTAATTTTTATGACTTGAATCAACATGTTGCATTAATAAAAAACTTATCTACAACTTGAAAAATGTGGGTCTGTGTACATGAAAATATTACTGATGACCCTAGCCATTTTTATCAAGTGGGATAGTATTAACTACCGGGATTGTGCTTTCACTATCGTTTTCCAATTGTAATTAGTTGATAAAATTCATTACTTTTTAAAGAACACACACAATTTCTGAAAATTGTTACCAACAAGCAGGTCCTGTCAATAGGAACGTTTTTCAGAACCCATCCATTTCTCGCAGGAACCACCAAAATTTGTGAATTATCAAATAAACTGTCATCTATGGCAACACTAAGAAGGACATGGCGGCAAAACTGCACTTCAATATCATAATATCGTACACTGTAATGTTTTCTACATAGGTGTAAAATATTCCATACAACTATGTATAAACTTTCTTTAGCAAATCTGTTGGGATTTATGTGACACAAGAAAACAATATTCTATTTAAAACAAAGTACACTGTTTACAGTTTAGTTTATTCACTCAAACCATATAATGGTACATGGGGAACACACACACACACATACACACACACACACATACACACACACGTATATATATATATACTCTGCAAAAAAAGAAACGCATAGCCCTTTTGAAATTTTAAAAATGCAAATTATGTATTTTACCAGGTAAACTGAAATGGTCAATTGAGTAATTGATTTTTTACAGGTAAGTATGAAACTTTAAAGGTCTGTTCATTTGATTTGGCTCTCTGCCAAATTAGCTCGGCGACTCTCTAAAATTGCACATCACCTCTATCGCCATGGAATTTGGCTTACGTTTTTCACGAGAACTTTGTGCTTAATTCAACCACTACATTAAAGCGTATAAAAGGACGAAGTTTGAAGCTTGAATTCATCATAACGTTAAAATGCTGCCATGCCAAGGTTGGACCCTGCTACTCGAAATATCGTCATTGGCCGTCTCCAGGCCGGAGTATCCCAAAGTGAGATTGCACGAACTGAAAACGTAAATCAGAGCACAATTTCTCGGCTGTGGAACAGATTCCAGCAGACTGGCTCTACTAATGACCGACCGAGGAGTGGGCGACTTCGCATTACGACTCCTGGACAAGATCGCTACATCCGGGTCTTTCATCTACGGAATCGAACCGTTGCTGCAACAGCTACTGCAGTCGGAATACCTGGATTGAGAAGAATCAGCTCGCAGACAGTCCGCAACCGACTTCGACAATATGGCATTAGACCCAGAAGACCGTATTTTGGAGCAGTTTTGACACCGTTACACAGACGAGAAAGAGTCCGATGGTGCAACAGATTGAGGGGCTGGACATTCCGCAACTGGCGTAGAATCTGGTTCAGCGATGAGTCCCGTTTTCTGCTACAGAAACGTGATGGAAGAATCCGTGTATACCGGCGCAGGAATGAACGTTTCTCTTCCTCATGTGTCCAAGAAGTGGATAGCTTCGGTGGAGGTAGCGTCATGATGTGGGCGGCGATCTCTAATGACCGTAAAACAGAACTGGTACATGTCCCGGGCAATTTAACGGCTCAAAGGTACAGAGACGAAATTCTTCAACCTCACCTTATGCGCGTAATTGACCGACAGAGGGAGTTATTCCAACATGACAATGCTAGGCCTCACACAGCCCGCTTAACAATTGACTACCTTCAGCAGAACAACATTAATGTGCTACCATGGCCTTCCAAATCACCGGATTTGAATCCGATTGAACACTTATGGGACCAACTGGATAAACGTGTGCGCCTGCGCCAACCTCCGCCTCAGACCCTCGATCAGCTCCGTCAAATGTTACAACAGGAATGGCGAACAATTCCACGCAATAACGTAAGAACATTGATTGACTCTATGCCAAGGAGATGCAGAACTGTGTTGGCAGCTCGAGGTGGTCATACACGGTACTAACTTAAACGTGACAGGAAGTGTTCTTAACTGTGATGATCTGACTTTTTTTCCACCAATATCTAAGGTTTGGACTGTAATTTTTTTCAATTGAAACAATTCTAGTGAATATCTACATTTTTTATTGTAAAATCATAATCCAAAATACATCTACTAAAATCTTAAAAAATCCATTATGCGTTTCTTTTTTTGCAGAGTATATATATATATATATATATATATATATATATATATTTATAAATATATTGATTGATTGATTGAATATTGTTTAACGTCCCGCTCGAGAATCTTTCACTCATATGGAGACGTCACCATTGCCGGTGAAGGGTTGCAAATTTTGGCCTATACTCGGCGCTTATGGCCTTTGAGCAGGGAGGGATCTTTTATATGCCACACCTGCTGAGACACGGGACCTCGGTTTTTGCGGTCTCATCCGAAGGACAGCCCCATTTAGTCGCCTCTTACGACAAGCAAGGGGTACTGAGGATCTATTCTTACAACCTGGATCCCCACGGGGTTTTTAAATATACATTTGTCAGAGGTATATAAGAGATAACATGTACGATAAATGTATGAAATATACATAGCATCAAGTAGAAAAATTCGAAACGATGCTATTTCGTACTGAAACGCTACGACGAAGTGATTGCTTCCAGAATACGTGACGGTGATTCCACATAGACACATTTTCACCTTCTTACCAGAGAAGTTCAGCCTGAATGTATATCTTGTGGCTGTCCATTATCTATTCGTCATATACAGGTAATTTAAGAATGTACTGAATTTTCTCATAAGAATGGACTTTTCAGTAATATGCAATTGATGCGAGAACTCTTTTATTATTATACAATTTTTTACAAGAATGCGATTTTTACAGACAAATCTGAATACTTTTATAAACTGTTTATATACAGAAATGTTATATCTTTTCTGTTCATATATTTTTAACTTTTATGTCCGTTGAATGGGACGTTGAAGGTTGCCCTGTGTCAATAATCACAACCCCCTTTGCACTTAAAACATAGTTTCCCTGATTTTCGATAAAGAACAGGCTCAGTGGGAATAGTTAGGAAAACTCAAAACCGATTATATGTCAATTACTTAACGACCGTAAAGGGCTGAAATATTGCCAAAATGGTGTGAAACTCATAACAATTAATCAATCATACTATTGACACCTCTGCTAATCTGCGCGAAACATACCATAGACGAAAAACGATATCGTGTACACATTATACCGTGCTGATAATTCAATTAACCAAATTTTTACACCTGGAAATAGTCTAAAAATAATTCAAACTCCAAGTTAAGATGCATTAAAAACTAATAATTGCATATTTGTTTCAGGTAAATTCGCCTGCCGACATAAACTTTGTAATAGATATACATCGACCTTGGAATTCTGTCAATGGTAAAGCTAAAAAGCTCAATAAATAGGCATTATGAAAATAAAAATATCAATTTGACATTCCAGTTTCTTCATGAACTCGAACATGAAGTACGTAAAATTATAATGGTTAAAATTAGATGTAGCATGTCACATTCTATGTCAGTAAATTGATCACAGTGGTTTGTAATACAAAGGATATAAGATTATAAATTCAGCCGACTTGAGAAAATGTCAACAAATCGATGCTACACTCTACAACTGAACATCTAACATTTGGTACATATAGTAATAATATTACGATAGTATTATGCTTTCTCCAGTCATGAATATATATATATATATATATATATATATATATATATATATATATGTCTAATTGGCATTAGAATATGTTCAAATGAAAGGAAAGATATTATATTGTATTGAAATTATGATATAATATTTGATACAACTTTTTATAACCTTTCATATAAAGGTATATGACACGGGCTGCTGTCAATGATAAATGGCAGTAGTTGGCAATTTGCATTCATCGCTGTACGATCGCCAATACTGCCACAATATGGTTGATCATTCCATTCTCTAACGTAATAATCGATGTAAAATTCGTCTCCGTCCTCGTTTTTCAAAAGGTAAGCTGAAGATATGGTACAGTGCAGAGAGTTCCAACTTATTTCTGTTACGAAATTAATGCTACTCAAAAAATGAACAAAAATTGCCTGCTGATTTTGAGTCCCAGCAGTGCCTGCTGATATGAATGTTAGAAACCTAAATTACCCTGGATGTATCCTATTTCAGCGCTACTGTTGCTGTCTAAATCTAGGTCAGTGCTAGTAAATGCTAAGACCAGTTTATCCGTTAAAGCAAGCTATATAAGCCTTGCTGAATAAAATTTGGGTTTGAATGTTATCCCTTCGTTGATGTCCTGTAACTTTGCTTGTATCAGTGTCATTACGCCTGAAAGGTTTCAATTATCGGAATTCTCTGCATTTATCACACAACTGCACACAAAAAGGAAAACAGTATATAGGAGTGTCAATACTGCGGGTGCGTATGCAAAAACAAGTAATTGGACAGCAGTTTACTCTATTTACCCGTGAATTATCCTTCTTCATCTAATACTTTATTGTGCCATTTCATAATGGATGCACAAAATAGAAAGGGGTAGATGAACAAACAGGCCATAATTCTAAAGCGATTTTTTTGTACTTATAAACGTTCTAATTCAGTCACAATTGAATTGTCCGATCATGAACTGCCTGTTAACAAACTGTTACAGTGCCTGTCAGACGCAATTGGTTGGTTGTATGTTGTTTAAAGTCCCGCTTGAGAATTTTTCACTCATATGGAGACGTACCATTGCTGGTAAAGGACTGAAAAATTTACACCTATGCTTTGCGCTTGCGGCCATTGAGTAGGTAGGGATTTTTCTCGTGCCACACCTGCTGTGACACGGGGACTCGCTTTTTGCGGTTTCATTCCTAAGGACTGTCCCATTTAGTCGCCTCTTACGACAAGCAATGGATACTAACTTGGATCGTCACGGGATTGTCAGAGATGGAGAGTGTGCAGACTGTGGACAATTTGACTCTAATATTTATTGGTTTTTGTTTTTTTGTTTTTGTTTGTTTGTTTGTTTATAGCCGCCTGAGCAATTTATTGGAAAAAAATATATAGAAAATAAACATTCTTAATTTAAATGTAAATGCCTTTTGAATTTGTATAGCATAAATGTTTATTTTATCACTAAATAAGTTGAATTTGTTCATTTTCATTCCACATTTCAGTTCTCAAATTAACACATTTAAAGGCGTCAGGAAACTATAGCCCTCAAGGACAGTATGGTGAAATGTATAATGACGATTTATCCTATTTCCTCAATCATTGTAACAATTATCAAACTGTACTATTGTGAAAGATTTACTTCGTAATGTTGCAAAGGTGTTTAAAGGATTATCTGTGGTCAGAACAGTTGATGCAGACTTTCTGTCACTGGCCAATCGGATACCTAACATTTATATTGATCCTGCTGTTGGTTGGTTGTATATTGTTTAACGTCCAGCTCGAGAATTTTTCTCTCATATGGAGACCTCACCATTGCCGGGAGTTACGGCTTTTGAGCAAGGAGGGATCATTATCGTGGCGCACCTGCTGTGACACGGGGCCTCAGTAATTTTCACGGCCTTCGTTGAAGGACCGCACCGGTACTGAGGACCTATTCTAATCCGGATCCGCATGGGTGCTCAGTATCGTTTACTTATTGATCTTTTCTCCCCTCTTTTGCTACAATAACTTTGCAATATCTATGTATACATCCTTCGGCAATACATACGAGTTCACTTTACGTTCTTACTTAGACAACCAAATACTCTCAAACTCTAAAACAGATCTGTAATAAACCCCAAGTTCTTTTTCTTAGGAACAAGATACAGAGCAAGTCAATTGTACCCGAAATGTCACGAAAAATTATATATCATTGAGAATCGGTGCTTATGTCCTTGAATTCAAGCAAAGGAGTATTAGTACTTTTAGATATTTGTCTTTTAATACATTCTAGAGAATTTGACATGTCTCTTGTATCATATTGTCGCACTTGTTTCATATCTATTGTTAGACCGTTCTTTACACACTGATTTTAACTACAGATTACTCCGTTTACCTGATCAAGATAAAAGGTTTATCTCGACAGGGGATGCTTACTCCTCCTAGGGACCCGATCCCACCTCTGATATATCTAGGAGTCCGTGTTTGCTCAACTCTAAATTTTGCATTTCTTACAGGAGTTATGAAATTGCTCACTGTTCGTTATCTTCACCTTTTCATACAGTTAATTGTGAAAGCCGGTACTTGAACAAACACTCAAGAGAGCGATAACTTTCTCCTGGCAGCATACCTTTGTTATATTTACTACTACCTTATATGCATACAAATGAACTAACGCTAATAAACTAAAGAAGGAGGGAATGTAGTTGATAGTGTGATGCAAGGACCATATATATTAATCTTGAATGTAAGGCAATATTGACTATAGAGTGACGACTTTTGCTTAGATAAATATATTAAATGAACACAGAAAGCTTTGAATGGCTAAAATGCGTATATATAACTACATGTATGCTACAAAGATAGAAGCACTATCTTAAAAACTAATTTATAAATAGAGATTACACTGCTTAATTAAACCTTTTGTGTTTTATAGATTTTCATGACATTTCAAAATGAGTTGTGGATTTTACAATGTTCGAAGGTGTGTGTGTGTGTGTGTGTGTGTGTGTGTGTGTGTGTGTGTTTATCATACTAACAAGTGAAGATAAGAATTAGTTTGTTTGTTTTACGTCCCGTCGAGAATTTTTCATTCGTATTGAAACGTCATCAGTTGTAGGTGAAGTACCACAAATGTATACCTATGCTTAGCGCTTACGGCCGTATCAGTGAGGGTTCTTTATAAAAATTAATCATCTCATAAATCCTATAAAGAATACAAAATAAAGATAATATGACGAGAAGGGCAAAATTGGACCCCTGGACATACCAGAGGTGAGATCAGCTACTTAGGGGTAATATTATAAGCATTTCCTGTTCACCCGTGGTGAGAGCCCTATATCTTGATCAGGCAAACGGATAATCCTTCGTCAGAGTCAAAAAGTAAAGGACGGTCTAATAACGGTCTAACCTTCTGGCACATCACCTACAACTGGTGGCGTCTCGATTTGAGTAAACATTTCTCGAAATATAGAATAAACAAGTAACATTCCTTTGCAGTTTATATTTCATAACGGAACCATTTGTATATGGGGAAATGTTAAGCTTTTGTTTTCCGAAAAGAAATCATACCGCTGAATTTCCGTACCAGTTTCTGCTGTCTTGCATGTTACCAGACTGCAATGAAGAAGAAGCATGTATTCATTGTATAATCGCACAATGCAGCTTCACATTACTTTCAACGCTGCTGGCAATGTCCTTTTTTAATTCCTCATTCATCAAAATGAATTAAAACATCTTTAATAAGTTACTGATAATTAGTTATGAAAATCCTACAAGGTTACCTCGACCTTAAATGAATTCGATTAAGAATGAATAATGTACTCATCATTTTATGTATGCAACAACTTTAAGTACATCGAGAACCTTTTGTACATTTTTCTTTCAGCATTGCTATATGTGGAATAAAAGAAAGTTTATTATCAAAAAAAAAAAAAATAGATACTTAAAAACTGCACCTTGGAGTACCATCTAATTGCGGATTATCGTGGGGTTTCTGTTTAGAACAAAATACATGCAAGGCTTTAGTTCTGGAAAACGTGAAGCCGTTTTCATCAGCTCAATTTTGGATTTTCGTTAGACATGGCTGTAGTTTTGTTCAGTTTAATTCGTGTTTTTTTTTTTTTATAACAGAGAACATAATCATCAATATATAGACTTCCATGAAAGTCGTTTTTAAATGCATTAGCTAGACTGTTTCTTTTGATACTAACCAGTGCAACCGATTCTTCTTTGTGGCACACCCGTTTTTTGAAAACGTAGATTCTAAGCGTCCAATTAAATTTATGTTTCTTAATTTTCTTAAAACAAAGTTTTGTAAACCAGTTTTGAAAAGGTTGTTTAGGATACCGTAATTTCCGATGGTATCGTGTGTGTTTTCCATGTCAAAAATAATCGACAATACAATCTATGGGGATATATTACATTTGCAATCCCAAGAATACGGTTGATTACACACAAGCACATATAAAAGGATAACATACCATAGCTTCCTAAAGTCGTTGTCTCTTCTACATTCATATAATCATTTAGATATTTATTGATTGAGCAAGCTAGCGAGAAGGGGGTAATCTTCCCTACTTCGTTGTAAAATGTAATTTCACAGAAGGAAATGGATCACTGAGATGCAAGTACAAGCTTACGAGTATTCATAAATTGAATTGACATTATCGTGGAAACTTATATGGGTGTTATCAGTGCTTATATTTGAGTATATCGTTTTCAAATGAGAATGGAAAATTATTAGTTTGGACTTTTGAATATTCAGTAGTAAATCTGCTTCATTCGTCACTGAATGCCTATCACATTGCAAGAAACTTTACTTTGAAAAGATAATTCTTGATGCAAATTTAATACCGTGTTGAAGTAAAAGTAAGTACTATTTATTTGCACTTCATTTCCTTAAATCCTCTAGGATGTATATATTCCTATTTGTTATTTAGACTGCAAGGTTTGTCCCCAAAAATTAAAAATGTGCTTCAAGTCAAAATAGAAATCAATTTATTTTGAAGTACATCTACATTAAATGACGTTCGGATTTGTTTTATATTTTCATCAGACTGTTTAGAAAAAGTAGTAGTATACACCTTTTTTATTTATTATGGCTCGCTATGAAATAGTTCAACCATACACAGTAAGTGTTACTCTTTTTCCGTCAAAAATTCAGTTTCCATTCATAATATCTGCTACACATATTCAATTGAAATTTGGTATAAAGATACAAGATCAAGTTTTTATTTTGTTGCGATTGAATAATTTTTGACAGTTGTGCCTTGGACTTCGAAAATTTTAAAGTATTCATGATTTCCGCTCAATCCAGCAATACAATGATATTTTGGATTGAAATCCAAGATATAAATACGCCACTAGAATACAATAGTAAAATTCGTATTTGAGTCCGGTAAAAATTGGCAGAGTTAATCCACTTAGACTTAGAAAGTTTCACAGAATTGACAGTTTCTGCTAATTATCTCAGTCATACATAGACCTTTTGAATTGAAATAAGAGATATAGATATATTATGAGAATACGCAGGTCTTTTTACCATACGGTTCCGATCAGATAATTTATGACAGTTATGCCATTCGACTTAGAACAGTTTAAACATTTCACAGCTTCCACTCATTATCTCCGTCTTATAATACTTGAATTCAGGGTAACAAATGAAACGTCCAGTTAGGGAGAACTCCGAGAATAGTCATTTTTATATCAACTTTCATTTGGGGGTGTTTATATAGTTTGAATTTTTCAATATTACAAACCTAAAATTTATAATAGTATCGGAAAAAGAAATTCTGTCGTTTAGTAATATCATTTATAGATTCATATAGTAATATTCCAATATCGCCTGTATTTGGAGTTTACATATCTAAACTGGATAGAGAGAGGCCTCCGTGGTCGAGTGATTAGAGCATCGCGCTCAAAACCACAAGGCCTCTCACCTCTAGTCGGCGCGGGTTCGATTCTCGCTCGCGCCATATAAGTCAGGAAGTTTGCCACTTTACTTTCGGAAGGTCGGTGGTCTCTTCCCGGGTACATTGTATTTGGGTTCTCTTCTCCACCAATAAAAACTGAACGCCTTCAGGTAACTGAAAATTGTTCAGTGTGGAAAACAACAAACAAACAATAAACTGATTCGATACGCAAGAGCTTGTTCTGCATATAATTAATTTTTAGATCGAGACAGACTACTGACAAACAAGGTGATGTTCCAGGGTTTTCTACAGTCTCGTGTAAATTATATGATCGTTATAACGATCTAGTTTGCCAATACAACCTTCCATTAGGTCAAATGCTGTCTGATATGTTTCATACCAATTGTTAGGCCGTTCTTGGCACACTGATTCTAACTGCTGATTATTCCGTTTACCTGATCATGATATAGGGCTATAGGGTTGACAGGGGATACTTACCCCTCCTAAGCACCTGGTCGCACCTCTGGTCTGTCCAGGGGTCCGTGTTTGCCCATTTCTTCGATTTGTATTTTCTGTAGGAATTACTAGATTGAATACTGTTCGTTATCTTAGTCTTTTCATGTAAAACTTTCATTCCATTATTTAATGTCATGCATTGTCTTTCAATTCAAACATCAGGGCATCCATTACGGTTGATACGAAAATAAGGGGGTGCGAAAATGTTTTACAAATTTAATGGCGTGTATGACAGTCATTGGCACCGATGCATTTTTCACACCTTGAACGAATCATGTTATGCAAAAATGCCTGGGGATTGATCCGCCATATGCGCAATAAAGTCAGACGCAAACCGCCCAACGTACCAAAAGGGGGGGGGGGGGGGAGACTCTTAACGTAGACGTCGTGCAATTTCAATTCAAGCATGTTCTATAGGCAATATATTTGGTGACATCGCAGACCAGGGGAGCATTTACGTTTTGCTGCTGTGTATAGTTCCTAGCAAGGTGTGCCGTCGTGCGTTGTTCTGCTGCAGAATGACATTACGCTGGTTGTTGTGAGTGATGGAATGACGTACTAATCTACAATCTAGGCACGGTAGCATACTCCAATTGAATTGCCGTCTATAAAACTCCCTCCACTGAATTGGCGACGCTGAATAACACAGGTGTCCATATAGCGTTCTTCTGCACGACAGTAAGCCCAAACACGCCTTCACAGCTGTCGAGATAAAATTTCGACTCGTTCGTAAACAGAACTTCAGTCCAATCTATGTCATTGAAACGATGATGCCTCCTACACCACGCTAACTTCGCAACACGGTGACGCGAGAGCAGAACAGGACGGATAGCAGGACGTCGAGCACGGCGTTGAGCTCCCGAAATCTGGTCTTTACGGTACGAAGACCTATCCGTCAATGCCCAGGGAAGCTTCTAGCGGTCAAAGAAGCCCACTGGAATCGATCATGCAAATGTGACGTTCGTGTATACGCACAGTGCCCGCAACGTTATTCTTGACATGATAAACGATAGAACACGATCACGCACGATAGGAGAGGATACACACACTATACGATAGAATGAACGATAAGACTGATACACATAAGACAATATAAACGATTTTCACGATAAACGGAAAACCTGATAGAAATGTTGTAAATTTAGAAGCAATTTAAAAAGATCGAAATTTTTATTGCAACAACATGATTAGTATATTATATTGTGTTGATAATAACATTGAAGGATTTCAATATTTATTATATATCGAACGCGTGTCTCCATAAGAAATTGAAAGGTAATACATGTATGTACATAAATAATTACTACATTTTTTCTGTGATTGTTGTATTAAACAACGATGTATTTTTCAAAGATCAATTATTGCTTTTCTGTTGTAACTGAGCAAATAAAATGTTTGCCATTTGAAATACCGTAAGTTGGAAACGCATTTGTTAATTGAAGGCAACTGGTATGTTACCATTTCACGCATTTAGTAGATATAGACCTGCGCAAGCCCAAAATATTAAATTGAAGTTAGTGATTTTTAGGGATTCATTCATACAGTTTTCAATTCCAGACAACACATGCAGAAACCAATCACTAAATTGAAAACTGGATCAGCCATCAGTTTTGGATTTAAAAATGCTCTATTCTTTCTCAATTTTTAATGCTATTAATTGCATAATGTAGGTGTTGGAATCAGGGTGCGTATGACTAAGCCTCTCTCGTTTTTGCAAAACGGACATCAATCAACGATTTAGCAATCCTCCCCTTTTTAGCCCCCCCCCCCCCCCCTTCTTTCTTCATTTCGTACATTTCAAAATCAACCTGTCTAAACTAATCCAGGTATACACCCAACACTAGTGGGAAATTATAACCTCACCTATTTGAGAATTTGAGACACCTCGTGTCTATCTTCGTAAAATTTTTCTAGACTTGCAATAAAAATTATGATTTATATATGCAATAACTGAATAAATAAAAACGAAAATTTAAAAATGGCATTTCATGTTCATTTTGGAATTTCTTTGAAATGATCGGAAGAATTTGAATATCGTTACTAAAGATGAGAGAGAGAGAGAGAGAGAGAGAGAGAGAGAGAGAGAGAGAGAGAGAGAGAGAGAGAGAGAGAGAGAGAGAGAGAGAGAAGAAAAGCATTGTAGATGATATCTTTGATCTACGCCCGTACTTATTTTGTATTTTATTTATTTATTGACGTTATTACAGCTGAAATCAGAAAACTATAAAGTATATGCGATTTTTAATTCATTATTTGGTATCTATATGAATTTGTCAGCTAACGATTTTAAAGTTATATTTTTATATGCTTTGTAATATGTAGATAACGTAGATAATTAGCTCAGTGTTACCGTTTAGGCAGAGAATCGTACAATTTATTCCTTTAGTAGCATAGATTTATTTTGTGTTGTTGTTCTACGGAATTAATATTTTGTCATTGTTTTTGCCTTTTTTCATTGTATCCTCATTCACATTTCTTTATATAGAAATACATTGCTTAGATTTCATTAATAGTGATAACGTATCATTAATATAATGTAGTGATATCGTGCTTCACTAAGTTAGCTCTCATATTCTGATGTCTATCATTTGATAGTGTAACTTAATCATGACTGATATTTAACCAGACTTCAATATCACTTGAACAATTACACTTTGCTGGAATGCGAAATAAAACCAAGTAATATTCTGTGTTTGTGGTGAGGAGGGGGTAGTTTGTATTCAGCGGTTAAAATTACATGTGATACCGCTTAAAAGTCCGTTGCACGATACAATATCTTCATTATGTTATAAATTACTAGGAGTAATATCCGATATTCATAAGTGATTGGAATGTATTTATTTAAATTGATAGCTTTATAAGAAAATGATATATATAGACAAAAATTGTTTTTTTTAATCGCACTCTTGAAACGGTTCAAAATGTTTGTGTATTTTGTGTAAAAGAAATTCAAATAATTATAAAAACCGGCATATGACCCGGTTAAGAAATTTCTAGTATCTACCTGTACGACTATCGGCACATGGTACCTTTGTACACAAGTAAGAAACAACGCGATGACAGAGCAGAGTCGCGCCCAGGTGAGCAGACTTTTGGGAGATGCAATACTCTTGCATCTTTTTAAAACTTGATTTTCTGTATGTGTAAAATCCAGTGTCGCTGAGAATGTTTGCTGTCAAGACACGGGTGATACACAAAACCTATACAAGGACGCGTACACTATCAGTAGTTGGTATATAAGAAGAATACTCGTGCAAAATAAGAATCGGAAGGAAAATAACCTTTCTTAAAATATATATTGTAAACAATGTACACTTTCGTAAATTACTTATTATTACGTCGACTAGAGGTGAGAGGCCTTGTAATTTTGAGTTCGATGCTCTAACCACTCGGCCAAGGAGCCCCCCCCCCCCCCATTCCGTGGAAGACGATATATATATATATATATATATATATATATATATATATATATATATATATATATGAGCTGTAGTCGAGTTGTGGTTGAAATTTTGTTCTGTCTTCGGACCATTATTTCCTATCATTATTGAAAATACATTATGTGAAAATTTACAAAAAATGCTGTTCTTTGCAAGAAATATACATGTAATTTAGTACTTACCTAATTTAAGTTAAACTTAACAATCTTACAAGCTTTCCAACATTAACGAAAAGTAATTTCGTGTAGAATTTTTCAGCAAACCGGATGTAAAGAAACAACCTCTAGGCGCCTTCCCGAGCTTGCCGAAAAGACCGGAGGAGTTGCGATTGTTTTGCCTATTGGCTCATTAATTACACTAAAATTGACTGACATGTTAGTTCTTTAAGCCAGTTTTAAGAGCATTTCTATATTTAAAATATAATTATTACAAAATTTTGCATGCCCATATGTGATTGTTAAACTGGTTTAACACCTTTTCTTGATAAATTATAAGGTTGATATTCCCTTTCATACTTTATTTTTATAAAACCTTGTCCTTATAAATTGAACATGAATCATATTTTACGCCTGCACAACTTGCTTCTTTAAAAAACTAGCATTTACGAACATGTACCAGAAGTTAATAAGAATTTTATTGATGTGTTTGAAAGAAAAGTACTTTGTGCTATATTTGCATTAACTTTCACACCTGTGTGTACATTCATCTATTTCGCTGTGCCTCTTTAACATTTCTTTATAAGATTATTCGTAAAGAGGAAAGATTTTTAAAATTCTACATGTATATTTATATTTTCATTCATGTTTTATAAGGAAGTCGGCCATTATGACGCTTTAGTATATCTCCTTAAGTAGAGCGACTCGTATATATAAGTGTAGCCTAATAAAATGCAACTATATATAGTCTTCAATGGGTATTTGATGTGCCTGTATTTTTATGGCATTCGGTTATCGATGGATAGACTTTTACATTTCAGTTGAATAGGTGAAACGCAGTATAGGTCAAAAGAAACGTGCCTACATTGATTCTGTTTTTAATTACGTTTGGCACTAGGCAGTGACGTATAACGTAATGAAAATATGTCCGCATTGATCACACCTATTCAAATGGTATTGGGTCAACATGTTACTGTTAAACCCGGATATTTTGCGGGCTACGTGAACTGACAATATGTAACAAAACGATTTATTTCCCACCCCCAACCACCATTTTTCAATGGGGTAACTCCTGAAGGAATAGAATACACACCGTGTTTAATGGATCATCAATACATAACTAATGCCCAATTGATTCGACCTTGCTGAAAATCTTTTTCTATTTAAACATCATTATTGCTGTCTTGGTGAATTTTAACTCGGTCGTGTTTCCGTTTGTGCAACCATGCGCAGTGACAACATATCCCCATTTTCAATTAAGATGCGCAGTGAACAGATAAAAGGTTGTTTGGGGGAAATAAAATCAATATAATGAAAACAAAAGCATTAAATTGATGGTGCCAAAAACCTCATCATCCGGGGTTTAATCTAGAATGTCCGTTCTTTATCAGAAAAGCGTTTTCATCACCGATTTGGATAATGCATTACCCAAGAACTGAAATGGTTTAATTTTGATCATCACGAAGAATCGTGACCATTTGAACCATTATTTAATTCAAGCCTCATGACTGC
Organism: Ostrea denselamellosa; assembly: GCA_024699665.1. NCBI lineage: Eukaryota > Metazoa > Mollusca > Bivalvia > Ostreida > Ostreidae > Ostrea > Ostrea denselamellosa. The sequence continues at coordinate 4,989,200 of JAMZEH010000073.1, read as the reverse complement.
AAGTCCGTAATGCATTAAGTATATTCCTGCACTTTTTAGTTAAAGATGTATTTTTAAAAAAAAATAGATGATGTAATGTTCTATGAACAACAATAGTAATAAAAATGAATCGCAGGACTTTGAGGTTTTGTCACTGAATCACAGATAACAATTTATTATGTCTATCAAAGTCATTGCTGTGTCTTCTCTGCTCATGTTACTTGCATAAAATTTACATGAAACACCCATCCTGCACTATTATATTTAAATAATTAATTTTATCCAGTGTGATCCGGCAAATGTCAATGGGTTCCTTTTCACTTCCTCTCATCTGTGAAAGTTTTGTTATTTCTGGGGGGGGGGGGGGGGGGTATCTATGTCTAGCTCAAAAGCTACTGGTCTAGTCGATATTTCTGTTAAACTTCTAACAATTAGTATTCATATAACAGCATATTACGAAATGCTCACTTAAAAATTGTGTGTTTATTGATGAGTGGAAAAATGCAAGGGTTACCCCACTGTGTAAAACTGGTGAAAATGTTTTAGGCAATAATTACCGACAAGTGTCTGTTCTGCCTATTTGCAGCAAAATTATGGAAAGACCTGTTCACGATTATTTTTATGATTGATTGATTGATTAAATGTTGTTTAAAGTCCCGCTCGAGAATCTTTCACTCTTATGGAGACGTCACCATTGCCGGTGAAGGGCTGCAAATTTAGGCCTCTGCTCGGCGCTTATGACCTTTGAGCAGGGAGGAATCTTTTACGTGTCACACTTGCTGTGACACGGGACCTCGGTTTTTGCGGTCTCATCCGAAGGACCGCCCCATTTAGTCGCCTCTTACGACAAGCAAGGGGTACTGATGATCTATTCTAACAACCCGGATCCCCACGGGGTATTATTTTTATGAATACCTCACGCAGCATGATGGTATCAATGAAAAACAGTCTGGTTTCAAACCCAAGCACTCATGTGAAATTGCACTTCATTGTATAATTGAAAAATGGCCACGAAACATTGACGACGGAAAACTTACAGGGGTCTTATTTGTAGATCTTAGCCTTAGGAAAGCTTTTGACACGGTAAATCTCCAAGTCTTACTTCATAAACTATTGTCTTTTAGAATATGTGAAAATTCATAAACTGGTTTAAGTCATACTTGACAAATAGATCACAATGCGTTAGATGGAATGGAATTCAGTCCGACCAAATAGATATGACAATAGGAGTACCTCAAGGATCATTTCTTGGACCTCTATTTTTTTTATTCTCTATGTAAATGACTATCCAGACTGTTTAGAACATTCTTCAGCTCACATGTATGCTGACGATACAACTCAAGATGTTTCAGATAAAAGTATAAATGTTATGGAATACAAATTACATAGTGTTCTTAGAAATGCTTTGGAATAAATGAATAAAAACAAACGTACAATAAATCTTAAGAAAACACAGTGCATGCTATTTGGTACAGAATAAAGATTAAGAACTTCTAGAAGTTTATCTATACAAGTGGACAGTATCGTTATTGAAAATGTATCTTGTGTAAAACTACTTGGTGTTTATATTAACAGATGTCTCACGTGATTTGAACATGTTAAACTTTTATCCAAAAAACTTGCAAGCAAAATAGGCGTATTGTCTAGATTACGTTCATTTTTGTCAACTGATTTATTACTGAAATTTTTAAATGTAATTGTGTTTCCTCATTTTAACTACTGTTGTACTGTTTGGAGCAATATGAAAAACTAAGACGGTTTTGACAAATTATGCAAACTTCAAAAGCGATCTGCTAGAGTGATTTTAAATAGAAAATTTTATTCTCCTACAATAGAATTGATACAGCAACGTAGATGGGTGCCTCTATCTGACTATTTTGAATATAGAACTGTCATTCTTGTTTTCAAAGTTTTACATGGTTTAACCCCCGATTATTTAATTTTTTTCGAATTCGCTCACGAAGTAAGCAGTAGATATACAAGATTAAGTCAGAGTAATTTATTATATATCCAAAGGGCAAGGACACAATATTTTAAACGATCTTTTACAGTCTACGGGTCACAGTTATGGAATAATATTCCAAAATTTCACGGTACCCAACGGTGGAAACTTTTCAAACAGCTTATCTTAGAGATTTTTTTTCACCCTGGAAATTTAAGTACTAGAACATAATTTATATATGTGCTTGTTTACTTTCTCAGATTTCTTAGACTTTTTCATTACCCTGTAAAATAAAAACAGTTTGTTTTTATTCTCGGTTTTATTTATGTAGATAACGTATGTATTTAACAAACCCTCACAAACTTAAATGTGTCTTTATTGTTTCTGTAAATATTGCTGTCTGTATATATGTTTTCAGGACCACAATATAAACTAGTTTATAAGCTATCCTGGTAAAATAAAGGACATTATTATTATTATTATCATTAAACAAATTTATTGTACACTAGGATGGAAATTTACAAATTTTCCATTTCGTGGCCTTTATAAATTAAATCTCAAAAATCAAAAGAAACCTGCACATTTGTGCGCAAATTATCATTGAAGTCGGATCCAGACTACACAAATTAATTTGATTCGCTTTCAAGGTCGCGGTGGTCTAGTATTTTGGGCGCTGGATTAGCAACCTGGGGATTCTGGGTTCGTGTCTAATCTAAGATGTTTAACTGTTCCTTCAACAACTGCCTGGTGTTTTAGGTGAAAGTCACGAGTCGTTTGGATATGACTTTAAAAAAAGGTACCGTGTCACAGTAATGTGTCGGTACGATAAAAAAATATCCTCATTGCTACGGCTTTAGGCACCACGCATATGCACTTCACCTAAAGCTCGTGACGTCTCCATCTGAGTGAAATTATTAATGATAAGTGAAAACAATCTACAAACAAAACAAGATTTCGTAAATCTGTACCGTAAGTTGTCGTTCGTTCCTGTCATCGTTTCACTGGCTGATGCTTGGTAATACGATTAACTTTGGAAGCAATTCTGGAAATAGAGTACTGATTATTTTTCAGCAAATAGAAATTCAAAACTGGACACTGATCCAATTTCAAAACCTATATATGACTGAGATATCGCCGTTTCGGCTTAAAACTATCATAAATAAAAAAACATCTTTCAGGAAAAAAAAACCCCAGATATTTAAAATGTTCAAAATCAACTCGGGGAAAAAACCCATAATATTTAAAATGCTCAAAATCAACTCCGATGCGTTGACAGAGGTGCAAGTAATTATAAGATTATCCCTATGTAAGGTATTGTATATGTAATTACTAGTTGAAAAGAACGCATGCATACTGTGTCAGTTGCAGAGATCTAGCAAATAGGACAATGATACTGGACTTTGTCAAATGTATACAAAACAACCACATGTATGTTGGAAACCCTTTAGCAAAACGGGAATTCTTTGATGAAATTAGAATAAAATAGCAATAAACGTTTTGTCATTTATGATGCTATATTTGTTACTGTTTTTAGTAGTATGTTCTGTAATTAAGTATAAATAATGTAGTAAAAGACTGTCATTATATGAGACATTACAGTCCCGTTCCTTCTATCCTTGGTTAAAAAAAGTTCCTTTTTGTATGAAAATATGGATCCAGAGTATATTGTATTACATTTGTTTTCTTTTTGTCCTATCCTTCTATCTTGATCCTTTAATTGTGAATTCTTGCTACATAGATACTTAAGATTTAAGATTTATATACTTATAGACATACATATATATCCATTGGTTACGTTGGAATGTTGGAGTTTGTAAAATTCTAACCAAATAAATTCCATTCACCATTTACTCACCAAAGAATGGTATTCGACTTGAGACCATATTTACCTTCCCCAACCAACGTATCAGGATTTTTCATGTATTATCTAGATTAATTGTTTGTTTGTTTTACGTCCCATCGAGAATTTTTCACTCATACAGAGACATCACCTGCTGTAGGTGAAGTACCACAAATTTGGATTTAAGCTTAGAGCTCAGGGCCGTAACAGTGAGGGTTCTTTAATGTGCTATCATCTGCCGTGACACGGGACCTCCGTTTTTGAAACGTCATATCTGAAAGACCCATGATTCTCACTTTTAAATGCTGAGGTTTGGCGAAAGAGCAATCTCTACCTAGTTTTACGTCTTAAGTTTAACATAAATATCGGAAGTTGGCGATGGATAAGCAGAATCGACATATGAATAAAAATCATTGTTAATAGATAAAACGTCACTTATATATTTAAATGTCATGTTGAAGGTCACAATAAAGGATTTTTCTTCACTTTTGAATAAATTGCCTCATAAGAGTATAAAAATAGGTCAGCTATCAAAGGAGCACAAATCGTGTCCATGGGTATCCCAACATATTATTGCAAGACTTGATCACCAAAGACTACAATGATATTGTCAATGAGAAACTCTAGCACCTTTTCAATAACTTCAGAGTACTATTGCGCAGAATCATAGTGGTGTTTAACAAAGTGGTTTTTTATTGTATTTATATTTCCTTTATCCATTTTTTAGGAAGCAACTGTCTATGATGTCAAAAATTCTAGTCTTTAATTTATCGTGAGGAATGGTTATTTAAATTTTTGAAAAGTCATACATTTTGATGTTGATTTGAAAAGAGTTTTGTGATTTCACTAATTTAAAGTTCTTTAGAATTTTTTAGAATCCACGTTTGATTTACACAACTTCTGGTATATGTTGTGGCACAATGCATTTGAAATTTCTTCTTCACAGCTGTTAATATTTTCGTGAGGAGCAAAGATAGGAGATGTTATCTACAAATGTTTACAACGAAGAATTCGTTTTCAAAATTTTCAATATGTGATAGATTTTAAATTCTACACTGGTCATTACAATTCTTCATTTGTTCAATAAACGGCTTTTTACATCAAAATATACATTATTACATCTTTTCCTTATACATCAAATATAATTTTTAATACATGATGCTCTCACCTCTAGTCGGCGCAGGTTCGATTCTCGTTGGCGATGATATATGTGAGAAAGTTTGCCAGTGTACTTTCAAAAGGTCGGTGGTCTCTTCCCGGGTACAATGTATCTGGGTTCTCTCTTCCACCAATAAAAAACTGGATGCCACCAGATAACTGAAAAATTGTTGGGTGTGGAAGAAAAAAACAAACAATCAATGAATTAATATATGATGTTATTAATTATTATATCGATGCTAGTATTAAAAGATTTGTAACCCTTCAGATAGACAAGTACAGGTGAGGTCCCTGTCAAATTCACAACCGCTTTCCACGTAAAATGTATTTGGAATATGAACAAGAGTAGGCTCATTACGGACCGCCACAGGGACTCAAAAACTGATCGACGCAGTTAAAAAAATATCCGAAATATCGCCAAACCGGATTACAACAACACAAACAAATCAAAATTGTGTTTACAAGTGGCCTTTGCCAAAATGACCGTTTAGAGTCATAACACAACAGCTGTTCATAATCAACCTTTGAGCCAGGTGTGATCGTATGTATCTCCGTCACAAAATCATGATTCATATAAAAATAGAAGGGCAGAGGGACATGGAGATTCTTGTATACTCCAATAAACTTTGTTTGCGGATATAAACATGAAGCCAAATAGTGTAAAATTTAAATGATAAAGCTTGATATTGTTGCAAAGAAAACTTCAAAGTTAATGTTGACAACATTTTCATTATTAACAGTGCTAGATTCGTCGCAACTTGCCTGGAAATGTAACCGGTCGCGGTTAGATTCGTAAACGGGAAGTCACGAGTTCGAGCCTCTGGTATATCCAAGGGTCCATATTTGCCCAACTCTTTGTTTGTATTCCTTATAGGAATAATGAGATTAATTACTGTTCGTTATCTTCACCTATTCATTTCCTTTAATGCAATTGATACTATTTAGAAAGAGCCAGTAATCCTTACCCAAAATTGAACCGGTCGCGGTAGCTCAGTGGTTAGAGCGCTCGCTTCGTAACCGGGAGGTCGAGAGTTTGAGCCCCGCTCGTGCCATGGCCGCGTCAAACCTTAGACGCAAAAATAGGTAGCGATTGCTCCTTCTCCAAACGCTCGGCATCTAGAAGTGAAAAACACCAGTCTTTCGGATATGACCTTAAATAGGGAGGTTCCGTGTCACAGTAGGCGTTGGCACTTAAAGAACCCTCACTACTACGGCCCTGAGCGCTAAGCATAGGTCAAAATTTGTGGTACTTCACCTACAGCTGGTAACGTCTCAATATGAGTGAAAAATTCTCGACGGGACGTAAAACAAACCAACAAACAAACTAAACCAAAATTGAAAATTTCATGATCCAGTGTGTAGTGGTTTTGGTTATCATAGTAATTATTGTCTTTATGGTGTGAATGCCCCGCACGGCACATAAGCTCCAATTTTCATATCAAGATTAAAATAGGTCAAAACTGGTATTCTATGAATATAATGAAAGAAAAATGTATGTAAAAAGCTCCACTTGTATCATTCGATATAAATGGAAATAGTTTCAATGGATGACCGTCTTTTTACACAATTTCTTTCCGAAACGAGCCAAGTGCAGACCACGTGACTGTCTTATTTGCATATCGCATATCACGTGCTAGCTTCCCTAGGATTTTTGAATATGTGTATATCTAAATACCCTTTAGTGTTTTACACATAATCTAGCATAATGAGTTTAGTCTGATAGGTCATTTTTCCTATATCTACAGTAGATAAACTTGATTTCAAAACTAACCGACGCGACTGGATTTTCCTCGAATACGTGTGAAGAAGGCGTGTGCAATGCATACGTTATACAAATAAGGACAGCCGGAGATATCCGAGAATCAACTTAAAGCTGTATGGTCCGATGTTCATCTATTAAATTTCGTACAAAATTACTTTATAGGAGATGAATTAGTTTTTAAAGTTATAATTTTCCATTAATGTTTGAAACCATTTACATGTAAAAGAAAACAGTGAGAAGATAATTCAAAAGGTAAATATAGTGTGAAGCCATAAATACGTTAAGTCTGTCGAGTGTCTATAAATAGCCCTACGCGCAATGGGGGAATTCCAAAATTATAACAATTAAAAGGCCAAGATAACTAACAGTATTCAATCCCGTAATTCCTATAGAAAATACATATCAGAGAGATGGGCAAACACGAACCCCTGGTCATACCAGAGGTGGGATCAGGTGCCTAGGAAGAGTAAATATCCCTTGTCGACGTTACTGTAGTAACATAATGCACAGCTTTACACAAATAAGATTACTCCTGGCCTGCAAGTCTGAATTTAACACGTGACTGTCACTGGATTTGCATTAAAAATGGTTGGGTATGATTGTTTGTAAACACCGATTTGAAATCAAATAATTCTGGTTGAAACAGGTGAAAAAATGTATGCCATAGGGTACAGCCTCATAAATACGTACGTGCGGTTATTTAACAGTGGTTTTACAAGGTGGACAAAATTTGTCGAAATTCAGACAATGCAACTTTAAACAAGAATGAAGTAAACTTTAGACCTATTCCTTTCATCTGGGTTGAAAACAAACATTTTACGTTGCACAAGCTATTATCACCAGTATAGATACATTAATATTGTCAGTTTGGAACCAAAATATTTAATTATCAGTTCGTGTGTACCTTTAATATAATAACATATATTATGCAAGATGTTTCATCGGTATGAACACTTCCAGGGGATCTTGTGTTATAAGAATACATCTGTTATGCACTGTTGAATTTTAGAATTTAGCTTAGGTGAACATGTAGAACAGGAAAACTGTTATTGATTTCATAGGTTATGGGGCTAGTGATACTATTAACTAATACTCAGGTATCCAATTAGGTCTGTCTTTCTTTTTGTATATGTTAAAGATACTATAAACCTGTGTTCACGCTCATGCAAGTTTGATTAAGTCCGTTTTCATTCCTTTCAACAGACAGTCATACCATGAATCTACAGACTAGTGTAGATTTCATCTATTTTTAATGATTTATTAGTTAGCTATTTCAGAATCAGCAAATGAAATAAGTTCAGGTGTATTCATGCATACGCGAGTGTGATAAGCAGTTAGGACAAGTCCAAAAAAGCACTTTCATAAACCATGTCCGTGTTCGTCGATATTTTATATAATAGTACTCCAAGTAATTATATTATCTAAGTATGAAAGTGAATAACATTCTATTTCTCATTCACAAGAAACTTACAAACTTCAGAAATTGTCCAGTTCAGTCCACGTGAATGTGTAGGTTATTGAATTTTACCATTTTAATCAGATATGATTGATTGTTTGTTGTTTTCCACCACACTCAACAATTTTTCAGTTATCTGGTGGCGTCCAGTTTTTTTTTTTATTGGCGGAGGAGAGAACCCAGATACAGTGTACAGGCCACCGACCTTCCGAAAGTACACTAGCAAACTTTCTCACATATATCGGCGTGAGCGAGAATCGAACCCTCGTCGACAAGAGGTGAGAGGCCTTGTGATTTTGACACGGAAGCCCCTAATAAGATATAAGTAGAGTCTTAGTACATACCTACTATAAAAATGTCAGAGATGTTCTTAAGGGAAGAAGCAGTAATACTGATTTTGTAGTATCTATTGCCCCTTTGGTGTTGCTTAGATGCAAAACTCATAGACTGGGATAATGATTCCTTCAAAACATTTAACTTTTGCTTTCAGGGGCAAATTTCATATATATATATATATATATATATATATATATATATATATATATATACGTATGTGTGTGTGTCCATATGGGTGAAAAATTCTCGAGCGGGACATTAAACAAACAATATATATATATATATATATATATATATATATATATATATGTGTGTGTGTGTGTGTGTGTGTGTGTGTGTGTGTGTGTGTGTGTGTGAAGAAATGAGAAAATTCATTAAAACGATACGCACTTACAAAAGAATGCTTTATTGGATATTCACTAGGTACAGTTCATAGAGCCCAGCTCTAACATCAAATCACATCCACTCGCTCAGTAAACATGAATGGTAGTGACATCTCTCCTCATCATTACAATATATCAAGTTTCATTGCCAGGAGTCGACTAGTTATCTCAAAGAAATAATACCTTTGCAATATATGGTATCAGAACTCCTGACCCAGAGGTCACGAATACTAGTACAAAGTACATTTAAAGATTGCATAATATTTGAAAATTACCTTGTGTCTGGGAGGAGCAAACATCCCTTGTTGATCGGTTATACTCGCTGTATACCTTAACCAGGTAAAGGGAGTAATCTGTAGTCAAAATCAGTTTGTAAAGAACGGTCTTTTACCAATACAACCTGTTATTGAGTCAAATGCTGTCTGATAATATTAACGGGATGCTGTGTGTTGAGGATCAGCGATAGGTATCCCGATCCATATCCTCAGTACCGTGGTTTTGTTTATGGCATACTGGCTAAAAAGAAAAAGTAAACACACAAATATCGTTTTGTTTTAAAATCAGTATTTAAAGGTTATATTAAGTTTCAAATTATTCCATCTTTCAAACGAATTATTCCCACATACGAAGGCTGTTCGATATGTAATGTATATTGTGCCACAGTGGGATAACGCTTGGCACGATTTCATGGATGATACTCTTGAATAGCTCTATTCAATACCTTTGCAATAGTATAAACACGAGCCTTCAGTTTCGCATAGTTTTAAATTGATAGTCAATAGAGCCAGTCGTTGACCACTGTTGTAAAATTGGTTGGGAAACGGGTTGAGAATATTGAAGAAATTAGAGCTTATATAAAAGTTCGGACAAAAATCAGTCATGTGGTAATGCAGATTTTTACTGAATTGGGTTAAGTTTGTGGGTCTTGATAAGGTATCTTATGAGACAGTTCGAAGGTGCAGAAAGAAATTTCTGACTGGCACAGAGTCCGTCAAAGATTCAGCAAAGTCTGGTCGATCGGTGACTGTAACAGGCAAGGCAAATGTCTCAAAAGTCAGGAAAATAATTGAAAGTGATGGCAGGTACACGATACGTGATATTTCAAAAGTTGTTGGCATATCGCTATCGCGGGTGTATTCATTTTGAAGCGTATTTTGAAAGTACGAAAGATTTCGGTTGGATGGATACTGCATATATTGACAGGTGAACAAAACGGATACGAGTACAAACCGCTAAGCAATTGCTCAAAATGTTTCCCAAATTCAATCAAAGACAATTTGCAAACATTGGTACTAGTGACGAAACATGGGTTCTCTATTTCGAACCAGTAAGAAAAATTGCAAACATAATATGGCTAACTAAACATGACAGAAGGCCTGTAGTTGCCAAAAGAACCATAAGCACAAAGAAGGGTCCTTACTGCGTATTCTTCATATGTGATGGTATAGCCGTACACATGTCGATGCCGAAGGGCAAAATTGTCACAGGTCGGTATTACCGAGATGTTATATCAAAAAAGCCCAAGAAATATTTTCATAAACGATGCCCTGTGTCAGGATTTAGGTGTGCTCGTCTAATTCATGATAATGGTCCATCGCATACATCTGAGCTTGTGAAGCAATTTTTGAAGTCCGAGAAGGTTACCGTCTTGCAACAGCCATCATACTCTCCAGATTTAGCCCCATGCGACTTTTTCCTTTTTCCAAAACTTAAAAAGTTCTTATCTGGTCGTCGTTACAAGTCCCGACAAGCCCTTGGCTCAGCCATCAGTCAGTGCCTCAGAGGACTACCTAAATCAGCGTAATGTAACGCATTTCAGAAATGGATACAGAGATTGAAATTATGTATTTTTAAACCGCGGAGAATACTTTGAAGGGATGTAATGTTCACTTAACTATTTGAGTCGAATGCTTTTGAAATATCGTACAATACACGTTACATATCGAACAACCCTCGTATAGTCCAAAGTCTTGGTCAAAGTTTCCTTTCACGGACCAACTGTTGGATTGGGGTGGAGGATGGGAGTCAAAGTTGTGGCAACTTTCCTTGAATTCTCAATATCCAAAGGACAGCCCCATTTATCGCCTCTTACGACAATCAAGGGGTACTGAAGACCTATTCAAACCTGAATCCCCACGGGATGGTAGTGATTTTGTGATCAGGTCTTCCAAATCATATGGACACAAATTGAGCTCCGTTATCAGCTTATATCTTTTTGTATTCTTAATTTAATCGAAATCCTGTACAAGAGATAGTATCTTGTTGTGGCCTTCTACTCGAGAATGGGATATATCGACAAAGTTTTATCGATTAATAATAGTAATTTTCACTTATATGTAGTTCCGTTATATCCTAGTGAACGTGAAATAAACTACAATTTACTGCCTCGTATCTGGACAAATATTAGATAAAAACGTTAGCGACAAACTAGCAACATAATTTTATGACAAACTTCTGCTCCTCTATCGCCAACTTATTTTTCACCTGCAGATGGCGTTTATGTCTTTCTACTGATTCGATACCCGAGAGTATGTTCTACGTATTATGAAATTTTAAGCAAGGCAGGCTTATGACAAATAAGTTGATGTTACAGTCTCGCTCAAACTCAGCATTTGCATTATGATTAATAACTTACCATAAGGTGCTATACTGTCTGACGGGTTTCATACCAATTGTTAGGCCGTTCTTTTTAATTTGAAGAAAACAAGCAAAAAACTTTTACCTACCGCGGAAACCATACAAAATGTACACGACAGGAAATCGCAATTGATGGTAGAAGCCCATAAAGAGAACTTAGGATGCTATTTGGATGCAACGGATGCAATTGTTGTTGACTTTGATCTAATTAAGGATGTTCATCTGCAAGGAACTGTCACTGAAGCACGGGCAAAATATTCCTTTAAAGGGGAGATATGATAATGGAAAGGGAGGCCAGTTTGGTAAAGATCTAAGAATATCTGATTTTGAATAATTCTGCAGGGTGGCTAAGTGCACTTCAAACAATGTCATCGAATGATCACGATGTACCAGCGTCTGTCGATTCCAGGGAAGATGAATTTCTAGATCTGTTGTTGGAAATTGGCGATGATATGCATTTGCCTGTAGCAGGGTGGTCTTGACAAAAATTCTGTAAAGTGCAATGCAATCGCATATTAGATGAAGCCCCCGAGAACCAGCGCGACCCTTCCGACGATGGCTTTGGACCGGAAATCCCAACATTAAATGACGTCAGATATGGCTTTCCTGCAAGTTTTGACCACGAAGACGTGATTGAAGAATATTTTATTCACAAGATTTTATATCAAAGTCCACTGCAAGTAAATCGATTTAGCTTGTGGTGTTAACTGTGTATATTGTTTTAAGATACTTTTATTGATAAAACTATTTTAATGTTTGTAAAATAATTAATTGCGTAAGTATAGTAACCAAAAGAAAGATAACTCTCAGATACAAAAGACCGGTAACAATTTTATCCCCATGATTGCGATAAGTCAATTCATCGCCTTATTCGTTATTATATTAAATTTCTAAGTACAAAAGGTTTATCTAGAGTTGACTGATGTTTCCACTACAGTAGATAGGTGGAGAATACAAAGCTTACACCAGGAAAATATTCTGGAAGTTCTACAGTTCTGTTGTACTTCTGTAAAAGAATAATTATTGTAGACACTTTTATGTACATGAAAAACATCCAGTCCAACAATGAAATTATAAAAGCTAATATAACCAAGTTATAAAAACATTACAATATTATTAGCCCCGTGGGGATCTGAGTCCTTAGAGTAGATCCTCAGTACCCCTTGCTTGTCGTAAGAGAGGACTAAATGGGGCGGTCTTTCTGATGAGACCGCAAACAACGAGGCCCCGTGTCACAGCTGGTGTGGCATGATAAAGAGCCCACTCTGCTCAAAGGCCATAAGCGACGAGAATAGGCCTAAATTTTGCAGCCCTTCACCGGCAATGGTGGCGTTTCCATATGAGTGAAAGATTCTTGAGCGAGACGTTAAACAATATATAATCAACTAATCAATATTTATTTATTACAGCTCTCGTACATATTCTAATTTTTGATAATAAACTTTCTTTTATTCCTCACATAGCAATGCTCAAAGAGAAATGTACAGAAACTCGGGGAGCAGCTGCTACATCTGTCACTCTCTAATCTGGTCTGGGGGGCCTCCGTGGCCGAGTGGTTAGAGTATCGGGCTCAAAATCACAAAGCCTCTCACCTCTGTCGGCGAGTGTTCGAATCTCGGCCGCGGCGTTATGTGAGCAAGTTTGCCAGTTTACTTGGGGAAGGTCGGTGGTCTCTTCCCAGGTACATTGTATCTGAGTTCTCTCCTCCACCAACAAAAACTGGACGCCACCAGATAACTGAAAAATTGTTGAGTGTGGCGGAAAGCAATAAATAATCAATCAATTAATCAATCTAATCTGGTCTAAACTAGACTAGGCTGTATAGTATATGGAGCGGAAAGAACATCTTATATTAAAGCCCTCGATGTAATCCACCATCAAGGACTTCAACTATGCGTAGGAGCTTTTCGAACCTCTCTTATTGATAGTTTGTATGTTAAGGCAAACGAACCACTTCTCAATCTACGAAGAATAAAACTTATCTTATAATACATCGTTAAATTAAAAGCTGATTTTAACAATCCTGAGCCGCCCGCGTGGCGCAGTGGTTAGAGCGTCGGGCTCAAAGATCTGATGATCCTTGGGTCGGGGGTTCGAATCCCACTGTGGGACGTGGGTGCCGGTCTTTCGGATGAGACCGTATAAACCGAGGTCCCGTGTCGCAGTAGGTGTGGCACGATAAAGATCCCTCCCTGCTCAAAGGCCCTGAGTGCCGAGCATAGGCCTAAATTTGCAGCCCTGTCACCGGTAATGGTGACAGCCGCCGGATAGCTGAAAAATTGCTCAGGCGGCTATAAACAAACAAACAAACAAACAAACAAACAAAATAACAATCCTGAATTTAACTGCGTTTTCCATCCGCAGTTTGACAAAAACAAGAAAAGTATAAAATCAAATGGTCTCCGAGTCAAAAGATATATACGTGATGTTAACTTATCTTTGGGCACCGTAAAATCCTCAACACATTCAGAAATACCACCATGGAAATCACGAAAATCTAAAGTAGACACACCACTTTATGAAAATAAAACAACTCAAACAAGTTCCGTTGTATTTAAGCAAAGAACATCCGAAATGAAACAATTTAAACATACTAGAATTAATATTCATACAGATGGTTCAAAAGCCCAAAATAAATCACTGCTGCTGCAGTAATTGCTAACAATGTTTTCTATGTGTAACTCCACAATGAGACGACTTATACCACCCAAGCAAAGGCTATCCAACATGCGTTTGAGTATATTAAAATTTTTAATGACAAATATTTCACAATATTCTCAGAATCCACATCTTTTCTACAGTCAGTGATCAAACATAGATATTGATCATCCATACATTTTAGACATTTTAAACCAGTACTATCTTCTATGTAAACAAAATAAAATGTTGAGTTCTGTTGGATTCCAAGTCATATTGGTATCCATGGTAACAAAAGCAGACAAAGCGACAGAGAATGCACTTCAAAGTTAGCGACAGACAATGTACTTCAAAATGATATTGTACACTCAATACACAGGAAAAAAAATGAGACCTTTCAGTTAAAACTGAATGGTGCCATTCATTGACATTTCAGTGATATTTCAGTCGACTGAATGGCAGGCACATCACCACTCTGTCAGTATAATGCGCGCTAACATCAAAGCCCTCTGATTGGGCGCCTTTCGGAAAACAGACTCAACGGGTCATTTGCCGAAAGAAGGCCGAAGGACTATGTCGCGTAAGTACCACATATTGCTATATAAAAGAATTTCACATCATATATGATTTGATATCAAAATAGGTGTTCATAAAATTATATATTATTCGAAGTATAACTGTATAATAATAAGTATGTAAAATATGTTTTTTTAACTTAACGAGAATTTGCTTTATATCACAAAATCAGGACATGACATCGTAATTTTCAATATACCCGGTAATAGATAACAGGGAATATAGATGGAAAATAAATCCACCCTCCCTCTCCCTCAATTTCCTTTCGTTTGACGGCCACCAGACATAGCTAATGCTGATATCATGTTAATTACATTTAGATCCCCTGTATTGATCTACTGCAGAAAATAACATTACTTAGGGTATCATATAAAGAGATCGTACTTTTTATACGGAGCAAAATAAAATATATTGTAAGCGAGTAATAAATGCATTCAACGAATTTCATCACAATGATTTAATGCGTGGATCAATATTTAATAATATGAAAAATTATATAAAATTTTTTTTTGTTTTTTTAATTTTTCTTTTTTTCTCTCATTTTTTTTTTTTTTTTTTTTTTTACAAATATAGCAACAGTATCAGCCGGCTTTGCTAATGTCTGGGTAGTTGTTTATAAAGTGGCGAAATAAATTCAAATATAACAAAAATTATATTTTAATTGCCATATATTGAACCTTTTCTATCTTTATTTGTTTATTCAGTTAGACTCGGTTTTCGTTTGATGTTTATTTGTTTATTCCGTCCGGTGTAACGACGAAAAATGACGCCCGTAGAATAATGACCGGGGGTAATTTTTCTACGTAGAAATTTTACCCCCTGGTCAATATTCTACATAGAGAAATGACCCCTTTTTTCGTAGAAAATATGGCTTTGGGGTCATTTTTCTCCGTGTGGATTGTAGAAAAATGACCTCGTAGAATAATGACCCTATGTCATTTTTTGATGCAAAAGGCTGGTGTTGGTAAGAATATTCTTGTCGGAAAATAAATAGGGGTAAAATCACGCAGTCTTCTGATATGAAGTGTTTATTTCATGCGTTCTACCAACTATACCTAAAATCAATAAAACAAGATGATTTATCCCAATTAAAGGAAAGCGAATAACAGTTCCATGACTATAGAGCAAGAATACCACGTTCTTAGATTTGTTTTATCAAATTTAATTTATAAAATATATTTCCATACTTGTTATTATTTTTAAAAAATCAAGATCATCCATAACAAAAAAAATGTTCAGTTTCAATAATTGTTATCCTCTTTGATTTTACTTTGGGTAAATTATGTGCAAAATATCCCCAAAAAAGTCTCATTTTTTTTCTTCACAAATTACAAGAAAAGTTTATGTTTCTGAACCACCAAATTTGCATGAAAAACGGGCAATTGTTGAAAAAAATTATATCTCATAAATATCTTCAACATCAGGGGCACAAACTGTGATTAACTTTTCTGAGTATAGTATTTTATTAGAGTAAATTTTCTTTTAGATGTCCCCCCCCTACCCTCTGCTAATACACGTTCTCTTTTTATTGCTTCAAGGTTGATCACTAGGAAGTTCCAGTATTTGGACAGATAATGATTTTTTGTCTTTTTTTTCCCCTGAGATCCCTCTTTTTTTATACCTGATTATGTCTTTTGTCGTTTTCTAGTATCACCAAAGCACAAACAAATTGAGACATTTTATATGAAAAGATTTGATGCATATAAAAGAAGTATTTCATATTCAAAAAAAATTACAGAAGTCTATACACAGTTATATTGCCTTTTTCCTTTTTATTTATATATAATATTTATTACCAATAGAAAAACCGAATGTCTGCAGCATAAAAAATCTTCCCAGTCTAATATACATAATTTTATTCCCCGAGTATGATTAGCAATATTACAACATTTGATGTTGGGTGTGCACAAATATAAAACATTACTTGTTTTTGAATAACTGATTCAATCGGATGAAACATTTTCTTGGGGGGGGGGGGGGGGGGGGGGGGGGGGCAAGGGATACCTAATGCATGTACATAAAATTATTATTGCTAATCCGAGATTTCTTATATCAATGTAAATATGAGCTCACCCGATTTGGGGCTCAGACTAAAGCAATTAAACTTCATATTTTCAATTCACAAATTCCTTTCAAATTCTAGCGTTTTATTTATTTTGGCTATTTTTGATCGTTTACCAGCTGCCTTTGTTAGTGATTGTGACAACACAGTCTGATTTCAAAACTTTGCTCCCATGGGAAAAATATTATAGGCTTAAAACATTAATCACTTTGTTTAGGATAAAATGATGCCATCAAATAGGCGGGGTTCTTTGAAGTTTCAAAAACAACAATTCTGTTCGTCATTTTGCGGTTCTTTGAAGTTTCAAAGGCAACAATTCTGTTCGTCATTTTGCTTCACACCATAGACTCGAAAGAATATACGGAAATATCGCTTTTCGTGGAAAAATCATATCACAATGATGTACGAAATAAAGTTGTTGGCTTTATGAAGGAGAATAAACATCTATTGCAAACCATGGAAGCGGATCCAAAATATTTTAAACGTTCGCGGATGGAACATGAAGGTTCCTGGGGGTACTGATACAGAAATCCGTACATTCGCTACAATTTGCAATACAACGTTCTTTGTTTACTGCAAGCACGGGATGAATGACAAAAACAACGACAATTACGTCTGGCTTTTCGTGGAAAACTCATATCACAATGATGTACGAATAAAGTTGTTGGCTTTATGAAGGAGAATAAACATCTATTGCAAACCATGGAAGCGGATCCAAAATATTTGAAACGTTCGCGGATGGAACATGAAGGTTCCTGGGGTACTGATACAGAAATCCGTACATTCGCTACAATTTGCAATACAACGATCTTTGTTTACTGCAAGCACGGGATGAATGACAAAAACAACGACAATTACGTCTGGCTGCCTACACGAGGGAAAAAACGAATCCAATTCGAAATGCATTTTTATTATGAATATTGGAAACCATTACGAACCTGTATTGGATGTAACAGAGGATATTTACAGCAGAACACCTTACATCTACATCAAAAACTTCGTGCCAAAGAAATACCACCAGTATATTTCAAAAAGAATGCTTGAAGCTGCACTGGTAAACAATGAAACCGACTCCAATATTGTCAGAGAATTAGAAAGACCAGAAGACGTATACGTATTGAAGTTCAAAGATTTTCCCCATCAAGTAAAAGGTTTAGAAAAATTAAGCGAGGAAATAGATCCAAATGTGTTCAATTTATTGTGTGAATGGGAGGATTTGGAAGACAAGTTTGTTGCAAAAAAATCGAAATATGATACCCCTTAGTAAACGTTGAAAATACATTAAAGTTAGTGGCAAGTTTCTGTGCTCTTTTTATAGTTGTAGTTGTAATAAATAAATAGATAAAAATATATATCAATTTGGAATTCTTTAATGTACTTTAGTTGCTTTGAAATGAAATCAAGAATTGTGATCTCCGCTTCCGGTGTCAATGGATGGGAGACCATTATTTATGGCATGTTGTGTCAAATATAAACACCCTATCATATAATTATGTCATTCAAAAGTAATTTCCAGCGATATTTTGGCAGATTAGGTCAAACATGAAGGTCAAGGGGTAAAAAACCATAGCATGCTCGAGAACGTCTTGTTTCAGGAATGCAAATACGAAACCCCTATCTTTTCCCAATCTAGAAATATACAGAAATATACCATTTTTGAAAAGTAGGTCAACCTTCAAGGTCTAGGTCACAGGGTCAGAAAACGTAGTTTTAGAAAGGATTATACATATATAAAATGATAGCCATATCTCTTTCTTTTTTAAAAATCATAGTATATTTGGTAAGATCTTGTAGCAGGTAATATACATGTGAAATACGAAAGCCCTATCTCATTCAAAGGTTACGACAAAGGTTAAAGTTTTTGTGACAAATTTAAACAGACAGACTTGCAGACGAATGAGATTAAATGTCCCCTTGTCCCATTGAGGACACCAATGCCAGGCTCTTTCATGGGATAGATTGGGGGGGGGGGGGGAGGAGGGGGCGTTATCAGGGGGAAATGACAGCTAAAAAAATTTATTAGCTCGCACCTCCTCCTTCCCAACCCCGTACACATTGAAAGTCATGTGCAGATAAATATAGAAGTAACATTTTTCTACATTGGTGAATCTCAGCCAATCACAAAGAAATAGGAATTATTAAATCATATTTTATGGGGCCCATATAAGAAGTGGTGTTAAATTTGCTTCCACGACATTTAACGATATTTAAAAAAAAACCCAAAACAGGAGACACAGTTATCTTCACCGACCCTATCCAACCCTGGGATGAACGAATATTGAGTATTACATCTCATTTCATAAGATATTATTGTATAATATAGTGAAAAAGTAGGGGGTCATATTTCTATGGGGGTCATTTTTCAACGTGTGTGGTGTCGTAGAATAAACGGTCTGGAAGGGTTTTCTACAGTCGAAAAATGACCCTACTTGCCGTAGAATAATGACCGGGGGTCATTTTTCTACGTAGAAATTTGACCCCCCCGGTCATTATTCTACGGGGGTCACTTTTCGTCGTTACACCGGCTTTGTTATTTCTTTGATGTTGACGGAGTCGGACTTTATTCAGTCAGCAAGTGCGACCGGACTTCTCCGCGTCCGTATTGTGTATTATACACATCGTCAGCCGCTATTGGCCTTCTCGAACAAGCAGAAACAAACAAAAAAAAAAAAAAAAAAATACTGTATCAGAGAGTTTATAGTTCTGGTCATTGGTTGGATTTCAATTTATTTTCACCCCTTCAGATACAGTTAGAATGGGGAGGGGGTCTAAAAATGTCGCAAATTTTTGGCTACATGAGAATGTTGAAATATTAATTGTTAAATGTTTCGAAGATTAGAATTCCCTACAATAGTGATATTGAATGGAATTGAAACAATGCTGCATGGTGATTTATTTATTTAAACTTTAAGGAAATCACCCTGCTATCAAATGTTGTAAGATACGATCCTCATTATCACACTACAGGGTAGGTTTTTTTATTGGGTGTGTGTGTGTGATTTTTTTTTTTAATGAAACACTATAAATATTTGTTGATTGATTATTGATTGATTGTTTGTTGTTTTCCGCCACACTCAACAATTTGTTCAGTTATCTGGTGGCGTCCAGTTTTTGTAGCTGGGGGAGAGAACCCAGATACAATGTACCCGGGAAGAGACCACCGACCTTCCGAAAGTAAACTGGCAAACTTTCTCATATATATCGACGCGAGCGACTAGATGTGAGAGGCCTTGTGGTTTTGAGTGCGGTGCTCTAACCACTCGGACACGGAGGCCCCCTCATAAATAGAGGATATATATATATTGACGTGCGTAGGAGGGGGGCATCCCCTACTTCCCTCCCAGTTTGATTGAAATAAAGAAGTAGGCCCACGAAGGGTCAAAATCGACCCTGTCACAGAAATTAATGGAATTGGTGGAATATAATGTTAAAGTATTATAATTTAAATATCACAAAGAATTATTCAAAATATTTTTATAAATATGGGATGACTGTGGGTCAAATGTCAATATGTCAGACTGCAATTTTGTTAAAAAATAATGAAGAGGACTCCTTCATGTTTTCTGTTTTTCAGGTAGATCAAAATATTGCTTTAAGAAGATGTATTTGCTTCTTGTTAAATAAATAACAAATAATTATTACCTAAATAAATATTATAGTTTGAAAATGTTACTTGCCAAATATCATACACGTAAAATATTGCATTTATCACATAACAGTTGCTATGACAATGATGCAAAAAATAAACAATACGTATCCATGAATACATGCATTTTAGGTTTAGTTTTCAATTCTTAATCAGAATATTTTGAGAAATAAATATGCATCTTAGTGCCTTTTATTAATATATCATAGTAATTTAAAAGTTTTGGTGTAATCCGTTTGGCAAAAGTACCTAGTATGTTAACAATTTCATACCAAGAATACAGTATTTAAATTAATTAAATTAATTAATTAAAAATAAAACTGACAGCACAATACATGCTCCAGATATATACATTGAATGTTGTGTTCACAGCAGTAAAACTATGCAATGCAAGTGTAACAGGAAGGGAGAAACAGACGGAGTTCGAATCCCTGTCAGGCGTTGCATTTTCTCCCTTCCAGATACACAAGATGTGGATTGAATGTAGAGATATAGTCATACAAGTTCTTTTTTATTATTATCATTTTAGGTTACTTTTTTTTTTATATAAGCTATCTAATAAACATCTGAATTATACATGAATTACTTAATGTGTTTTGCTGTACCCAGGGAAATTATTTCCCATTAATGTAATATTTGTATCACTTAGTATCACCTGTTTACAGTCAGGCAGGCACATTTTATTCGTTGTTAAAGGTACATGTATATTTCATACATATATTATCAAATAGGTCTAAGCAAACCTTTTGTGTATTCCTTAGTGTACAATTTGATTGAAATGTTTATATGCATGACTTAAAAGATCATTTAAATATCATTTCGACATCAAATAGCGCCGCCAAAAATATGATGGTGTTTTACTTAACATTATGGCAAATACATGCATTATTTTCCTCACTCATGAATTTAACACGAGATTCTTCAGGTAAGTGTTGATAAAAACGATAAAGTTAATGTATTTTAATAAATTGCCAGTTTTTGATAATCTATAAAAAATATAATTTCTGAAAAATCTACCAGTTTTACGCATATTCCATTGGCTCAAGGACCCAATGCCAAATACTACACCGATCTTCCCTGGGTTTCTCAAATCCTGATGACAAACCTATTGACTTCCTTTTTCAATGAGTATATTTCATATAAAGAGTTAATTGCAACTTTTAGAAAAATATATAGATATATCAGTATCTCACGAAAACTTATATAAGGTAAAAATTAACTATTCAGAACGACTTGTGAGGGTGATTGTTAGTTGAATAACATATTTTGGATAAATTATTGAATGGATTTATATTTTTTATTTGGTCTAGAAATTGGGAGGGGAGTGTATGTACATAAGATCTATACATGCTTCAGTTGCCTAGGTTAGATACTAGGAACTCCTTTTTCAGAGAGTTAGGTCTGGTATTAAACTCTCGTTTTTAACTTTTCACTGTACATTACGTAATTGATCGTATACGACCATATATATTATTTTATTATTTGCAATAAATATCAGTATGTATAATTAGCAAAATATTTGCACAGGTCTTCTGATCGCTTTAAATAATTAGTTGATAAGAATTATAAATTTATACTGTAGATAATTCTTGTTAAATGGTAAAGATACATTCCAGTATTGCCACTGCAAATCATACTGAACATTCTATATGCAAATCGTAACTTAAAAGTGATCAAAACCAACTATCTTGTTAAATTGGCCTATTTAGAATTTGTTTACAGCGAAGATCTGTATTATTTTTATCTATTATTTTTATTCATTTTTTTTATATAAAACATACTTAACCCCGTGGGGATCCGGGTTAGAATAGATCCTAAGTATCCCTTGCTTCTCGTAGAGGCGACTAAATGGGGCGGTCCTTCGGGTGAGACTGCAAAAACCGAGGTCCCGTGTCACAGCGGGTGTGGCACGATAAAGATCCCTCCCTGCTCAAAAGCCATAAGCGCCGAGCATAGGCCTAAATTTTGCAGCCCTTCACCGGCAATGGTGACGCTCCATATGAGTGAAAAATTCTCGAGCGGGACGTTAAACAGTATATAATCAATCAATAAAACATACTTACGTCATGTGTAATTAACAAATGCTTGTTTCTAAATATTAGCACAGGTCAGGACCAGTGAAATAATTTCAAAACTTAATCTTCATGATGATATTTTAAAAATTGATGCTATGCTGAACTTGATCCATGGCTATGCTTTATATAAAATTTGAGCAGTTTATTGCAAAAGTGTGGTAATTTTAAGCAAATTATTGTATTTCATGATGTTTGGGGCTGCAGATCCCAGCTACTCCAATGCAAAGCTCCAAGATTTTCACCATCTTGATAAACTATCATACATAGATTACCTTTTACGCGGGGGGCCTCCGTGGCCGAGTGGTTAGAGCATCGCGATCAAAATCACAAGGCCTCTCCCCTATAGTCAGCGCGGGTTCGAATCTCGCTCGCGCCGAAATATGTGAGAAAGTTTGCTAGTTTACTTTCGGAAGGTCGGTGGTCTCTTGCCGGGTACATTGTATCTGGGTTATCTCCTCCCCCAATAAAAACCGGACGCCATCAGATAACTGAAAAATTGTTGAGTGTGGCGAAAAACAACAAACAATCAATCAATCAACCTTTTACACAGAAAATAATTTGTCGAAACTTCCCTTTAATTTTGGACGTTTCACAGGGCCGACTTTGACCCTTCGTTGGCCTCCTTCTTTGTAAAAGAATATGTACTTGTATACATTTCCAGTTGTAAAATACTATGTTTTAGGCCTATGTATAAGTATATAAAACATGTCATTGCCTTCAAAAATAGTGAAATCTACAGGATCAGACTTTCAGGCGGGACTCTGATGGATATAAAGTGAAAATGCATTAATATTCTTTAAAATCATTGTATGCACCATCCTTAGGAGGTTGATAATCCCCTATTGTATCGTGTGTGTGTGTGTGTGTGTGTGTGTGTGTGTGTGTGTGTGAATCATCTATTTGGTGGTGTTAAATATCTATACAGATACTCATTTTATGCCCTCTTTTTTATAGAAAACTTCAAGATTTACTGAAGATGATTCTGCAAACATTGGATGTTGGCTGATCACTCGGCATGTCCAAAATCGAATGAGGAAGTGATACCGATCTACGTTTCGTCAGAAGAGCCTGAATACAGATACGATGAAAATGAACTTACAATAGTGTAATTGACAAGTAAAATTGTTCTAGCTATGTTTAATAAAAGTGAATAATGTTTTGCTCCAATCAAAAACGAATAAACAAATATTGCTTGATATTTCACCCCGTGTATTGGCTTTGATTTGTCACGCAGCAGAGATAGATCATCTATGAAAGTTATTTGTATGAGCAGTGACACTAAGAAATCGTTTACTGGGATTTTATTGAACATTCACGAAATGAATGCTGAGGTATTATGTATGACTGGAAATTGAAGTTACATGAATGTAGGGAAACAATTATAGAAAATTTCTGGATAGTCATATATATGTAACTAGAACAGAGCAAACTGCTTAATGAAATAAACCATATATCATTGAAACAACAAAACAGTTAGTAAAAGAGACAGGAATAGATTCAGAAATATCAACTTAATGTAGGTAAACAATTGCAGAAAGATTTCTGTCTACATATATGGCTTAATGGTCATTGAAATATAAAAGACTAGTTATCAACTTTACACTGACACTTAACTGAATGGTTTCTTAAACCTGGCTTAATGGACAAAAACCTGACTGAATGGTCATTTAAACCTGACTGAATTGTCACTGAAACCTGAATGAATGGTCACTGAAACTTGACTGAAAAGTCACTGAAACCTGACTAAATGGTCAAAACCTGACTGAATGGTCACGGAAAACGGACTGAAATCACACTGAAACCTGACTGAATGGTCACTAAAAACTGAATAGTCACTAAAATCTGACTGAATGGTTACTGAAAGCTGACTAAACGGTCACTGAAACCTGACTGAAAGATCACTGAAACCTGACTGAATGGTCACTGAAACCTGACTGAATGTTCACCAAATAATCACTGAAATCTGACTGATTGGTGACTGAAACCGGACTGAATGGTCACTGAAATGTTCCTGCCATTCAGTGAGCGGAATGATAACGGAATGTTAACTGAAAAGTACTTTATCAGTGATGATTCAGTTAGCATTCAGTCACCTTTCAGTTCACTGAAAGGGAAGATTTCATCCTGTGAAAATTCCTTATACAGATTTAAAATATATCATAACCTATTATATGTAAATGGTCTTTGGCAAATATATTGGGATCAAAACAAAGTAAACAAACCATAACATCGTATTGAAATACCAGTTATTATTTCAAGAGTACCCATAGAGTATTCAAAATCGACAAATTCTTTTGTACTAAACAGAGAACGTCAACCTGAATGTAAATCTTGTGTCTATCCCTTAAAATCTATATCACATTCTTTTAGAATGTAGCGAGTTTATGTCCATATACTGCTGTCGTCCGTCTGCCCCCTTAACTTTGTCTTCGCAATTCCTCCTAAAGCCTTGGGTTTTTTAATGAAACTTGGTACAAAGAAAGGTCACAACGTGTTGATATGCATATAACAAGGGAATGCTATCCCAAATTTTTTGAAGAAGTTATGGCCCATGGACTTAAGACGTTTTGGGTTAATAACGTGTGTAAGCGTATAATGTACCAGTTTGGCGGTGCTTTGATTTTATTGATGTGCAATCAATGCAATATTTACAAATAATGACAATCATATCATTATATGATATTTCCAGGAATACGATTTTTACAGAAACATTTTAATACTTTTATAATATAATTGTTTATATACACGAAATGAAATGTATTTTTACCTGTTTACATATTTCTAACTTTTATATCCGTTGGATGGGATGTTAAAGGGTGCCCCGTGTCGAGGATCACAAACCCCTTAGCACGCAAAATATCGTTTCCCTGATTTTCGAAAAAGAGTAGAATTACCGGGGGCCGTCATGGAAACTTCAAGTTTCACAACCAAACATATGTCAGTTAACCGCCGTAAAATGGGTGAAATGTTGCGAACAGAGCGTGAAACTCTACAATCCATCAATCGTACATATTCTGTTAATGATAGCGGACTTGATTTAGTCTCAGGTTGTCCATCTCCACTTTCCCTTAGTGCCTGATGAGTTGCCGAATCTTGTTTCAGCTATTTCGTTGTCCTTTCCACTGTTAAAGGATCATTACAACAGACGTTTGAGATACCATTGTATGGCAGAATCTACTCATATTCATCAAAATGCTACGTGATATTCCATATCAAACACGCTATGAGATGATAAAATGTCAACATGGTCCACTGCATTTTGATCAGTGTCTTAATTTAGCAATGTCTCACAAACGTAAATTACCCCGTGGGGATCCGGGTTAGAATAGATTCTCAGTACCCCTTGCTTGTCGTAAGAGGCGACTAAATGGGGCGGTCCTTCGGATGAGATCGCAAAAACCGAGGTTCCGTATCACAGCAGGTGTGGCACTATAAAATCCTTCCCTGCTCAAAGACCCTTAGCGCCGAACATAGGCCCAAATCTTGCAGCCCTTCACTATAGTGACGTCTCCACATGAGTGAAAAATTCTCGAGCGGGACGTTAAATAGTATATAATCAATCAATCAAACGTAAATAACCTGTCACGGTTGCTCAGTGGTACAATGTTCGCTTCGTAACCGGCGCCCCGTAGGGATCTGGTTTGTTAGAATAGATCCTCAGCATCCCTTGCTTGTCGTAAGAGGTGACTAAATGTGGCGGTCCTTCGAATGAGACCGCAAAAAACGAGGCCCCGTGTCACAGCAGGTGTGGCAAGATAAAGATCTCTCCCTGCTCAAAGTCCATAAGCGCCGAACAGAGGCCTAAATTTTTTCAGCCCTTCACCGACAATGTTATTGTCCACATCAGTGAAAAATTCTCGAGCGGGACATTAAACAATACATAATCAATCAATCAATAGTAAACGGGAGGTCGTGAGTTTGAGCTCCGCTCGTGCCATTGTCGCGTCCAAGCTAAGACTTAAACATAGCTAGTAATTGTTCCTTAGCCAAAGGCTCAATATTTAGAAATGAGAATAACGAGTCTTTCTGCTATTACCATAAAAACGGATGTCCGTGTCGCGACAGGCGTTGACACATTAAAGAAACCTCACTGCTACGGCCGTAAGCGCAAAGCATAGGTCAAAATTTGTGGTACTTCACCTACAACGGCTGACGTCTCAATATGAGTGAATAATTCGCGACGGGACATACATGTAAAACAAACAAACACAAATATACTGGAATATTTCTAGTACCAATACTTTCAAATTTTATCTACTACTAATCCCCACTACTGATGATTAAGACTTACAATGAAATCTTCAAATGTATCATAGATGTTTACAGAATACCAAAAATGATTTACGTCCTTAGCTCAAGGAATTAATTCTTTTTGTCAGATTCGTGCCCAATCTAAAATGAAAATTTCCTTAAGTGTGAGTTTTGCATTTAGCAATTTACATACAAATGGTATGATGATTAGTTTCACTGGAACTTGAGAAAATTGACCAGAAATATACTGACAATCTTCTTTTCGAGATATTCGTTTCGTGTCATATATCACAAGAGTGATGGATATTTTGGTAATCTTTTTCTCTCAAGGTAAAAATATTCTTTATTGATTTAGTGTGATTGAATTCTTATAGTAATGATTCTTTTCCAAGATATCAAAATAGAATTTATTTAGCTTTGCTCATCAAGCAACAATTTGTGCGTGGACATTAGTGAATATTTCTCCTAGGGCGTCTGTGGCCGAGTGGTTAAAGCATTGCAAGCAAAATTACAAGGCCTCTCACCTCTACTCTACACGGGTCCACCGATATATGTGAGAAAGTTTGCCAGTTTATTTTCGGAAGGTCGGTGGTCTTGAGTGTGGCGGAAATAAACAATCAATCCTATGGCAAGTCCTGTGTCATATGATAGGGCGAAGATAATTACGAACAGTGATCTCATAAATCCTATATGAAATACATATTATAGAATTGAGCAAACACAGACCCCTGGATATACCAGAGGTGGGGTCAGGTGCCTAAGGGGAGTAAGCATTCTCTGCCGACCCGTCACATCCGCTGTGAGCCCTATATCTTGATCATGTAAACTCAGTAATACGTAGTCAGAATCAGTTTGCCAAGAACATGTTACCAATTCGTATTAAACACGCCAGACAGCATTTAACTTATGGAAGGGTTGTATTGGCAAACTAAATCGTTATAACGAACTTAGAATTTGCGAAACACTGACTTTAAACGAGACCTCTGTAACGTCATCTTGTTCGTCAGTAGCCTGTCTCGATTTAAAAACTCATCATATGCAGAACAGCTCTTGCGTAACGAATCAGTTGAGAAATACAAACGCCATATGCAGGTGCTACGTAAAAATGGGAAATAGACAATGGCGAAGCTGAAATCATCCCATCTGTTATAAAGTTGAGTTGTTAGTTGAGTTGTTAGTTTGCCGTTAACATCTATTTTCAATAAAATATTTAAGTTTGTTGTCTGCTGTGTCTTTTATTTTGAGTTCACTGATATATATATATATATATATATATATATATATATATATATATGTGTGTGTGTGTGTGTGTGTGTGTGTGTGTGTGTGTGTGAATGAAAATGATTATTGTTAATAGGTAAAACGTCGTCGATATATCTCAATGTCGAGTAGAAGGCTACAGCAAGAGATTTTGTCTTCTCCTAAAGAAGCGTTTGAATAAATTCTGCGACATATGGCTATAAAAACTGAAGATCAGCTAATAAACAGCTGCCCTTGGAATTCCAGTAGACTGTTAAAAGACCCGATCACCAAAAACTACAAAAGTATTGTCAATGAGGAGCTCCAGCATCATTTAATTTCATCTTTAAAGAACTTGTACGTGGAATCAGAGTGGTCTATAAGTTAATTTTTTGAATGACTGATCACTTGAGAGAAATATTTTCTGTTCCAGTTTTGTTGCAGGATCAACTGTCTATGGTGTCAAAACATCTGGTCTTTAATTTATCTTGAGGAAATGTCATGTAAAGTGTTGAAAAATCATACGTATCCATGTTTATGATTTAAGAAAAGTTTTGCATTTTCAAATTTACTATAGGTTCTGTTGACCTATTCAGAATCCACATTTGATTTATCCCACATCTGGCATATGTTATGGCAGTTACGTTTGAAGTTTCTCCTTTACAGCTGTTAATATTTCATTTAAAATATTTTACAATGAAGAATTTTTTTTTCAAAAATTTCAATATGCTCTGAAAGGGAGCTTTATAAAACATTTACTGGATCCAACAATGTATCTTTATAATGGTTTTTGTGTTTTAACTGATATTCAGCCATCCCATTCTCTTGGATATTAAATGAATAGGCCAAGGCAATGAACAGTGATCAATCTCATAATTCCAATAGAAAAACAAATCAGAGAGATGGACAAAAACGGAGCTCTGAACATACCAGAGGTGGGATCAGGTGCCAAGGAGGAGTAATCATCCCCTGTCGACCGGTCACACCTGCCCTGAGTCATATATCTTGATCAGGTAAACTGAGTAATCCGCAGTCAGAATCAATGTGCAAAGAACGGCCTAACAATTGGCATGGAACAAGTCAGACAGCATTTGACTTCGTGGATTGTTGTACTGGCAAACTTGATTGTTAGAACGACTATAGAATTTGCGAAATGCTGACTTTAGATGAGACTGTAGAAACCCTTGAAACATCAACTTTTTTGTCAGTTCAATTTAAATATTGATCATATGCAGAACAAGCTCTTGCGTATCGAACCAGTATATCTTATGTCCATAGTAGTTTATCATTGACCTTTGACCTAAAAATCAGTAGAACTCATTTACGTTTTAGGTAGAACCAGTTTACCAAGTCTGATGTTTTGGGTTCTTAAGATACTGATCGTACAACATCTTAATATGTCCAGATAGTTTGACCTTGTCACCTCAAAATCTCTACAACCACACACCTCAAATCAATAGAAATCATCCACTCCGTAGATAGAATCAGTGTATCAAGTTTGATGTCTATTAAGAAAATAGTTCTCAAGGTATTAAGCAGACGGTATATTACTTTGTCCAGCTGGACCCTTGCCGTTGACCTTTTTACTCGAAATCGATGGAGATCATCTATTTCACTGGACAGGACTACTGTACCTACTGGAAAAAAGTGACCAATTTTCAAAAATCTTCTTGACAGCCACACACTTGTGAGAAAAAACTAAATGCTTTGGAAACAAACACGCAAGTAGCGCAGGAAGTTTAAATATCATGATCCTGGGAATATAAGTTCTGGTTCTAAGACGGGGCCAAACCTGGTACATTCTTATGTGTAAAATAATTTAGTAACTTTTTATTTAATGTCATTGATAATGAATTTAAACTAAATGATCATTTAGAAGGAGCAGATAGCCCATTACTGAAGTTGTAAATGTAATCTATGATCCCCAGGGGTAGGGGTTAACAATTCAGCATTTTTAACTTCCTTCGTAACTACCCTTCCAATTCTTTTCAAATGGTTTGAAGCATCTTTGGGACAAGGGAGATTCCTGCTTTCATGGGGCCTTCGGGGCGGATCAAAAACTGACCAATTTCTACAACCGTACATCTGTAAAACAAACTAATGTATGGTGACCAAAACTGTAAATTTCATGATCTTAGAGGTAGAGATTTTAACTCGGGGCGGGACCACACTAGGTAAATAATATTTATGAGTAAAACATTTCAACAACATCTTTTTAGTTCTATGGGTGCTATATTGAAGATAAAATGATATTTACAAGGACCTGGTCGCATCTTACCAAAATTGATCACTGTCTTTATCAGATACTTCTCTAATTTTGCTGATAGCGCATAAAAACTAAATGCATATTAAGGAAAAGCAGAAAGGGATGTATCAATTTTGTAATTTCGCATCCCCAAGGGTTCCGAGTCCAGTTGGGTCCAAACTAGTCATATATTATATAAAGTATTTCATCAGTATAGGCATGTTCGGGAGCATTTAAGTTTAAAGAACATATCTTGTTTTATAATGTTGCTCAATATTAGAAATTAGCGAAGATGTGCAGAACAGGAAATTTATTATAGACTTCATAGGCCGTGGGTCTAGTGATACATTTTACTAATACTCAGGTGACCGATAAGGCCTATGGGCGTCTTGACCACTTTGTGATGTTATTTATTTAGTCCAAGTTTTTTTTCTGAGAAGTTGGCCAAAAAATATAACCAAGTGACATGTAGAAATTGATCATACACTCCGGCAAGAAATTGCTAAATCAATGGAGCTCCAATGCAAGTTTATTTAGAGATCAGACCAAAATTCTTGGTATTTATGAATGCATGGAAACTTTGATTTATAAACCAATTTGTACAAGATATGCTATCTTGTTCATCAGAGAAATTCCGTGCGTTTGAATTATATATTCGCTTACATTTTATTTCATAGGAAGGCCTTTAACAAAAGAATCAGCATTTGTCTATCACCAAAACATTAATATCTTGCTGTCATGATACGTCATTGGTTCCGGTAACTCAGTGGTTAGAACGTTCGCTTTATAACACGAAAGTCACGAGTTCGAGCCCCGTCCATACCATGGCAGCATGTAAACAAAAAGGTACTAATAGCTCTCAAAGAAACATTAATCAATTTCCAAAGTGATATACGCAGACTTAATAAATTTTTATAGCACTGTAGCAAAAATTCATATTTTGGAGTTATTAAACTGGCAAGAAATCAATGTTCCGTACCATAACTAAAATTCTGAATAAAAGTAATTTGATTTGATTGACTGACTGTTGTTTTCCGCCACACTCAACAATGCTTAAGTTATCTGGTGGCGTCCAGTTTTTCTATTGGTGGAGGAGAGAACCCAACAAACTGGCAAACTTTCTCACATATAACGACGCGATCGAGAATCGAACCTTCGCCGACTAGAGGGGATCGGCCTTGTGTGATTTTGAGTGCGATGCTCTAACCACTCGGCCACGGAGTCCCCCCCCCCCCTAAATTTGATTTCATAATTTGGTTTGAAAAAATAATAGGTATAATGCATATTTACCTTTCATAGCAACTTATATACGTACAAATATTCAAGCAAATAAAACCAACAATGAAAATTGCATATAGTGTGTATTTAAGTTTCAGACTTAACGTTGAAAATGGAGTTATTACGTAAAATATGTAGACAAACGATATGATACATATGTCAACTTTAAACTAGAAAGTTCTAATTACTATTTTTAACAAAAATAAAATGTAAGGATTTTGAAATGTTAACGAAACGGCGAATCTCTCACATAAAGTGTAATTAACACACACACACACTCTCTCTCTCTCTCTCTCTCTCTCTCTCTCTCTCTCTATATATATATATATATATATATATATATATGTGTGTGTGTGTGTGTGTGTGTGTGTGTGTGTGTGTGTGCAAGATTGTGATGATAGGGTATTCAACGTGAGAAATAATCATAAGTGTTAAAAGTCATAATTGAGTATTCAAGCTAATTCTAGAAATATAAAGTTGTTACTACGTAATCAAAAAAATAAATGCATATCGTATATGTCTCATTATAAGCCAAGAGTCTTTGAGGAACTCCTAAGGAGATATGTGTATCCGTACAATGACAGGTCTCTGTTTTTAAGATTTTGTTTAATTATTTTCGGTATACGAAAGAGTATATATGCTGCAATAATTTATCGCTTTATTACGCAATTTGTTGCTATTGAATTAATAAGATATTTAAAGTACCAATCCATTGAATAATACACTTTTGATACGAAGTATTGTAGTTATTTGCCATATTTAGATTTTCGTTTCGCTTAAAACATATCACCTGGATAATTTTCACTAGGAATCCCTTTGCAAATTGCCTATGGCTTTTGGCGGCAAAATGTTATTGACGCATGAATTCAATTCCGTCGCAACTTCTTGATACAGTCCCTGAAACGTTCTACTTCCCCACTTGAACGGTGAACGAACGGTGAACGAACGGTGAACGAACGCTAAACGGAAAGTGAACGGAGAACGAAAAACGGTGAACGATAAACGGAGAACGGAAAACGGTGAACGATAAACGCAGAACGGTGACCGATAAATGGAGATACCTGTAATTAACAAAAGCCACCGAAAGGTGTCAAGATAGAGGCATTAAACAACACAGACGATACATGTATAGATATAAAGTATTGAAATGTAGAAAATATAATGTAATTACAAACTTAACATAGTGATACATATATATATAAACACATTATTAATTTTGTAAATGTTCCACTCGTAATTTCTCCCAAAAATACAAATAGTTTCAAATATTTCATGTGTGTTTGTGTTTTTTATTACAGACATCTTCGGAATATATCCCCTTGATTCTGTAGTCATGCCTGTAGTATACATAACTTTGTGTAAGAGACGGATAAATATTATAACTTTATTTTCTATCATATTATAATTTTGTATACTAACGCCCACTAAGTAGCAAGTATAAACATGTACGCTTTGTGCATGAACGGAAAACGGTGAACGATAAACGGAGAACGATAAACGGAAAACGGTGAACGATAAACGGAGAACGATAAACGGAAAACGGTGAACGATAAACGGTAAACGGTGAACGGTAAACGGTAAACGGAGAACGGAAAACGGTAAACGGAAAACGGTGAACGAACGGTGAACGAACCCTGAACGAACGGAAAAATGGGAAAGTAGAACGTTTCAGGGACTGTACCATCAAGACTATCTTGCAAGCGCACGAGGAACCTGTGAGTTAAATGATATAATCTATATTTGTAAAGCAAACCACAGAAACCTTCACTTATTTATTTATTTATTATTTTAATTATTTGTTTTTATTATTATTATTTTGTTTGCAGTCGGCCCTTCACTGTACTTCATTCTGGCAGATTAAAGTTACTGTTCCATTTCAGATAATATTCCATTGCCATTAAGTAGCTTTTTTCGCCAAAAATGAAAAGCTCATCCGTAGAATATATTTGATTACATATATAAAATAACTAATAGAGTATTTACTATTTGCTTCTTTAAGTATATTAAACATCTTTTTTTTTTTATTTTGCTTTGCATTAGCCATCGGTAAGTCATTTCAAAGACAGAATAATGTCAATATTGTTTTCTTTTTTGATATCTTTACAAATTGTAATGATAGCTATTTCCTACTGAATACTTTACAGTTGTAAACAATGCTCATTTGAATCTGGATAGATATAATACTTTTATACAATAACTATACATGTATAAAGTCGAACACAATTTTTTTCAAATGTACGTGACATGCTTGCAAGGTTAACTTTTAAGACATTTACAATACGTGTACTTCAAACAGAATTGAAATGGAGTTTACTTCAAGTTCCAGAAATTAGAGATATTAAAAATAAAGTATATTTTTAAACTTTCACAAATGAGAGAATTAAATCCAACGGAAAGTATAATAGACAAAATAAATAATTTGGCTTGCCTTAGAAAACTGGTTGTAATACACTAAAAAATATAATTTTGGTTACAGGACATACAATGTTTGTGGGTGCAGTACTTCATTGTGGGCGAGGTATTTCATTGTGGGCGCGGTATTTCATTGTGGACGCAGTACTTCAGACCACCCTCCTTCCTTGTAATTTTCAAATGTTCAATGTCTGGGTATCTAGCAAATATTCAATTTAATAGCTATTGTTTTAGCTCAGCCCAGAAGAGCTTTATGATCACATTTCGTCCGTCCGTCTGTCCGTAAACTTTTTACATTTCATCCTCTCCATGCAGAACCATTGGACCAATTTCAACCACATTTGGCACAAATTATTCTTGGGTAAATAGGATTCAGGTTTGTTCAAATAAAGAGCCATGACCCCTTCAAAGGGGATAACCAAGAAAAGAGAAAAAAGTAGGGTGGGGTTTTCTAAAAATCTTCTTAAGAACCACTGGCCCAGAAAAAGTGGAAAGTTAAATGAAGGCTTCCTGACACAGTGTAGATTAAAGTTTGTTCACATCAAGGCCCTCGGTGGTAGGATGAGTCCATGATTGGGAATTGAAGTTTACATGCAGATGGAAATTTTTTTAAAAATCTTCTAAAGAAAAATAAGACCATGATAAGTCATATTGATTCAAGTTCAAATTATGGTCCCTGGAAGTTGGATGGGACCAAAATAGTGGATCAAAGTTTTAAATCGGGATAGACATTCAATTTTGTTCATTTCAGGGCCCCGAGGGTAATATAGGACCACAACATGAAATCAAATTATACATGAAATGAATTAGAACAAATTCTTTTCAAGAGTAGCAGGACCATACTAAATCATATCAAAATGCAAACTCTCCTATATTGTATGGACAGGTCGCAGTAGCTCAGTGGTTAGATCGTTCGCTTCGTAACCGGAAGGTCGTGAGTTTGAGTCCCGTTCGTGCCATGGCCGCGTCAAACCTAGATGAAAAATAGATAGTGATTGCTCCTTCACCAAACGCTCGGCATTTAGAAGTGAGAATCACGGGTCTTTCGGATATGACCTTATACACGGAGATCCCGTGTCACGGTAGGCGTTGGCACGTTAAAGAACCCTCACTGCTACGGCCCTGAGCGCTAAGCATAGGTCTAAATTTGTGGTACGTCACCTACAGCTGGTGACGTCTCAATATGAGTGAAAAATTCTCGACGCGACGTAAAACAAACAAACAAACTAAATTGTATGGTTTCAAATTTGTTTTATATATTAATATAATAACTGTGGTTAGGGTGGCCAAGTTTAACACAATGCATGTATACAGGAGGGAAAATCTTCTCCAGAACAGCAAGCTAATGTTAGTCATATTTATATTGAATCATTCCCGTCTTGTGTAAATTCAAGTTCAAATTTGTCATGACCACCTGGGGCTATATTGAAACCATATTGTGGTCAACATTTTCATGGAAATAAAATTTGAAAAATTAAAAAAAAAAAAAAACACTGAAAAAGAGTAGGACCAAGGTGAATCAGGAGAGCGATTGGTCTCTTGTTATCTTAATGAATATTCCTGTGAACAGAAAGTTGACACATTAATTTCTCCGGGCGACGATTGATGAAAATATCAATGTTTTCTTTTCATTAATTTTACATTTATTTCAAAGGGTTCTTTCATATCGAGCATTACACTTAATATCACTAGCTATGTACGTGTCTGAAATTAATATAGAACATACATGTATGACCTGACGCAGTAGACAGTGTATTGTGCAAGTCTTCGATTTTTATTTACCCACATGTAACTAAAGAACAAGGTACCTGTAGAACTGAAATATTATGAAAAATCGATGACAATCACCATATATCTCTAAATTAGGATAATTATTATCATTGGTGGCATAGAAATCAGATAAAAGAGTGGGTTCATTGCCTGGTCTTCCGCAAATCAGATATAATTCTTCAAACTGACCATTCATGCACTAACAGACATTCAAAATAGAGTTTACATATTCATGTAATATATAGCCATACCACAGGTAATTTTCTTACAAGATAGTTGTAAACTAGTAGACACAGGTTTATGTCTACAAAATATTGTTAATTTTCCTCACTGATGTCAACTTTTTTTTGTTATTGATCGACTGCAGATATTTGAGATCACGTTACACTAGATTCTGAAATTCAATGCATAAACTTTTTAAAGCTTGGTTTATAACAGAATCGACGCTTGGTTTTTAAGCCGAGGTTTATCAAAGGTTGGTTGGTAGTATATTGTTTAACTTACCACTCGAGAATTTTCCACTCGGCCGGTGAAGGGCTGCAAAATTTAGGCCTATACTCGGCGCTTATGGCCTATGAGCAGGAGGGATCTTTATTGTGCCACACCTGCTGTGACACGGGGCCTCGGTTTTATCGGTCTCATCCGAAGAAGTCGCCTCTTACGACAAGCAAGGGGTACTGAGGACCTATTATAACCCGGATCCACACGAGACGATTTATCAAAGGAAGATGGAAAAACTCTTTTCTAGTGATCTGTCATTCAAATAAATACTTTTTAATTTGACTCAAAAACTAAACCAGGCAAATGGGAGTAGGAATTTATTCAGGCAAGTATGCAACAAACATAATACAAACTGCATACGCCCAACCCTCATACACAAGTTAAACCAAGTAAACGGGAGGGAGGGTGGGAAACAAACGAAACGTGACACACTGCAACTCAGCGTCACATAAAAAACGTGGTCTCACAGCGCCGACCCGCACATTTATACCAAAAGGTCATGACCCAACAATACAGGGCGTTACAATACAGGGTGTGTTCGTAAATTAAATACAGATTAACAAGTCAATCTTTTACTTAATTTGACTCAAAAACTAAACCAGGCAAATGGGAGTAGGAATTTATTCAGGCAAGTATGCAACAAACATAATACAAACTGCATACGCCCAACCCTCCAAACCTCCCAAATGCCTAGGACAAACGGGGTAATTGATCACTCAAAATATTGGCTAATTTCCACTTCATGGACGTGTCAACGTCAATATAACGCAAATAAGCACTTGACTTCCAGTCACCGTGTAATTTGATGTATTCTGAAGGAATACCACAGGAAAATGCAAAAGTTGCGCCGCCCCTGCGAAAGGAATGGCCAGAGTACCTAGTGTAATCGTAGCCACAGGCAGATAAAACTTGCTTCAGCGCTTTAACGAATGAGCTGTATGTAAGACACTCATAACTCTTGTTTTTGGTATAACTAGAAAGGGGCATGTTAGGATGTACAGTGATTAATCTATCAAACATATTTTGTAATGCCGTCACAGGGCAAAGTATTGAGTCCTTCACTACAGGGAGAGGTATGCAAAGTTCTCTCTCCATACATTGGATAGTCTTTGTACTTTTTACATTCAGCAAAGCACCTTCAAACACAAATTTCACAGAATTGTAACACAAATGCTTCTTGTAATCAAATTTCTTGAAACTCTGAGGTAACAAAGATGATTTGCGCAAAAAAGTGAAAAATGCAACTAACATAGCTGCCCAAAAGGCAACAATAAAATTCACAGAAAAATCCAATACAGAGTGAATTGCCAGTAGTACTTCCGGCGTTATAGGTAGTTTCTGTTTTGGAGGAGCTCCAATGGCCCTCTTTACACCTTTCAGTAAAGCTCGTACATGATAATTGTCCAGTGGATTGTCCAGTCCTGCTTCTAGGTGCAAAATGCGAATAATATTCAAGTATCCAGGGATGCTAGAGAATGATAGAGACCTGGCTAGGAAGGCAATATAACGACACACATTCGACACACTCACAGGAATTGGATCGTAACCAAAATACAGGCAAAAACGCAGATACGATTTTAAATGTGAGCGGTAAGTGGCTTTCGTAGACTCGGCAGACACTGACTGTCTATGTCTCTGAACATCAATATCCAAATGTCTCTCCTGATAGGATACAGAATCTGAGAAATAAAATGTGTACATTTAATAGACATATGATTAAACAAGTGATACCATGGAAACAATATATAATGTTCAAAGGGTAGCAGCAATTCAGCTGCTGCGAATGCAAATTTCTCATCATGTAGTCTAGACAACGCGTCGGGGATGACGTTATCCTGTCCCGCAATGTGATAAGCTGAAATATGGATGTTGTATACCGCTAGAATGTAGAAAAGGTCACGGATAAAGTGCATGCCTAAAATGTTCCTGATGCTGCCTTTATTGATAGAATACATAGTCACTTGATTATCCGTATATAGAGAAATATGTTTATTTTTCCAACAATGACCCCATCGCTTAACTGCAAGCAACACAGTAAACAACTCTTTTAAGTTAATGTGAGCGTTCCCATACTCTGGGAAGTCCAATTCCCAGCAAACATAGAACCAGTCACTCTGGAAGAAGGCTGCTCCTCCGGTTTCACAAGCATCGGACGCAAACGAAAATTCGGGCGACGGCGGCTCACTAACAATAGCTACCGTACCATTAAATACACAGGATGCAGTAAGAAGCCATTGGAGATCCTCCTTAACAGATCGTGTCAATCGCACACGATGTGACGGTCGTTTGAGCGTACACATAAGGTCAATGAGTCTACGTAGGAAAGGGCGAGAAGCGTGTAACAATTTGGCTGCCCAGTTTAATTTCCCAATAATTTGCTGTAGCTCACGTTTTGAGACTTTTGTCTTGTGTATCCAGTCCTTTAGCTCTGATTGAAGAGCCACGAGTTTATCTGATGGTATTGACAACGAAAAATTAAGTGTGTCAATAGTGACACCCAAAAATACAATACACTGAGTAGGGGGGATAACCTTTCCCCAGTTTAACGTAAAACCTAGATTATGTAGTAGTTGAGTAAGACACACAAATGCCTCCATACATTTATCCTTCGAGCTCTCAACAATGAGGAAATCGTCTAAATATACAAAAACCCTCTTAAAACCTCTGCGCTTCATCATTCTAGTGACACTTTCTGTGATACATTGAAAAATACTAGGTGCTTTTGCAGCTCCAAAACATAACCTAGTGTCGTACATGTAAGTAAACTTATTACAGCCTGAAAATTTCCATTTGAGACCTGTAGCACAATAATTGGAAGGCGAGATAGGAACTGTGCGATAGGCTTGCGACAAATCAATTTTCGCACAAAAATCACCAACATTAATATGTTTACATACTTTGTCTAAAGAGTCATAAGACGTTTTGTTAATAACAGCATAAGTATTCATGGATTTACCATAAGGAAGTGAAGCATCGTGAATTAGACGAATGTCTAACGAGTTACGTTTAGGTATACACCCTATAGCACTGACAATAGACGGTTTTTGACCCGTTACAACATAGTTGCCCTTATTAATTTCTGATGAAATAGTTTTTTCTGTAGCAACAAAATTTGAATATGAAGAATAACAACTTTTATGATTTTCGACCTCCGCAGGTTGGACATTAGTATTGTCAATAATCTTAAAACCATGCTGAATGCCCGATATTATGAAGTCTTTGTTTTTATCTCGCTTCAGTTCTGATTTCCACAATGCCAAGTTGCTCGTCAATGGACTACAAACGGTCGGGGATTGCTATCTTCCACCTGAATCCTTCACAACTGAGTGGAGATATTCCGGATGGTTTTCTCTGCATCCATCTGTAGCACAAACATGACTGAATTTACACAAACGCCTTTTACATCCACTTTCGGTTTGGTAATCGCGACACAAATTCTGCCCCCTCGAATCCTTGAGAATCGGTTTTTGTTTTCCACCCATAGCTGTGTTTGAATTGGTATTTCGCAAATTCGGACGGAGGTAGAAGTTTACGGAATGAAAATCAGGTGTTCCCCAACGGAAGTTCTCCTTTGCCTGCCGCTCCCTGTAGTGATGATCATAGAGCATAACGGATGGGGTAGTGTATATTTGAAAGTAATCCCCAAGTTCCTCCGTATATTTCATATAATCCATAATGTCTTGCTTCGACACGATGTCCCCCCGCTCGATAAGTTTTGCTAAGATTCTCATGTTAGCCGCTGTCCACTGCGCAATGGAAACATTCTCGGGACGCACTTTTGTACCCTGTGACCTCATAAACACTGTGGACCCACTCCCAGAGAAAATTTCTTTCTCATCAAGATCATTGGGAACGATTCTATTATTTGAGATAAAATCTTTTATGAAAAGTGTCTTGTGTTTACCTTCACTGTCTGAGACTGAGGCTGGCACGTGGGTCTTCGACTCCTTCTCGAACGCGAGTAAATCGTTAAGTCCAAAGGCCGAGGATTCATTGCCGATATCTGCGAGAAGTTGATTGAGCGCCTTGTCCTTCTGTAAATCCTTGGATGTGATCGGCGATTTCAAGTCCTGTATGGGTGTATGTGTCACTGTGGTCGGAACCAGCGATTTCAGCGCTTTCCTTAGAAGAACACGTTGACCAACAGAAATTTCTAAGTCGCTCACATCCGCATCAAAGGTATCGTTCAGTAGCGTTAATGATCCATAGGTATTAAGTTCTTCACTTTCCAAGGCGGCAACTGTGGCTGACGACATTCCATTTTCTTGAGCGAATTTATCAAAATCAAAATCCTTCGCCGCCGCGCCGGCCGCCATTACTGACGAAACAAACGAAACGTGACACACTGCAACTCAGCGTCACATAAAAAACGTGGTCTCACAGCGCCGACCCGCACATTTATACCAAAAGGTCATGACCCAACAATACAGGGCGTTACAATACAGGGTGTGTTCGTAAATTAAATACAGATTAACAAGTCAATCTTTTACGTTAAACTCCACTCTGATTCTACGCACACATACTCTAAAGTTGATATTAAAAAGATGCTGGAGTTCCTCATTGATAATGTCGTAGTTTTTGGTGAACAGATCTTCCAACAGTGTGTAGGAATTCCCAAGGGCACGAATTCTGTTCCTTTATTAGCTGACCTGAATTTATATTATTAAGAGGCAGAGTTTATTCAAAAGCTTCCACATGAGAAAAAAAAATATCTTGCTATGGCCCTCTACTCGACATTAAGACATATCGAGGAATCTTAAGCTGTTAACAATAATCATTTTCACTTTTATGTTGATTCGGTATACCCCAATGAACTCGAAATACAACACCACAGAGTCTTCCATATCGGCTTCGTACTTAATTATATAATTAAACATATATGCTAACTGCAAACTAACAACTTAACTTTATGGCAAACGCGATGATTATAACTTCCCCATTGTCAATTTCCTATATTCAAATAGAAATATTCCATTTTATCACCTACATATGATGTTTACATCTCTCATGATTCGATGCGCAAAAGCATGTTCTGCATATGATAAGGTTTTCAATCGAGGGAGTCAACTGACAAAGAAGTTGATATTACAGGGGTTTCAACAATCTAGATTAAAGCCCACTTTTCGCAAATTCTATGGTCGTTATAACGATCTAATTTGCTAATACAACCTGTCACTGGGTCAAACGTCATCTGACGTGTTTCATACCATTTTTAGGCCGTTTTTGACATACAGATTCTGAATACGAATTGCTCCGTTTACCTGATCAAGGTATAGGGCTCACGGCAGGTGAGACCGGTCGACAGGGGATACTTTACTCCTTCTTGGTACCTGATCCTACCTCTGGTATATCCAGGGATCCGTGTTTACCAAACTCTTAATTCGTGATCTTCACATTTTCAACAAAAACTAATGAAAATGTACAAACTACTTATGCAATTGACGTAATAATAATAATAATGCACTTATATAGCGCCTTATCTAAATATACTCTAAAGCGCTTTACAATACTAAAATACAATCAAAATTATACAGAATACATAAAATTACCTATAAATGCCAGATATCAATATCGCACAATGAACAATTGAAACTATGAAAGAAATAAGCTAGAGAAAATTCGAAATTAATTCATATTATAAAAATCATAAAATATAAAATATGTGCTAGAATTTTTTTTGTATATGATGTTAGTATATCTATGGTGTGTAGTGTTGCTCGAAATTTGTTAGTAATCACACTGTTTTAAAAACCTGAGGAAATCATTCTAATGTTCAAATAAAGGTTTCTGATTTTGCTAGATAATTATTGTTTTATAGCCTGGATTTGAATGATGTAATTTGTTATTTCTACAAGTGTTTGGTGTAAATTTTATTCACTTGTGTTCACGAAAAGTGTTTTTCAATAATAAAGAAAAATGCCCGTGTCGCCTGGCTTAAATTGTATCACATGTAGTTAGAATATGTTGAATGTTTCGGGTGTCCCCTGTCAAGAATGATAATCCTCTTGGTACGTAAACGTTTTCGATAGAGTGGGATCCGCCAGTAAAACTTAAACAATAAACACTTTAAAGTCAATCATCTTTCATTTACTTAATCACCCTAAAAATGGCTCATATATTACCAAAACAGTGTTAAACCCAAAACAATCCACTCCAGGCTGTATTTAACCTAATGGAAGGTTGTACAGGCAAACTAGATCGTTATAACGACCATAGACTTGAAACGAGACTGTAGAAGTCCCTGTAACATCAACTTGCTTGTCAATAGCCTGCTTCGATTTAAAAACTGATCATGTGCAGAACAAGCTCATTAGTATCGAATCAGTTGAGAGATGTAAGCACCATATGCAGGTAATATTGGAATATGGCTACATAGACAAGAAGACAAGAGAAATTGAAATCATCCCGTTTGTTATAAAGTCGAGTTGCCAGTTTGCCGTCAGCATCTATTTTCGATAAAATATCTAAGTACGAAGCAGAAATGGAAGAATCTATGGTATGTTTTATTTCAATATAGGTAAAATATTCTAGACGGGATGTAAAACAACCAACCAACCCCTGTAGTTTAGTTCCAAATTATAATACCCCCAAATACTCGACTTAGAAGCTTAGATAGATGGCGATA
This sequence comes from Ostrea denselamellosa, assembly GCA_024699665.1. Classification (NCBI taxonomy): domain Eukaryota; kingdom Metazoa; phylum Mollusca; class Bivalvia; order Ostreida; family Ostreidae; genus Ostrea; species Ostrea denselamellosa. Next base: position 4,946,390 of record JAMZEH010000073.1, on the reverse strand, counting down.
CATTTTGGACGTTTTTAAACTCGAAATACAGCGCAAAAGTCCGATTTATATGTTTCATAAAATCAAGTATCGAGGTGGAACCAACTTATTTGACTACAATGACATTGAAACAATATTAAAAGATTGTAAGATTGTCTGTGTCTAAAATTTCATAAATATGTGGGCATCATTCACTTTGTAGATCCTGACCAACAATAGGCCTTGTTAAGTGTTATGATCCATATGTTTCGTTTTCACACATAACATTGACGTTTTGTCATTGTATATTCTGGGGCTTCGGAATCAATCAACCGACGACGAGATAAGAAGTTGTGTTCATACAGAAATGCTGTTTTGTCTTGCTCTACGCATTAAGCATCAATGATTGAAATTGTGTGTTTCTCATAAAAGAAGGATTGACGAAGGTTGTTTGAATGTCAATAAAACAATGGCTGCAACGTCAAAAAAGCTTCTCATAAAACACAAATTAGATTCTGTGACAGCTAACTCTAGAATCGTTGAGGAAATTAACTTCTTTCGCATATTATAGCTGTAAAGTTTGCAGTTTCAAGAGAATTTACGTCTTAATTTAGCGGATATACACAGAAACCACAAAATGGTTATCCTTTCCAAATCCCTTGGGGTCCTTAAATAAATAGTGTTTGATCGTTTCTTTGGAATATACAGGAAAATAATGAAATCCCTAATACTGTACCAAGTTCTGATGTTGAACATTTCTGCACATATACTACGTCCTTCGACGTGATATGATACAGTGATGTATATCTGTATGCATTATGTTTGTCTATATTATTGTTATAAATGAAAATATAAGCATTAAGAAATTGTAATTATGGCCATATCCTCATAAATCCGCTATATTTGCGAACAATGCGCGTAGACATCTTCATAAATTATATGATAGGTCTATTTTAGAAATGAATGTAGAATGTAATATACAAATAAATTTCAATTTTAGCACACCGGAGCCGAAGGTTCAATTGAATTTTCTGATCAAATTGTCCGATGTCTGTTGTCGTCGATGTTAACTTTTCACATTTTCATCTTCTTCTTCAGAAGCACTGGGTCAATTTCAGACTTAGCACAAATCATATTTGGGTGAAGGGGATTTGTTCAAATGAAGGGTCATGTCCCTTCAATTCTGGAGATAATCAAGGAAAGGCAAAAATAGAGTGGGTTCATTTAAAAATCTTGTCAAGAACCACTGGGCCAGAAAATTGGAAATTTACATGATTTTCCCTGAGATAGAGTAGATTCAAATTTGTTCAAATAATGGCCCCAGGGGTAGGATAGGGCCACAAAAGGGGGTGAACGTTTTACATTTTGTTATACAGGAAAAAGCTTTAAAAATATTCTCAAAAATCACAGGGTCAGAAAAGTGAAAATTTATATGAAAGTTTCCTGACATAGAGAAGATTCAAGTTTATTCAAATCATAGTCCCCAAGGATACCCAGGGATCACAATAGGGATCAGAGTTTTTTATTGGAATATACAGGAAATATTAAACAAGTTTTAAAACAAATTCTTTGTAAAAGTTACTGGGCCACACTAAATCAAATCGAAATGCGAATGTTCGCAAGGTGTGCGGATTCAAGCTTTTTGTGCCCCTGCGGCTAACGTCGAGTGTATATTCGCCCTGTCTGTCTGAAACTTTAACCTTGTTCATAACTTTGAGTGGTAAGTTATATAGGTTTCATATTTCATACGTGCATTCCTTTTTTGCATGATCTTTTCTTTAGGTACCAAAGTTTTTAACTTTATGACGGTGACCTTGTAGTTTGATCTACTTTAAGGAAATATCTCCAGAAATATTCAAGGTTGGTCTTTCCAAAAAATGAAGAAAGATCCCTTATGGTAATGCCTTACATGTCATAATAACCTTTGACCTTGTGATCTTGGCCTTGGAGTTTGACCCAAATTTCAAAACTTAACCTTACTCTTTACGATTGATTTGTGAATGATAGGGCTTTCAATTGTCATATATATACATTCCTTGTAACAAAATCTTTTATCGTTTCAATTTCAAATCCTGTTACCTTGATCTTGAAGTTTGACCTACTTTATTAAAAAAAACTCTGACCTATTCAATATCTCCTGAACTATTTAAGGCTGAAATTTCATATTTTGTATATGGATTTCTTTCTCTTCATTACATATCATGATCCTCGGCCTTCTGGCTTTGGAGTTCGACCTGTTGGTTTTTTTTACATAACATACGATCTTCTGAGCTATTTAAGGATAAGCGTTTATACTTTGTTGCGGTACCACCACTTTTGCAAGAATATTCGGCAGTGAAAATATGCATATTTCATGATTGGTTGTATTCTGTTTAACGTCCCGCTCGAGAATATTTAATTCATATGGAGGAGTCTCATATTTCATTAATTTTGGGTTTAAAATATTAAGGGCATTTGTCCTTTTTATTATTATTGTACAAATGCTAGTACTGTCGGCCGAAGACAGTTCTGAACGTGTGCATGTTGCACAGATGTGGAATATCACGGAAATTGCATGTTGTTAAATTTTGTCGGTTTAATAGACATTTTAAACGTAGAAATCATAACGTGCAGAGGTTTGTAGGTAATCTCATAAATCATACAATATTTTAACACATACCGAGTTAGCCATATATATACTATTCATATGAAAGTAAGAATTATCAACTTGAATTATCACTGAATTTGGAATTAAAATTCAAACACAGATCCTTCATGATGTTGGTAGGCGTCTTATATCCTTTAGAAATACTTTTTGTCGTTATACAGTGTACATATTTCTGGTAATCATAGAAACCGTACAACGCAAGGATTAAAACTGATAAAATTGAGAGAAAATGCCTCTTTTGAAGACGTTTTATTACTTGGAAGGAAGCCTGTAGCAAGATGCTAACGAACAAACTGTCACTCAAACAGAGAGAGAGAGAGAGAGAGAGAGAGAGAGAGAGAGTTCATATAGAGAGTACATTCGGCACAATTTGGAACGAGAAGTATATTTTGTAACATTTGGGAGTCATGGTGGATGATAAGTCTACAACTTACAGAATATCTGCAATCAGTGTCTGCAGAAGTTATCTACAACATAAGCAGTTCAAATAACGACATCAGGATAAGAAACAAGAAACACGTGGGTCGTACCAGTTTCTCTATTATTATCATTATTATCCCAGAAAGAACTGCGATTCGTCATTTTCCTCCCAATATGTTGCCTGGGGAAATACACTTTCTATCAATGTTCTTAATGTTGACCGAATGAGAATGGTTCAAGGTCACAACAATTGGCCTTGTAGACTATTATTATTGGAGTTAATTCAGTCCTTCCATCCAAATTGCTAGTTTAATTTTTAACAAATTCTTGACACCAAGGAAGTTGTTATTCCGCATCGTGCCAAACCGTTCAAACGGAGCTCATCCATATTGTTTGAAATACTGTACATATTGTATAACCGAAAACAAGGACGACATCATTTTCAATATTATATTAAAATTTTATCTGAATATAAGTTAAAGGCTACACTAAATTCCCTTGACCACAATTTATATCAATATTCGTGGTTTAAGGAACACTTCTGTGTACATATATCGTTGACCTATAGTGCTGGTATTGGTTTCAGTCTTTACAAAGGCTTATTGATTTCCGTTCCGGTCGATGACGTTAGGCCGCATGGATGTAGTGTTTTGATTCTCTTGTATCGCTTTAGTTCTAGTCAATACACGTAACTTGTAAAGATAGAGGGAACCATTTCAAAGTCGTTACCTGAGCAGCATAAATTGTAGACGCATTTATAGTTCCTTATCTTGAAATTTCATTTCGTATTTCCTACTTTATTTTTAACAATGCAATTACTTCATATGCGTTTACTAATAACTCATTACTTTGGAAATAATATTCAAAAAGGTCATTGGTGTAAGAAATACAAATTATGAAAAAGAAATAACTGTCGTTACTGAAATGTAGCCCTACAGCTTAAAAACCTGATCAGGGTATAGAGTATTGTCTCCCACAACAGTACTATTTCCAAATGATCTTCTTGAAAAGCAAACGCAGCAATTTTTGCATGGCATGATTTCTTTTCCTGACACTTGTATCAAGTAACACAGAATAAATGATTCTTGCCCTCGAACAAAGTGTACTTACACTGACGTATTGTTCCGGTTGATAGCTTTTAGTTATAGAGAATTTATAATCTGCATTCTCATAAATGTCTTTTATGTCAGGAGCAAACATGCATTTCAGAAAGAAAATTGAAGTAAAATACACAAGACCGTATACAAAAAAATAAAAATAAAATAAAATATTGTTTATACAGGCAAAACATTTAAAACAGTAAAAGCGTCTCAACAGGTGGATTCGAACAAGTATGCTAAAATTGTTGATTGTGAGCGTCTGTGGTCTAACCATCTGATTTATACTAACTATGAACATTATCTGCAGAAATATGAACCACGATGATAGAAATAGGTTTTCGTATTTTTTGTAGGTTTTTCAAGGGGGGGGGGGGGGGGTTCGTCTCCAGGGCAGGGGCGTCCCTAAAAATTCCTATTTTAAATTATTCCTTAGATCAAAACATTTCAAAATATCATAGCTTTTATTAGGGACAGGCCTGCCCTGAAGGACTTCTAGGCCAAACTTCATGCCAAAATAGGCGTATGCTGTATTAGCCAACTTTGAAGGGTGATTTAAACATTGCTAATACGAAATGCTAGGTTCAAAATCCAAATTTGAAAAATTTAGAAATATATACGGTAAAAAATAACAAATGAACATTGATTCTCAAAAGTGAATTTTCTCGGGAAATCGTTCTCTCCTATAGGTCAGTTCTTTTGATATTTCGAATACATCCTTTTAGGAACACAGTATAGCTAGATGGAGGAAGAAACTAACCAACATGGAGAAACCAATACAACTCCAAAAGTATGGGGACAAATGCTGGCGGAATACACAGAAATATCATGACTAAATATCTACAAAAGACCACAGCGTTTTCACAATTGCTCGAATCAATCTGAAAATGTTAACGTAGCATACCACACTTCAAAACACTTTGGTTAAAAGTAAATGAACAGCTTTCAAGAATACCTATGGGCATACATCCGCCAAGCTCCGTTTAATGGGTTATAATAATGTCTCTTATATTTCGGTGGTAACTTCGTAACGTGTAGAGTGTAAAATCTCCACTAAATCCGTTGATGGAACAATGGTTTGTGAATGTCAGGGGGGGGGGGGGGGGGGGGTGTATTTAAAATCGAATGCCGGCTAAACTTATTAAAAAAAAAACCCCCAAAAAACAAAAATCATAAACAAATTTGATCCATCATTCCTGATCTGGTCCTGGCTGTATAACAGTGGACAATCACGCGAAAATTTGTATCCAATAACGGAGCGACATGTTACGTGACAAGTTTCGTCCTTCCCCTGGGTCACGTGATATATATACATTTGTATATCGTTAATACATAGTAATAAGTTTATATCAAAGTTAGTGTATAGGTGCTTAGCAGTTCGCTTTAAAATTCTGAACTTAGTGTATGTGCATGCAATGATCTGCAAAATCATAAATCGAAAACGGAATAATTGATTTACACGACGTTCAGATGCAGTAATGCTATTTATTATAACCTCAAATGATAAATGTAATTACTTTCAGTCTGTGTTGACATTGATTTTCCAACTAGAACGAGTCTTGATCAATTGTATGTATCATAAGAATATTTAAAGTATGATTGTTTTGATGGCTTTATCCTGAAGACTGATAAATCTTGATAATAGCTTTTTTTGCACTAGCATGATAGATTTTGTCAAATCCCAATCGGAAAAACATCGATTTGTCGGGTTAATCAAAATTTAAACACTCAGATGCCACAGACGAACTTTAATATCGTACTTCAATGATCTGAAACGCAGAAGAAATCCGTTTTGCATTCTGAAAAAAAAGGCATTACAGTTATGTGTCGTGTGCATGTCCCATCGGGAAACACAGAAGACGATTGTCTTGTATTCAATCATATTTTGTTACCTTTTATCTTTATTTAATGTATTCAAGTGCACAAGGGAATTTCCCGGACAAGAGGCTCATAGATTCTTTCATATTCTTCTAGGAGATGGATTTCTTGTAGAACAGTAATTGTTTTAGTTGAGATAGGACGCCCTCAGTACAACGATGAGAACAGGATGTTAGTTGGGATGTAGTACAAACTGATTCAATACAATTGTATAGGCTGAATATCGAATTGTGTGAACTCAGGAATGGCTCTTTAATGGTCTGAAGGTGATTTAAAAGAGTAGCATCACGGCGGTTTCCTTCATTATATTTCCGATGTGTCGCCCATCAGTGACATGTGTTGTTTCTGAGATATAAAGAGAGGTCGTCGATCAATTTTGTTTGTCGCACTACAAGGAGCTGCCCTTTATTATCACGGACATTGAATTCCCTACGTTTGGGGTTTTCGAGATTCAGAGATGACTTCAACACAATTGTATTCTGATCAAGGTTCATTTCAAAATCAAAACTCCAGTGCTAGTAATTTTAGTGAGAAGCAACTTTTTATTCTCAAACAGCCCACGCACATGATTGCTATTTACTCCATTGCTTACAGTATCGTGTTTTTATGTGCTCTTTTTGGAAATCTTATGGTGGTGACCGTTGTGGTGAGAAACAGGGCGATGCGGACGGTGACTAATTGTTTCATCGTTAACTTAGCAGTGGCGGACATTTTAGTGGCAGTGTTTAATCTACCTATTACTTTATTATCTAATCTTTACTTAGGTAAGTTGACTACTTGCAATATATATATATATCTCAAATAAAATAATTACAATATAAGTCAGCTATAATATGAGATAAACCAACAATGGTTTTCTAAAAATATTTTTAATACGTATACCAAAACCTACAATAGCTGACAACAACATCATGGTAATAAATGAAATTTATTTAAACCGTAAATTTATTTGTTAAACTGTATATAATCATATTCAAATTTTAATATATAATACGATAGTGCCATAGCGTACATACGTACAGCTTTAAAATTTGTATAATAATGATCTATATTCTAGACCACAGCAATGTATTCTATGGGTAATGGAAATTATTCCAACATATTTCAACATTTCTTATTACAGAACTGTATTGATGATAACGAAATTATGTAGTGCATTAGTAGCCAGTTCCTGTGTCTCTTTAGAACCTTTATCAATATGAAAATGGAGAGCGAGATAGATTCAAGTATTTCGTCCCTCAGCTTTCTTTGCGATGTGTAATAGATAGTGTATGTGTTTTTATTTTGTTGCTTTTTAAAATTTTCATTGCAGTTTGAATTCTTTCAGAGACATTCCCATAAGACCGACAACAAATTGGGGGGGGGGGGGGGGGGGGGGGGGGGGTTGAAGGGGGCAGCATATTGATCTCATTACCTTCACATCTGTCTGTGAAGTGAATTAGATAATTCAACTCTGTGGAAATACCCTCATCCTCATCAATTGAAATAAAGTAGTTAACTTTATATGCAAATTATTTTATCGAAAGAAGAGGGAAGACAATTTGAAGTCTAATAATTTTAAATGCAATTGTTCTGCGAGGTAAGTTTATCCGGCAAGTTATAAATGTAAACTACATATTATTGCTTGTTGAACTACATTATGTGCAGTTCACTACTTAAGACCAATGCACAAAAATCACCACAAATATTGTAGCTTATCTTCCTGTATATGATAGACATCATTGCTAGTACACTGTAACGCACAAGACTTTCTAATTAAAATAGATATTCTGAAAGTGTAATTATCTATTTTTTCCTCTTTTAGCAGGGAGTTATTTGCATTAAATGCATGTCATTAAAGCTACGTTTAGAACACCAACATTTGCATCACAGAAGCGAAACGTTTTGTTGAAATTTTATACTTAAAGCTCACATGAATTCATGAATATAGTACAATTATTGATATCCGGCATATTTCTCTTCTTATCCGCCACATTAGATGGATAATCTGTTATTATATGCATCAGCGTTTGCATGGTATATAAGGGAACGAGTTTTGCTACGTTTCACTTCACATCAGTGTCTCCGATTTACCTGTGCGGATAACCTCGACAAGTAACACGCGCATCTCCGATATTAAGATATAGATTATCAAAAGTAAGTGAAGTTTAAGTTTTAAAACATTAAAAATTACAATAAAAATATCGCACATCAATAAAGCATTGTAAATTATTGAATAAATAAATTTAGAATAAGAAGCATTTCTTTACGTGTATGTACGTATAGTTGCAGTAAGCATGTCAAAATTATACAATGAACGCAAAGAAATATTTTCTTGTTATCTATTGATAGAATGGAATAAGCAAAGGGCACAGAATTTATACCATTCATTATTCACACTCACTTCAAGGAAAATGCAAATACAGAAATACTATTATAACTTGTTCACATAGCATGTATGCTCGCCATGAAAATGCATCGAATACGGACGACTATTTATCTGGGTCTGCTCGTAATACCTGTAAAGGTTTACACTTATCGAAAATACCCAGGTAGTAGCAAAATTCCTTTTATTATCATAATTTTAATGAAACACAACTCCCTTTATATTCCTACAGTAAGCACGTTGTCACTTCATTGCATAGACTGCCCGTGCAGCTGTCTTCAATTAGAGGATTCATTGATTAATTATATATTGTTTAATGTCCCGCTCTAGAATTTGTCACTCATATGGAGACGTAGTATTAGAGGAAGTATCAGAGTAGAATATTTATCCTGTACTGTCCATGAATCTCAATACTATATGGTGTACTGGTTAGAGTTTTGCAGATTTGTAAAATCGGGAAACCATTTGGGTACATGAATTGCACATGCATGTATAATTTGCTAATTTGCATAAACAGTTCTGGGATTGATATGTGTGTGTGTGTGTGTGTGTGTGTGTGTGTGTGAGAGAGAGAGAGAGAGAGAGAGAGAGAGAGAGAGAGAGAGAGAGAGAGAGAGAGTTTCTAAAGTTGACCCTACTGGCCGATATTTTGTATTTATTTCTCAGTTACTTCTCAAAACAGAAATTATCTATTATATAAGGGGTTATTGATTGATTGTTTGTATATCGTTTAACGTCCCTCTCTAGGATTTTCACTCATATGGAGACGTCGACATTGCCGGTGAAGGGCTGTAAAATTTAGGACTATGCTCGACGCTTATGGCCTTTAAGCAGGGAGGGATCTTTATGGTGCCACGCCTGCTGTGACACGGGATCTCGGTTTTTGCGGTCTCATGCGAAGGACGGGCCCACTTAGTCGCCTCTTACGACAAGCAAGGGATACGGAGGATCTATTCTAACAACCCGTATCCCCACGGGATTATTTAGGGGATAAACATACAATACTAAACATAAGTAGTGATTGCTCCTTTGCCAGACGCTCGGCATTTAGATGTGAGAATTACGGGTCTTTCCAATATGACCTTGAAAACGGGAGGTCCCGTGTCACGGCAGGCGTTGGCACGATAAAGAACTCTCACTGCTACGGCCCTGAGCGCTAAGCACAGGTATAAATTTGTGGTACTTCACGTACAGCTGGTAACGTCTCAATATGAGTGAAAAATTCTCGATGGGACGTAAAACAAACAAGCAATCAATCATTTCGGGGATGAGAGGTCCCCTCTGAACATGGCTACTGCGATGTATACGAAGACTATGGTAAATTGAAAATAATTGTCTTCTAGAATTAATCAAACTAGTCCATCTCTTTCGCATCCAAGATTAAAATTCAAACTTACTATCCAAAAATACATCTATAACGCACAAGGTAATTGACTATACATTTATACAAGTTAGCAATGCGATTAGAAAAAAGTAAAGTCACGAAATATTCAAATCATTTTTGTTTCCTATTTTAGCAGCGAGTTATTTGCATTAATGCAATTAAAGCTAAGTTTGGAATACCAACATTTGCATCACAGAAGCGAAACGTTTTGTTGAAATTTTAAACTTAAAGCTCACATGAATTCATGAATATAGTACAATTATTGATATCCGATATATTTCTCTTCTTATCCGCCACATTAGATGGATAATCTGTTATTATATGCATCAGCGTTTGCATGGTATATAAGGGAAGGAGTTTTGCTACGTTTCACTTCACATCAGTGTCTCCGATTTACCTGTGCGGATAACCTCGACAAGTAACACGCGCATCTCCGATATTAAGATATAGATTATCAAAAGTAAGTGAAGTTAAGTTTTAAAACACTAAAAATTACAATAGAAATATCGTACATCAATAAAGCATTGTAAATTATTGGATAAATTAATTTATAATACGAAGCATTTCTTTACGTGTATGTACGTATAGTTGTAGTAAGCATGTCAAAATTATACAATGAACGCAAAGAAATGTTTTCTTGTTATCTATTGATAGAATGGAATAAGCAAAGGGCACAGAATTTACACTTGTCGAAAATACCCAGGTAGTAGCAAAATTCCTTTTATTATCATAATTTTAATGAAACACAACTCCCTTTATATTCCTACAGTAAGCACGTTGTCACTTCATTGCATAGACTGCCCGTGCAGCTGTCTTCAATTAGAGGATTCATTGATTAATTATATATTGTTTAATGTCCCGCTCGAGAATTTGTCACTCATATGGAGACGTTGTATTAGAGGAAGTATCAGAGTAGAATATTTATCCTGTACTGTCCATGAATCTCAATACTGTATTGTGTACTGGTTAGAGTTTTGCAGATTTGTAAAATCGGGAAACCATTTGGGTACATGAATTGCACATGCATGTGTAATTTACATAAACAATTGTGTGTGTGTGTGTGTGTGTGTGTGTGTGTGTGAGAGAGAGAGAGAGAGAGAGATAGATTTCTATCTTTGACCTTATTGGCTGATATTATGTATTTATTTCTCAGTTACTTCTCAACAGAGAAATTATCTTTTATTTAGGGGGTTATTGATTGATTGATTGCATATCGTTTAACGTCCCTCTCGAGAATTTTACTCATATGAAGACGTCACCATTGCCGGTGAAGGGCTGCTAATTTAGGCCTATGCTCGGCGCTTATTACCTTTGAGCAGGGAGGGATCTTTAACGTGCCGCACCTGCTGTGACACGGGATCTCGGTTTTTACGGTCTCATGCGAAGGACGAGCCCACTTAGTCGCCTCTTACGACAAGCAAGGGATACAGAGGATATATTCTAACAACCCGTATCCCCAACGGGATTATTAGGGGATAAATATACAATACAAAACATAGGTAGTAATTGCTCCTTTGCCAAACGCTCGGAATTTAGAAGTGAGAATTACGGGTCTTTCCGATATGACCGTGAAAACGGAGGTCCCGTGTCACGGCAGGCGTTGGCACGATAAAGAACTATCACTGCTACAGCCCTGAGCGCTAAGCACAGGTATAAATTTGTGGTACTTCACGTACAGCTGGTGACGTCTCAGTATGAGTGAAAGATTCTCGATGGTACGTAAAACAAACAATCAATCATTTCGAGGATGACTACTGCGATGTATACAAAGACTATGGTAAATTGAAAATAATTGTTTTCTAGAATTAATTAACTAGTCCATCATTCTTTCCCATCCAAGATTAAAATTCAAACTTTCTATCCAAAAATACATCTATAACGCGCAAGGTAATTGACTATACATTTATACAAGTTAGCAATGCGATTAAAAAAAAGTAAAGTCGACGGAATATTTAAATCAATTGTTTATGAATTTTTCACAGGATATTCTAGGAGTACCACTTGATATAAAAAGAAAATATCTCTTGGTGAAATAAATATAAAATCCACGGTCGTTATGTCATTTTATAAAAAGGACACGTAGCAGCGCAAAATGTAATAACAAAGCAAAATTTAATGATCTCAATTATTATATGTTGCGTTACTAAATTCTGCTTTGATCTGGACACAAAATGTACTAGAGGAAACGCAAACCTTTTTTTTAAAATTTAATTTCTATAAAAGAGGACGGTAGGTATTGATAATAAAGATTTTTTAATTCATATAAAGCACCCAATAATTTAGTATCAAATATATCAGAAATGAATGATATCTTGCAGTAATTAAGTCTCTGCAAATTTTGCGCTCAATAGATTTATGGCATTTTGCGTTATTGCAATCTGCGTTAAACTCGGCGCAAAATGTAACCTTTGAGTTAATCTTCGTTTGCGTCACTATCAGACACGCTTAGAATCAGGGGGTAGTAGGCATCCTCCCTCCTTTTATTCCAATTCGCCAGTTTTCCAATTTTTACTCCGGCTGTTACCCATTTCAAAAACGACTATACTTACCTGGTTATTACATGTGTACTGATTGTTTTAACAAGTTTTCCTTCATTTACACGGGGAAGGAATGATAAACCAATTCACAAAAAGAATAATGACCAAAGATTATTTTTAAGCGTTCGAACTTCATTCAAGAATGTATAAATATTCAGAAAAATCGCATATATGCATTGCAGGACTATAGCATACGGTTCTGTAACGATTGCGTTCAGATTTGTGTGTAAATAAGAAATATTTTTATTCGTACATACTGGAAACAAACAATTATTTTAACATACGAAGTCCCTATTTTCTACATGCAAAGTGCGGTTGATTGGCTGTCCCTTCCCCATTTTTAAAGTAGTTGTGACGTGTAGACTAGTTGATATGTGAACTGCTGAATTGCAAGACTCTCTCTCTCTCTTTTTACCTAGTAATTGTAGACCTGTGTCCCTTTTAAGCTGTGTCAGCAAAGTTATGGAAAGGATATTTTTAAACATATAAACATTTTTTTTCACAAGAACAAGTTATTTTATAAATACAAAGCTGTTCTTTTACCCAGCCATTCTACAGTTTTCCAATTATTGGAAACTTATCATAATATTGTTAAAAATATTGATGAGGGGCAATGTTGTTGTATGGTTTACTGCGATCTCTCCAAAGCTTTTGATAGAGGAAGGCACAAAGGTCTTTTTTAAACTACATACTTACTGGATTAGAGGCAATATTTTTCAGTGGTTTATTAACTATCTTTCTTGTCGTTCGCAAAAAGATATGTACAAAGATCAATTATCCTCAAGTATAAGCTTAAATACAGGTGTACCGCAAGGCTCTGTTCTTGGACCCCTGTTATTTTTAATCTATGTTAACGATGTTGCAGAAAACATGATGTCTTTTTGCAGGTTGTTTGCTGATGATAATTCAATTCAACATGTATCTAAGAATCTAAATGAAATCAAATTTACATTGAATCATGATCTTCGTGTTTTAGATGAATGGTCCAAAAATGTTGCTAAAATTTAATCCATCTAAAACCAAACCTGTTCTTTTTTCCTTGGATAAGAACACTGATCTTCCTAAATTATTTTTTCAAAACTGTCAATTGGAGTATGTGCCAGTGCACAAACATCTAGGATTGTTTGTTTCATGCGATTTGGGTTGGTCCCATTATATAAAAACAATTTCTAGTACAGCTTACTAAAAACTAGGAATTCTTTTAAAAAAAAACCCTCAAATTTACTCTAGAAAGAAATACTCTTTTAAAATTGTACACTACTTTTATAAGACCAGCTTTAGAATATGCCTCTGTTGTTTGGGATGGATGTAGTTCATATGATAGTGATCTATTAGAAAAAGTTCAATTATTACTGGCCTTCCAATACTAGCCTCTATATATTCTCTATATTTAGAATTAGCTTAGAATCCCTGTCTTCTAGATGAGCAGCCGCTAAATTAATTACCATGTACACGGTTCATAATAATGAAGTTCCTCAGCATCTAAAATACACAGTAACTAGTAAAACAAAGAAAATGTCACCCGTAATGGAGACAACTATACAGTACCAAAATGCAGACGCGAAGTTTATAAAAAATCATTTGTACCAGACGCTATATTAAAGGAGAATTCTCATAATATCGAATCAAGACAGGCTACTTCAATTTCGTAAAAGTATTAGCTCTATTAATATCAATAATCCCAAACCACCTGTATATTTTTCATATGGTTCTCGTCTACTGAATATAATCCATACCAAACTTAGACACACCTGGGTCTTGCATTATGATCTATATAGACGCAATATTGTTGATTCACCATTATGCTCCTGTGATATGCGTGAAGATGCATATCACTTCTACTTTACTTGTAAGAATTACTCTAATGCTAGATATAAATTAATGGACAGATTGCTAAGAATAGATCATTTAGTTATTGTTAATACACACCTTCTACTTAGGGGTGATAATGCCTTACCTATTGAATTAAAATGTTGTATTTTTTGCTATGTTCATAGTATATTGAAAAAACCAATAGATTCAACTGATGCTCACATAACCTATCTATAGACTATACCTAATTGGAATGTTTTATATGTATTCTTTGTATACTAATTTTCAATAATAATTAGTTAGATGTAACATATTTGTGTACTAATATTCAATGACAATTGTGTATCTTATTATATCTTAGGGAAAGGAACTAGTAAGTTTTTAGAAGTTGTTTCCCATCCTTTTGTATACATTATATATATTAAAATATGTTCAGTTCAATTCAGTGAATCAACCTTTGCCTACCCCTCCTACGATTTGGGATTTTGAGGTTTGAACTCATTATTTCCCTTTTGCTTATCAAGAAGTTTAAAGCAATTGTAAAGTGCTTCTTTCAATATTAAGAATGAATCCTTATAATTAGAAATTCCATGCAATTTGATAGACTTTCAGTTACAGTAGACTATTAGGTCCAAACCCCAAAATACATTTCGATGTGAATTTCTAATGATGAATTTAAATATAAACTCCGATGCAACTCCTGCAGGTTTCCACTAACGTATATTATCAATCCAAAATTTTAAAATGGTTTACATTTATGAATGTTTACATATATATCAGTGATCTTTTTTTTTTCTTTCTTTGAAATGACATTGCACATGTATGACTGGTCGACAGGGGATACTTACTCCTCCTAGACACCTGATCCTACCTCTGGTATGTGCAGGGGTCCGTGTTTGCCCATCTCTCTGATTTGTATTTTCTAAGGGAATTAAGAAGACTCTCTCTCTCTCTCTTTCTCTCATGATCAGTCAAGGAATACGTGTAAATACAAAGTAACCGGAAATAATCAGGCGATTCCAAATGACGCAACAAATATTGAAATATATATATATATATATATATATATATATATATATATATATATATATATTCCCTTTCACGTTCGTTTTTGTGTCAACTGTCTATTTTGGATTGCACAAGTAATACCCATATATTTACTGAGTGTACAGTACAGTCGTCGCGGATTTCGTATTTTGCACCTAGGACGGTGGGCGTGGAATTGAGGTGGGCGATCGGCGCCGATTTACCTGAGGTGGACAATGCCGAACCACGGTGTATGTCCACTCTACTTACCTGAGGAGAAAAAGTCGATATTTCCACCCATAGCGGTGGTCGCCCACGGCGAAAAAAAATACTAAACGAAACGAAAAAAGCGTGGCTTTGTCCATGACACTCTTTTTACACATTAATTGATTATCATTCAGTCTAGTGCGTTTCGATTTAATGGACATGTTTTATCTATAATTCTTACTAATTATCAAAGATGTAGAGCAGATGTATGCAAGAAAATAATCAGAATAATCGGAGAAAATGACCATCAATCTGTCTGTATGTTTTCTGTAAACCTCTCTCTCTCTCTCTCTCTCTCTCTCTCTCTCTTAAAAGAATAAGGAAGATGTTATACGTGTACTGAGAATAGGATAATTCGCTCTTTCCGTTAATGCATACATGTAGATGTATATTTTTTTTTCCAAAACGATAATCCAAGGGGGTTACATTATCTGACGATTATCGGATTATTTTAGCAAAGACATAGCATGACTCGATTTACATTAGTCTAAGCCCAAGTCCAATCCGCAGTTTATTTCATTTTTGTAAGCATTTAGTAATACAGATCATTGCAATGTAGATCCGCTTCTTATTTATTAGAAATGGTTGTGATAAATGACTTGAATACAACGTACGTATTGTTTGTTCTCCTGTAAAAACCACGTCGTTTATATTGATAATATTGTTCATTGCTGTATATTGATTGTAAAGTTTAAAGAACTGCAAGAGGAAGGTATTAATTAATTAATTTACGAATATTTAAGGTATCTGTAGGGATTACTGCTCAGTGTACAGACTAACCTTCGAATTCGCCACGAAGATTGTTTGCTAATTGGCTTATCGATATATGTTTAATTGTGTAGCATTTCCTGTCAGTCATGAGTCTAAGTGTTGAATTCAATAACTAGGAGAAACCTCGTCTTTCTTGTCCTATATTAAAGGTCGAGGAAATAAGTACCTCCTTCAAATCTACCTGGTCTCAGTACACCTGTCAATCTCTTGAAATTTAGCAATAGATTGCACGCTAGAAATTGATTGACGTTGTTTTAAACTCTCCATGTATATCGCGTCGTCCTTGACTCTCGACCTTTGATGTTTACCGCGTAGTACACAAACCCGATAAATTGTGGACTTTGTAATGCATCAATAGTCACAAACTAAGGTTGGTAAAAAAATCTCACTACCACATCAATTATGATACAATGGGTTGTGTTTAGGAATCGGTATGTTAGCAAGTACTCATATGGAAAATGTCTGATGTTTGTATAATCCACGTTTTTCAACATTAAATTATGAGTGAATACGCCAGTAAAATATTAGTGTCATTTTACCTCGAAACAAGAAACAAAAAAAGCTGTTCTTTCACAGGAGGAATTGGCCGCGAAGGACTTGGCTTTTTGGGAACAGCTGGGAGAACTGAATGCCCCGACGTTTTTGTATAGGCCGTGCCAAGCGTGCGTCGTAGACAAGTCGCATTTGGACGACTTTAGTCCTCGTTCAGAAAAAAAATAATTCTCTAATCCCCAAAACCACCCTAGGATTGTTCTCTATATTGCGTGACCTTCCTTTATCTTATCTATAATTACGTAACAATTCCTGTCGTGCACGGGCTGAGCAGTTTGGCTTCTCTTGGACAGCAACACGTGTTCAGACTAATACGACCATCCTCTTTTTCGTCCTCATTGTATGTATATTTCTACTGAACAAACTTTTATATCATATTAATCCTGTCCACATCGACGATGTCCCCGAGTTGCAGCACAAATTCATAAAATGTTTGAAGACCCAAACACCGTATTTGGATCTCTCTTTCTCTCTCTCTCTCTGGGTATTTACTGGACCCCCGCAGCTGTCAATCAATTAAAGAAATGCTTGTTAATCTTCATGATTTCTATTGCTTGATTATCGGGATAATGTTCGGATCACAATCGAATTTAGATGTTGAAACATTTTCACATGCACCACTGTCATTTACCTGCCTATTTTGCTTCCTATCTTGAAAACTATCTAATTGAAATTAGATGTTGGATCAGTCCACATACTCGTTTTGGTTTTCCCCTAAGCTCAAGAAGACATGACAAACTCAGTCGCGGCAACAACAAAATCGAGACACGCTCTCTTAATCCCCAATGGCAATATCGCGTCACGGGTACGTGGCACATGAAGCACAAGCCGCTGGATAGCTAAAACTGCTCAGGCTGCTGCATGTATTACATGTAACAAACAAGCGGGGAAAAAAGCCAAAAAGACGGTCGGCATGTTAGTATTGGTCAATTAGCGAGTGTTTTGTTGAAATCATACTGGAACACGTACAAACAATAAAGTATACTAAGCATACTATACTATGATTGTTTTCATAGGCGGTTGACATTTTGAACGCGTAATGAAAAAAATATCTTCCAATAAACTAATATGAATTATATTTAGTTGACTAGAAGATATTCTTTATTAACTTAATATATCTTTACGTCAAGAGCCTGTGATTGTATATTATATTAGATCTATTAAGAGTAGGAAATTATATATTTACATGTAAAGTGACAATGACCTGGTTACACTTAAAATGTGGAGAAGATGCAGAGGAATTATTACAGCAAACTCAATACGTATGTCATAGACTAAATATCAATTCCTCCCGAATGTAAAATACACAAACAATAAAGTATACATCAGCTCTTTGTATTTAATTTCTCAGGTAAAATCTAGCACTCTTACGGGGACAGTGGACATCCACCGCGATAGGGAGTCCGTGTTGCCCACCGGCATCGCTCAGGTAGATTTAGGGTGGAACAGGTAAAATTGCCCACGGTGACTGGGTGGAAAATACGAAATCCGCGACGACTGTACTGTATATTCCCGATCATCTATAAACTTTGTATTGTGCACGCAATATTATAATATGCAAACAGATGTTCAGTGTATATGTACATGCATGATCAGATTCCTGATTTCTATAAATGCAAAACCCCTGACCAGTCAAGTATTCAATACAGGACATATACTGAGTCAAAAAAGAAACTTCACAAAATTAATTTTGTAAAATATTGAATACTTTCCCCCTGATGATACACCTGTGTAGCCAACATGGGATCCCTATCTGTCGACTCTGAAAAACCGTTAGCCAAACCCACTCATAGCCGTCCATTGCTTGTGTAAATGCCTTTCGTGCCAAATCAGGTTTTGCACGTGCATTCAATGTTGTGAACTCCACATCGAAGTTGGATTCATTTGCACATGTTTGCCATGGCCTCAAACATTAAAATAACACTTTTAAGCCACATTTGTAACACTACTTGAAATGCCGCGATTGTCAAATGTGCAACGTGAACGTGCCGTTGGCATGTTGCAAGCGGGGCGATCAGTTATTGACATCGCAACAGCAATGGGATGCAGCCGTCGTACTGTGTATGACTTGCGACATCGTCTACAACAAACTGGCACCACTGCTGATCGCCCAAGGTCGGGTCGTCCACGTGTAACGTCACGAGTTGAAGACCGGAACATCGTCCTACGTCACCTTCGTAACCGATTTCTGCCGGCTGCACGAACCAGAGCTGAGATGTTTCAAGGTCGGCTGTCCGCACAGACCATCCGAAATCGGTTGCGGTCTGCCAATCTCCATGCTCGACGTCCGTCTCGTGGGCCAATTTTCACGCCATTTCATCGACGTCAGCGTCTGCTGTGGGCCCAACGTCACCTCCGATGGACCCAGAGAGACTGGAATCGAGTCGTCTTTAGTGATGAATCGCGGTTTACCCTCAGATTTCAGGCTAAGAGTCTGGAGACGACCTAATGAACGGTATGCCCAGTGTTGTGTGCAGGAAGTGGACAGAATCGGGGGCGGAAGTTGCATGGCATGGGGTGCTTTCTGTGGGAACAACCGTTCCAGACTTCTGGTCATCCATGGAAACCTCACAGCTGCTGCTTATCGCGATCAGGTACTCACCCCTGAACTCATTCCCTTCATGGCGGCTCATGGTCCAGGTCTACAGTTCCAGCATGATAATGCACGGCCGCACACCGCGTTGTTGACACGAAATTTCCTTCAAAATGCTGGCATCAACGTCATGGACTGGCCATCGAGGTCCCCTGACCTTAATCCCATCGAGCACGTTTGGGATGCACTTGGGAGAGGGCTTCGTGAACTTAGGAACCAACCGCAGAATTTGCAGGAACTTGGCGCTGCCTTGCAAGATCAATGGCGCCAAATCCCTAACCATGTGTTCACAAACATCAGGCAGTCGATGAGGAGACGGTGCATGGCTGTGGTGAATGCGCGAGGCGGCCATACTCAATATTGAACTGAAACATTTCGACGTTTCATTCTTGTGACTTAACATTCTGTGTACAAATGTTTTGGAACGGCGTGTAGCCTAACTGAACAGATCTGTGGCACTGTCAGTGTATTGATTACATCACACACATCTCAGCAATGAAATAAAATCACTGGCACCATCCTATTTTCTCTTGTTCCTTTTAAGTGCCTTGACAAGAGAATGTGAAGTTTCTTTTTTGACTCAGTGTATTTCAAATCTGATATTTTCATTGATTGAAGACCGTAAATGGCATGAGAGAAGTGCATCGCATTCTGTATAATGAAATAAGAACGCATTGTAAAGTTCGTCGAGATGCAAATGGTGTTTATTATTTTGAAGGTGGATTTATCGAAATAAAGAAAATTTAACATCTTTGGTAAATGCACATTGCCAGTCCCGGATAAATAGCTCTCCGCATTCCATGCGTTTTTTTGTTTTTTGTTTTGGCAAGTCTGCCATGTGCATTACGTATACATCTGCACCTGAATCTTGCAAGTATTGAGTGTGAACAAGCATCCTGAGTGTATTGCAGGCAAATACACAGCCTCCTACCGGTAGTATAATTCAGTCAAAAGTAGGTCAATCATAACGAAACTGCAACTTGATCTGTAGCTATTCAAGATAAAGCCATGTATCAAATTCCATTTGAATATCTTCATCCAGTGCGGAGAAAAGTCCGCAAAACCTCAAGCGGAATTATAGACAGAGGTTCAGTTAGACACACAGACGGACAAACCGAGGTAAACGAATAGTCCTCTTCGGCAAAGCCGGTAGGGAATTAATAATATAATATTTAATGCTCTTTGCCTATTCCATTCTATTAGCATGTAATTGGCAAATGATTTTTCTGCGCTTTTTTTCTTTTCTATACATGTTATTAAAATAACTGCAAATACTTGCATGCACATGCAAGTATGGAAGAAAAGCTTTTTTCGTAATTTCGTTTAAACTTCCTAAACTCTTGGAATGTTTACCTAATATACAATGTGTATTTGTTCCTTAATTTGAAAGGAAAAGCATATCAATCACCAAGATTCTTCTCGTGATTTTCCCTCAATTAGACAAACGTATTTTGTTCAACAGTTCAACAGGTAGAAAAATTAAAGCAACAATGTATTGTTCATTCTTCAAAATTCATCATCGATCTGGTCAGAGCTTAGTGGATTGATTGATTGATTATTTATTGCTTTCCGCCACACTCAACAATTTTCAGTTATCTGGTGGCGTCCAGTTTTTCTTGGTGGAGGAGAGAACTCAGATACAATGTACCTGGGAAGAGACCACCGACCTTCCGCAAGTAAACTGGTAAACTTGCTCACATAAAGCCGCGGCCGAGATTCGAACAAGCGCCCACAGAGGTGAGAGGCTTTGCGATTTTGAGCCCGATGCTCCAACCACTTGGCCACGGAGGCCCACGATATGCTAGTCATCTGTAAATCTCGTGTACGAGTACAACGAGGGCGTCACATTTTTCTTACTCATACTCCACTAAACTGGAATGTTTTGCTACATCAGGCGAAATTGAAAATGTCTGACACCACAAGTTATCCACATCCTTCATCTTATTTTCATTCAAGATCATTTTGATACGACAAAGTGCCTCATTGGTTAGAGCATTTGCTTTGTGAATGGGAGGTCATGAGTTTGAACTCCGCTCGTGTCTTAGCCGCGTCCAACTCAAAACGTAAAGACAGGTATACCAGTGGTAACTGCTCATAACAAAACACCCCAGGGTCTGGTTTTTCGAAAGCTGGTTAACTTTAACACAGGGGTTAAGTTTAAAACAGTGTTGTCCTAACCAAGTGATCAACTTACGCAGTGGTGAAATTCAAAAGCAGTTTAACACAATGGTTGTTAGCTAATACTGTGTTGACTGAGTTAACCACTTGCTAATCACTTCATTACCTTTTAAAAAACATTGTAAAGAACTCAGGGAAAAATCAAAAACTTCCATTGCTCAGAAGTGTCAGTGGTTTTTTTTTAATTTCAATAGTTATTAGTTTTATCGTATTTGTTTGTTTTACTGCATTAATTTAAGGAAGTTGAAAGAGATTATAAGATACTTGCTTCTAAATGAATTAAACAATTTTTATTTATTTATTGATAGTATTGTTTTTTTTTTCTTTTTAGGGGTTAAGGGGGGAGCTGCTACATGCCTTGAAAATTAATCTAACAAATGAATTATAGGCCTACTACATTGTTTGAGTCATAACTGCACAAAATGTATGGAAGGCGTTTAACAATGGTGCTCTAGAAATATGTAAATTCTTTTCGTAGCTAAAAATATTCACGGAGAAAATGAAAAATTGCATTACCTTAGTTTGTTCACATAAATATCTATATTATTTCACATTTGTGTTTTCTTATGCATTTATTTATTTTTAACACTTTTATTTCTTTGTTGAAAGCATAATACTTAATCCACCACTCCATTTCGCGAAGGGAGAATAATCTGCATTTGAAGAACGTACCAGTGTAGTTCACTTCATCTTTCTCCCGATTGAATGAACAACTATTGTGTACGAGTCTGAATTGAATATTGTTTATATCAAATAATCTTTAAAAGAAGAAAATAAGTAAATTTCATGCATGTAAATATTCATTTGAATCATAACACAAGGGAATTTCAAAAAGTCAAGGTCAAGGCCGATGCAGACGATACTGTTTTTCATGTTGTTATATTGATTCAATTTAAAACATGGGGATTTTCATCAGATAAATGGGCCTGGTTGCATTTGGAAGCAAAATCTTGGTACAATTATATCTTAATCATGGTTCCAGTTGAAGGATTGTGGTACTAGTGAATATATAATACGACTTTAATTGAATTTCCCCCTCTTCACATTATTAAAAAGACTCGGAAAGCGTCTATCAACTCTAGCAAGATATTGCTACTGACAGAAAGGTGTAACATTATCAACCAACTGTCCTAATTAGTCCATTAACTATTCTCCCAAGATCTATTTTATGAGATTTGACGAAAATATCAATTTATTTATAAAAACAGTGCACCGTCGTAGTTCAGCATCATTGCAATCAATCTACATCTCAAAATATCCCAGCACTTTTCGGACAAAAAACGAAGTCGGCGGTCATTTTAACCACTGTGTTAAAACTTAACACAGATACTGGAGGTGGATTAAAGTTAACACAACGTTAATACACAGTCAACGCCAATTCGCTTGTGAAAAATTCCTGGAGTAGGAATGAGTAAATTTGAAGAGGGGACCATAACGGCCTCTTGTCCTATCTACTCCTTTAAAAGTAGAACAAACACAGACTCCTGGACACACAAGAGGTGGGGTCAGTTGCCTCTGATGAGTAAGCATCACCTATTGACCGGTCATACCAGCCGTGAACCCTGTATCCTGATCAGGTAATAAAGTAACCCGGAGTCAATCAGTGCCTAGGATGATTAGCATCCTCTGTTGCTGAAGTCATCAAGCATTGTCGTGAAAATTTTATTCACGGAACGCGATGCAACTGGCGTTCTCTGCATTTGAAAAGCACTGTAGCATGCTAATGCCGGCTACAATTGTTGTTTACTCATATCACTGCCATGCATCTTTGTGTCATACAATATCCATTACGATGTAAATACAATGCATCTCTCCAGACAGTTCTTCAATGTAGCCTTTGACATTCATCAGATCTCCTCAGATTAATATAGAGTATGGAAGCTCAATCTCCCAATTAGCATGAGTGGAATATTTAATTGCACATTGCCTTCAGTAATGTTAGTTGTCTAATGAGCTTCGTGTATGAAAATAAAGTTTTCCGAACCCTATGGCGCTCAGCTTTAGAATTTGGCGAAACATTAGCTTTGACAGAGAAACATAATATGCCATTTTCGCAATAGCTAGCTTATATCGGATACACTTCCGGTCGAGTTGCACTTCCGGAAGTGTGTAGGATAAGGATGTGGGATTGGTTTTAAGGAGGTATAGCGCACCGATTAAATGGCCATATGTGTTTGTTTATTTCTCCCTTTCCAGAATTTTTCATTCATATTGATGCATCACCAGCTGTAGATGATGTGCCTGAAATTTATACCAAAGTATGACGCTCGGATCAGTAATGGTGAGGGTTCTTTATCCTGACAACTACTGCTGTGATAAAGGAGTTCGGTTTTCAAGATCTCACCTGACAGTTCCACAACTCTAACTTCTAACTCCCTCTCCCAATGCAGAGCGTTTGGTAAACGAGCATCAGTATGGTCACGTGACTGCCATTTTTTTTTTGGGGGGGGATCCCTTTTTCCATACTTAGATACCACAAGCTGTAGGTAAAGTGCTATATAATTCAGACCTATGCATGATGCTCGTGGCCTTTGCAATGGGGGCTCTTCGTCGTGTAATGTTTGTCTTCAAATCTGCTTTTATACAATTTAATTAAAAATAATTCTAAGATTTGTCATGATGTAACATGGAAAAATACATGGGAAAATACAGAATATTGTATTTTACACAACACATCAAAATGTAATGCGAACATCATAAAACTACCCCATGTACTGCTACTGTACATGTTGCTGCAGTTTCGATCGTTTGTTTACATGCATCGGCGATCTGTTAGGCTCTGGGTTTTATTTGTTTGTTTGTTGGTTTTTTGTTGTTGTTGTTGTTGTTTTTTGGGGGCTTTGGGGGGGGGGTGTTAGCTAGTGGGGGCTTGGAGGCTTTAAAAGTTTATTTTACGCCTTTTTTGCGGAATTTCTAACAAATTTTTGGTCAAAATAGAAGCTAGCAATCTTTGACCAACCTTCCAGATAGCTATTCCCCAAGATATAACACGTTAAAGCTAGATTAGGTTTAGTCTGAAAAAAAAGACTCAAATGTTTATGTAGAAAACAGTTTACATGATGTTTTTAGGACACAGACTGTAATGTCGTTCTAATAACTCAACCTCTAAAAGAAAAAGTCTATCGTAGGTTATTTGGGGGGAAAATTGAAGAAATAGTGTCCCTAAATAATAATTCATGTACATGTATACTTTCAAGATTTATAATAATAATTATATGGATATGAGTATAAAATCGGAAAACAAGCCCATAGATTTGAAGCACACATAGCATATGGACATTTTTTAATTAACATTATCAGTATTCCAAATTACAAGGATCAGCAACGATACATCTGCAAATAAATCAGGATTAGTATCGCTGTTTTACTTCCCTAGGGAATTTCCCATTCGTGAAGAGAAGTCACAAGTTATAAATCTAGACCTACATGTATGTATGTCACTCAGAGCCGTAACAGTGAGTGTTTCTTTTCATGCCATTCCAACCCTTGCCACGACTTGTGACCATCTCGAGAATTCCCAAAACCGTTGACTGATTTCTAAATGCCGAGCGTGTGTGGTAAAGCAGCAATCACTACCTACGATTACGTCTAATTTTACATCCTAGGTTTGACGCAAGTTACAAAGCAAACATTGAACCCACAACTAGAACAAGAAGGAAACGCTCTAATTAACGAGTCACCGCAACTTAACAACATTTTCCGGCAGTGCATATTTGCTCACCGATTAATCCTAATTTCTTGATTTTTATTCGTGTCTTTATCTATATGAATTTTATTAATCAATTAATTATTAGTATATTTGCGAAATGTCTTTCATTTAAACCTTGTCAAAAAATAAATAGTTCATTTTTGAGAATTATCGAAAGTTAAAATTGAGATCGATGGTGTGAAAAATAAGTTTTTAATGCATGCTTACCCAACTTTTATTCTAAATGAGAATGTACTTTCAGAGGTTGGTGAATTGGAAGAATTTGATACTTTGTCAGAATGGATAAAAGTAGGAGGACTTAGAAGTCTGCCGAACATAAAGTGGCAAGAAATGACGTATACAGCTTTCGATATTTTCATCCGTTACAGTCAAAACATGTGACGTCTTATTGCATAACTCACTGTTCCGTGCGGCGGTAGATTTTTTCAACTTGCGCTTTGAGTTAGTATCTGTTCATTACATTGTAACTTACAAAGGTTTGACTGTAACGGATGTAAAACACGAATACTGGATATTTCGGTTTTTGCCAATTAATGTTCGCCGGTATTATTAAAATTTCGTATCAGACACGTTAAAACAAAAATGCGTACCATGTATCCCGTGCTCAGTAAACATATAAGTGATGAAAAATTAGATTGGTGGCATGAGGCCTATGTACAGACAAAGCTTGTAATGACATTGTCTTTGCAAGACTCGTTAATAAAACTGTATTTTAAAAAGAACGTAGCTTTTTTGCTACGTCAACAAACGGAATCATTTTTGGGCACGCGAGAGGCTTTGATGATATGTTTGGACATACATATAGTGGAAAATATGTTAGCAAACTTTTGATTTTAAATGTTTGAGACGGCGATGAAAAATACAATATAAAACCTCGTTTTTCTGATTGATTGATTATTTATTGCTTTCCGCCACACTCAACAATTTTCAGTTATCTGGTGGCGTCCATTTTTTGTTGGTGGAGGAGAGAACCCAGATACAATGTACCTGGGAAGAGACCGATACAATGTACCTGGGAAGATACCACCAACCTTCCGCAAGTAAAATGACAAACTTGCTCACATAACGCCGCGGCCGAGATTCGAACACGCGCCCACAGAGGTGAGATGCTTTGTGATTTTGAGCCCGATGCTTAAACCACTCGACCACGGAGGCCCCTTATTTTTCTGTGCCGTAAATCGAAGGTTTTTATAAGGGGTGGATTTGTAGCTCTCTGGTCTGTCCCAGTATTTCCAGAGAGCTACAGATCTGTAGTTAATATACACCCGTTTACGAACATAAGATATGAAAGGGTGAAGATACTGAACAGTGATAAGTCACACAGATCACATAAAGAATAAAAAAAAATAAGAGAAGGGCAAACACGGACCCCTGCGTAACCCAGAGGTGGGATCAGGTACCAAGGAGGGAGAATCATCCCCTGCCGACCGGTCACACCATATCTTAAAATGTTGATTCAGAAAAACTACCATGTGAATGTCTAACATGTTGTATTAGTTCTGTGTTGATAAAGTCATAAAATGTTTAGTGATACTTTTCTCGCCTCTCAGGGTAAGAATCTCATTACTCGTTACATTTACGTGAGGTATAAAACTAGCACAGGATCTTGAAAAATCGTATTAATTACAAATAGCGTCATCGTACATAAAAACCCTTTTATGTCTTCTCCTTGATGAAATATCTTCTAATCTGAAGTTTATAATCCTTGTTCTTTCTAGGTTGGCCATTCGGGCCAGTTCTGTGCAAAGTGACACCATACCTACAAGGAGTGTCCGTATGTGCATCTGTAAATACCATGGTTGTCATTGCAGTAGACAGGTAAATTTTCAATAAATAATGCGGTTTTTTTTAAATTGTGACCAAGTGACACGAAACATGCATGTTGCTCTCTTTATTGCATGTGTAATACATGTGCTCTATGTATGGAAGGAATTAATTCAGAACTTCTTATTTTTCCATTTGTTACCGGGCCCATGTATTTGAAAACAGTTTGGATTTAATAGTATAAAGACATTTTCAAAATGAAAAGGTTGAATTTTCTCATTATCCTTTTATTTATTGCTTCCATTTTCAGATACTTTGCAATATGCTCACCATTAAAATACAAATTGGATTCCACAATATTACGGAGAATTATCGTCGGGATATGGATAACGTCGTGTGCAATCATCGTTCCTTGGGCTGTGTTTTACATCCAACAGGAATATCAATACACAGAGAGAATCATACTGAATATATGCTATGAAAAATGGCCAAGCGATATGGCCAAGAATGTTTACTTTCTGGGTGTAATTTTCGTGTGTTGTTATACGTTACCTCTGATTTTAATATGTATATGCTACATGGGAATTTGCATTAAGGTGTGGAATAGGGAACAACTTGGAACTAGAAATGCGGGAAACAACGTTATTCAAAGGTCGAAAGTTAAAGTTGCGAAAATGGTGGCAGTGGTCGTTTTCTTGTTTGCCTTTTCCTGGTTACCTTTGTACACAGCTAGAATGTTTATAACTTTTCACGACACGAATGACAACTTTCTGCACGATACAGTTATTCCCTTTGCGCAATGGCTGGGATCTTCTAATTCTGGAATGAATCCAATTATTTACTGCTTCTTCAGCAGGAAGTTTAGAAATGGTTTCCGGAAACTCATGTGTCCCAGAATACGTGGATCAAGTACTGATCGCCATTTCAGTCGAACGAACATTCATTTGCCAAAAGGAGACACGACACTGGAATCTTCGTTTAACATGCGTTCATACGTGTTTGTATAGCGACCATTCCTGTATGAAGAAAATCAATTATTTTATTATTATTTATTTATTTAATTATTAAATTTGATAAACCAAATTAGCATTAAATCATGAATAAATGGAATGGTCACCGTTTTTCCATCTTACATCGCTTCAGACATCCTTGTCATAGTCATCCATTGTAATCAATCTTGATCAACCAGATATGATTTCAGTTAATCTTGATGAATGGGTCAAAATACCAGTAATGACTAAATGTAAAGGATAAACGTGACGAACAATCCGCACAGACGCTTTGAACCGACAGAGAAATCTATCCTGAAAAAAAAATCAAAAACTACTCATATTTCGAAGTTAATCCTACATTCCGTACTTCTTATGTGCAAATGATTAAAATTAGCTTGGTTGGTTGTATCTTGATTAACGTCCCATTCAAGAATTTTTCACTTGTATGGAGATGTCACCATTGCCGGCGAATGGCTGCAAAATTTAGGCCTGTGCTCGGCTCTTATAGCCTTTGAGCAGTGAGAGATCTTTATCGTGCCACACCTGCTGTGGCGGTCCGCCTCATTTATTCGCCCGTTACGACAAACAAGGAGTACTGTGGGTCTATTTTAACCCGGATATCCACGATATTATTAAAGTTAAGGAACCATTTTTTTAATATAGTGATTATTTCATTTTCTCGGTTTATTCTTCGCATTGGTCAAGAATATCATTCAACAAATAAATATGTAAGTAACTGTAGTGTAAATGTAAAAAATATGCCCTGCAAGCTTCAGAGAAGCTTTTTCGTCATGAAAATTAAATGATATAATAATAATAATAATAATAATAATTTATTTGGCAACTATACAGTTTAATGTACACAATCACAGTAAAATCATATATGCAGTAAATTCTAACAGATTAATAAATTTTAAAATTGAATCACAATTATTAGACATAAGAAATTAAAGAAAAAAGTTAAGAAAACAATTATTTCTATTAAATTTTTAAAATAAAATCATTAAATAAATTACCGGTAATTAAATCACAACAAGAATAACATTAGTGGTATGCATGTAAAAAGTTATTGCACATTGAAACTTACTGTTATTGGTGGTTTATTTTTATTTATTATTTTATTTTTTGGCATACCATGGGATAAAACTGTTTTTGCCACGATTGGTCTTGTATGTTGATATTTTATAGGTAGTTTTCTTTCGGAGATTATATTTATTTTCACTGGTTGAGGTCAGAGGGGTTTTCCAACTTTAAAAAGAATGATAGGCAATGACTTTCACATCTTTCCGCAAGTGATTCCAAATGCAGCTCTTTCAATGCAACGTCGTACGGATGTGATGGTTTAATGATTTTCAAAGCCCTCTTTTAATCGATTCGATGTTGTCGATCAAATGTTTGGGAAGATGAGTTGATACACCGGGCAAGCATACTCGCAGACTGGTCTCAGTAAAGTTTTGTAAACTCGGGCTAGTTCGTCTTCATGTAAGCCAGCGTGTTTGAATTGACGTAGATAAAAAAGAGACGTTTTGAGCCTTTCTCTACCACATATTTCACATGAGCATCCCATTTTAAGTTGTCGCTAAGTATCACTCCCAGCAATTTAGTTTCACTTACACATTCGATTTCTTCACCATCCATAATAAGACGAGGGATCTGTTTC
Organism: Ostrea denselamellosa; assembly: GCA_024699665.1. Taxonomy (NCBI): domain Eukaryota; kingdom Metazoa; phylum Mollusca; class Bivalvia; order Ostreida; family Ostreidae; genus Ostrea; species Ostrea denselamellosa. The sequence continues at coordinate 4,916,780 of JAMZEH010000073.1, read as the reverse complement.
TTACCGAATGAGATCAAAAGTTCCTTTGTTTTCGATGTATTGATGTTCAAGTGATTTCTTCTGGACCATTCTAAACCGAATGAGATCAAAAGTTCCTTTGTTTTCGATGTATTGATGTTCAAGTGATTTCTTCTGGACCATTCTAAGATCATATCAGCTGTTTGTTGTAATTCTGATGGGTTTCCTTTGATGCATATTTCGGCGAAAGTGGTGTCATTAACATACTTGATATTAGAGACGTTTTTGTTTGTAGGTCGACCACCATATATATGAATAATTCGGGTCCGCACAATATTCCCTGAGGCACTCCTCCATTAATGTCGGTCCACCCAGATCTTATATCTCCAATGTTTACTCGTTGTTGACGGTTAGATAAAAAGCTTCTAAACAAATTACGTATTGTTGGGTGTACGTTGTTATTTTCTAGTTTTCCTAACAATTTATTGTGATCAATGTGATCAAAGTCCTTGCTGAAGTCAATGAGTAACAGACGAACAAACTTCCTGTTGTCATCAGTGGCCTCATACACAAGCTGTAGGATCTTCTAAAGTGCATGGGTTGTTGAGCTCCCACTCATATCTCCATACTGGTTGGTGTCGTTGTTAAGACATGCTATTCGTAGATGCTGCACAGGATATTTTTCCAATAATTTTGCAAGTATAGGTGTTAGGGATATTGTTCGGAGATCCTTTGTAGGATAATTAACAGGATTTACTTACGTATAGGAACCACAGCTGCCCTCTTCCACATTGTTGGAATGAAACTTTGTCTAAGGGAGCTGTTGAATATAGTATATATAGGTTTTGCGATGGTGCTCGAAAGTTCCTTTAAAATCCATTTTGGGTTGGAATTGTGACCCATGGCTTTGGGTATTTTGAAGTTGGAAAGCTGTTTCTTCCACTTCGTTTGGAGTGATGATGAATTTGTCTGGGATTGGGCTAGGACTCAGTTTTGGCATCACTTCTGGGAACGGTTTAAGATCCTTAGATACTGATGCAAACGCATTGTTTATTTCATCAAGCTTTGAGATATTTCCTGCAAACCTGTTGTTAGCAAGATTCTGTAAGAAGTCGTTCTCCATGCCGAGTCCTATGATTGATTTTACTGTTCTCCACCACTGTTTGTTGTCTGATTGGCATATTTCATCAACCGAATTTTTGTAAATTTCCGACTTCAGGGCTTTGGATTTCTAATCTGATTACATAGTTCCTGATCACCGCTAGATTTGGCTGCTTGGCGTTTAGATACTAGTGGCTAGAAATCTTGAGTGATCCAGGGTTTGTCATTTGATCGTACAATCTTGGTTTCGATTGGAACACCCCTGTCCATAATTTCACTGATGACAGAATTGAAAAAATCCAATTGTTGTTCACATGTTGGCAAGGAATACAGGGCTTCACACCTGACCTCCGTTAGTGCCTTTGAAACTTCCATTTTTTGGCTCACAATACCATTCCTTGAAGTTCTGTAAACAATAGTCGGGTTTTTTGTGCTTCATAATCACTCGGAAGTGCAATAACAGTTTCATGGTCTGATGTTCCAAGAGCTCCAATCGTAACTGGATCCTAATTACACTTTTTCAAGTTGGTTAGAATTTTATGAAGTGTTTTTTCTCCCTGTCGGTACTTTCACTATTAACATTGAAACTACTAATTAGGGTGTGATATTTCAGCTGGTTAAGATCATCTGTCAGGATTATCCCCGCATCTGGATGTTTTTGCAGCGTCCTTTCCAAGGTTGCCAGTATGTGAGATAGCATGGGTCCATCTCTTGCATCTGGGGGATGGTAGATTCGTCCAGTAATGATCACGGAGATTTGTCGTGGGAGACGCTGAGGTTGAATAGTGACCCATTTAGTCTCCAAATCATCCATACTTAATTCGTCCCAAGATTTGAATGGGATTTTGTCCTTGATTTAAATCGCTACTCCTACCCCTTTGCGATTCGTACGGGATTTGAACTGTGGTATCCATTCCGTGATACTGACTCAATAGGAAAATTTGATCCCAGCCATGTTTCTATTATAACAGCAACATCAACACTATTTTGTTCACAAGCACACTGTAGTTCATCTGTTTTTGAATTGATGGGTCTAGTGTTTGTGTTTAATAATACTGGGAAATCCCAAGGTGATGGGTTTACTAAGGATATTTAGTTAAGTTGGTTCACACGATTGGCACACTTTTACCTGTTTGTTAACATTCCCTCTCACTGACCTTGACCTCTATGTGTTTCTGCTTTCTTATACCACCACGTTTCTCTCTGTACAGATACAGGCCTCGGCTATGAAAAGCGTTTTTTGACGTCAATGGGTATTGTTCCCTTGTAGTACAAGTTTAACAGGTTACTCCTTGAGTAAGGTCGAGCAAACGTAATGGTTGACTGGTCACCAGGCAGAATATTGGGTGGAACACAAATTGTTACTAAAATTAGATACACAAGTATACAGGTAGTCCAATAAAGGTTTTTTCACTATTTCAATCTCCACAAGCGAAAAACTCCACCAATTTAAATCCCCAAGAACAAGTATCCCTTGGTTTATTAGTCAGCATCAAATAAACAATAACACATGTAATTAGCATCAGACTGCACAAAATTACAGGAGTGATATACTGTGCTGGCAGCCCGTGTAGCACCCTCTACATCTCTAATGATATTAAGATGCAATGTTGTCACTGAAACATTTATCGTATTTACTAAATCAATGTCGTAAACTAAACTTTCAGATTAGTGATAAAAAGCAAGTTATTGAGATTGTTGGCACTCCTGTCAGCAATCTTTTTACATTTACATTATACAGTCCTAGAAACGTTCTACGTTACCATTTTTCCGTTCGCTCACCGTTAGTTCAGCATGCGTTCACCATTCACTCATCGTTCGCTCCGCGTTCGTTCACCGTTCACGTGAGAAAGTAGAGCATTTCAGGGACTGTGGTATATGTCTTTATGAAACTGTAATTGTTCCAGCATATATTTTGTAGTAGTAAATCAAAAAGGGTTCTTAAAAAGGGGAGTTATTGTGCATAATGGGTCGTATCAGGTATACATGCAATTCTGCTATTCGCCTTCAAAGTTTATATTCATTGTACAGATTTCAAGCACTTATACCTGTGAGTTTAGTTTATATTTTCTTTGATGTGTGTCCAAAAGCATACATTTTGTTTTAGATGGTTTTGAAATACATTATTCGTATGCAAAGTTTCATAGTCAATACGAATGATAAAGGCTCCAAGACAGAACTTTGGGGCAACCCTGCTGTGATAGATAATAATAATCATTTTACTTTATTAATAAGAAATTACTGGGCACTAGTACTTCCTAAGATCTTCTTTAATACTAGTATGTCAATTTCAAATGACGACAAATGTTTCAGATACATCTATGTCCTCATGGTGCAAAATTGAAAAGGGTCATGCATATGCATCATTTAAATGATAGTTGTGCTAAAACAATTCGAAACATTGCAAGGACAATATCTTCCTATGTCCAAGAAAATTGACCATTTTCCATGTGACCTAAATATCAACAGGGGTCATCTACTCCTTAGGATGTACATGTACAGTGTACCAAATTTGGTGTCAATCAAGCAAATGATTATTAAAATATAGGAGACATTATATTACTATGTCCAGTTTGACTTTTGAACTTTGATCATGTGAACCCAAAATTAATAGGGTCATTTACTCCTTATGATGTACCAGTGTGCTAAGTTTGATGTCTGTCAAGAAAAGGGTTCTCAATATAATGAGCCATCATACTTTTCGCAGACAACATAACTTTTTAGAAGCAGCCAGGGTATTACAGGGACAACTAATTAACTTCATTAAACAAACTGAACATTGAGAGTGATTGGGACACGTTACAAAAATGAAATGAAAACCACAAAATAATACAGTTTCACAAAATAATATTCGGACTTACCCCTACTCATCTACGAAAACCAATACCACCTACAATTTATGAATCACACTACCACGACACAAGGAACTCAAAAAATCTATTTCGTATAAAATGTGGATCACGTCAATACGAACGATAAGTTTCCCTGCCAACTACAATTCTATGGAATGATTTACCCTTTGAAATTAAATCTGATCCTTCCATCTCCAATCTAAAATGATATTTAAATAAAGATGAATATTTCCAATATAAAATGATATTTAACTAAAGATAAATATCTCCAATCTAAAATGATATTTAAATAAAGACAAATATCTCCAATCTAAAATAATATTTAAATAAAGATAAATATCTCCAATCTAAAATAATATTTAGATAAAGATAAATATCTCCAATATAATATGATATCTAATAAAGATAATATTTTGTTCTATATTAATTCTGCTATGGGACAAGAAATTAAAAAAATATGCATTATAGCCTACGCACGTAATGCAGTACATTTATGCCAAAATCTTCACTGCAGGTCCACACTGCTGGTAGAGCAAAATCGAAAACACTGAATATTTTCTACTAAAATGTCCAAACTACAAAACCTTCGAAGACTTTACATTCAAAACATGCAATTTAACATAACCTTAAATTTTTTGTTATACGTGAGCAAAACTCTAAGCGAAGACATAAATAAAGAAATATCCAAAGCCGTTCAAAATTGAATGATAAAAGGTAAACGTTTTCTTAAAAAAGCGAATAAGGTATCACTACTGTTATAATATTCATTTTCATAATTAGCATCCTACAACTCCTCAAAGTTAGGTAAAAAGATTAATAAACGTATCGAAAATATACTTGTTTAAAACCATTCTATCATACTGTTTGAATATTGTATATATGTCTTTTTTTCTTTTCACTTGTGAATTATGTTCATACCATGGTATCAATACAATTTGTAGGAATTATAAGGAGACGGACTAGGGTAAGTTGTAAAACTTATTTCCGAATCCATTTGCTACATGTATTATAATGACTGTTACATTTACATACTGTGATTATGTGATGTACAATGCAATAAAATACATTTAAACTAAGATACTGAGCGGACAGTATCTTCCTATGTACAGTTTGACCTCTTACCACGTGATTTCAAAATCAACAGGTATCACCTACTCATTAGGATGCACCAAATTTGATTTCTGTCAAGCAAATGGTTCTCACGATATTGAACGGACAGTGTATTTCTATGTTGTCCGGTTTGACGCTTGACATTTGACCTTTAATCAATAGGGGTCATTTACACCTTATCATGTACCAGTGTACCAAATTTGATGTTTGTTAAAGAAAGGGTTCTGAAGATATTGAGCGAATGATATCTTCTTATGTCCAGAGTGGACTGACCTTTGACCTAAAAATCAATAGGAGTCCTCATCCACTCATAACTAAAGCAAGTATGAAATATCATTACGATCAAGTGAATGGCTCTCAAGATAATAAGCGGACATGTGGTTGACCGATAGACGGACAGGTACAAAGCAATATGTCCCTCTTCTTTGAAGGGGGAGGGGGCATAATAAATAGACCCATTGATCATGAAATCACAACACATTGTAATTACGAACATGAAGAATTTCTTGATGCCATGTTTTCAGATCGATAAAGTATTGGACAAGTGCAGCATTCCACAGATGAACATAAATGATTGAAATTAGTGTATGAATAGACTGGTTATGTTTCATAAGTCATAAATCATATTTTACTTAGAATTTATGATATTCACTTCTGAAGACTGGAAACAAAATATTCTGAGCTCTCAAATCATGCAACTAATTATTCAAGATGAATTTCTTTAAAATTTCTTTATCAAATACAGAAATAAGAATCCAGCCCGAGAGATCACGTGACAGTCAATGGAGATGGTCGCCTAAAAAATATGTCCGGTGTTTGGTTAATAATTTTCGTTATAAAGCAGATTCCAGCTCCGTAAAATTCAATGCGTTAACAACACTTTTTTTGTGGTGAGTTTGGCTAACTTTTCTATTCTTTTGGAATTATTTGGTGCATCTTTGGAAAAATATCATGTCTAATAGAACCAGAAATAATGCAAAGAAAAACTCAGAGAAGTCGTCACTGCATAACGCTAGTACACAGGATAACGACAAGCCAACGAAACCAGTTCAACAGGTCTCATTATACATATCACCAGTCCCTGGTATTGATAGGTCACACACTGTGAGCGAATTGAAAACCAACCTTAATGAACTAAAAAGTGGTCAGGATGACTTCAGTGCAAAACTTAATTTTGTAAGTGAACAAGTTGAGTGTAATTATGAAGACATCAACGCTAAAATCGGAAAAATATCTTTTTGCGCAAAGAGTTAGAACTTTTGAGATCGATTATTATTAGAATGGACAGAAGGATGTCTGTCATAAATACCGAGATCACCGATTTTCGAGCCAGATCCATGCGTGACAACATCCTGATACATAATTTCCCATACACTCACACTGAAGACCTTACCGCAACGATACCTAGTATCATGAAACAAACGCTAGGTGTAGGTGTCAGTTTTATTCGTATCTATAGAAATGGGGTTCACCCTCAAAACTCTAAGCACCCGCTAACCATGACGGCGAAATTGACCAAACACTGAACTACTAAGTCTGTACAGATCTCTAAAACTAAACCAAATGCACACTTACTACTATCGTACTTCCTTTTCTTTCTTCCGTCGGTAAACATAAGGTATACTTCATCATGACTGGGTTAATATTTCATATAGTACAAGGTAAGCAAAACTTCACTGTAATATATCAACGATAAAAATAATATCTGCCAACTGTCAAGGCCTACACGATAGTTAAAAAAGGTAATATGGTTTTCAATATTATAGACAACTTGGTTACAATATTTTATGTTTACAGGATACACATTTTACTAACGATATGGAAGACAACATTAGAAATGAATGGGGATATGATGCCGTCTTTAATTCTTTTACATCACAATCAAGAGGACCAGCAATATTTTTAAATAATAATTTTGATTTTAAGATACATAAAAAAATAAGTGATGATTTGGAAATTGGATTGTTTTAGACCTAGATATTGAAGACCAACATATATGTTTGATTACTGTCTATGGTCCAAATGAGGACACCCCCACCCCCCCCCCCCCCCCCCCCCCCCCAATTTTATGATGAGCTTTGCAAAATAATTTTGATTTTGGAAATAAGAAAATTATTATCGTTGGAGATTTTAACTTGGTCTTGGATTCTGATTTGGATTATTATAATTACCTTCATCTAAATAATCCAAAAGCAAGAGACAAAATTTTAGAAATAGTTACTCAGTTTAATCTCACGGACATTTACAGGGAGTTTTACCCTACTGAAAAGAGATTAACATGGCGTAAACCAACCCCGCTCAAACAAGCGAGACTTGATTTTTTTCTAATATCCAATACTTTTTTAAATATGGTGCAAGTAAGTGAAATATTAGTAAGTTATAAGTCAGATCACTCTTCAGCTTTGCTCAACCTTAAACTTAATGAACTTACACATGGAAAAGATTTATGGAAGTTTAATAATTCATTGCTATATGATAACGAATTTCTGAAAACGATTAACCAAACAATACAAGAAATCAAACAAAAATATGCATTACTTGTATACAATTTTGAATGCTTGGACAAAATACCAGACAATGAAATTCAATTTATAGTAGATGAACAACTCTTTCTGGAAACTTTACTTATGGAAATCAGGGGTAAATGTATATCTTATTCAAGCTACATTAAAAAGAAAAGTGCTCAAAAGGAAAAATCATTATTGACACAGATAAATCAACCAGAAGAAAAGTATGAAGAAAATATTCAAATAGAAAGAACTAGAGAGCATTAGAAATAATAAACGTATGGGAAATATAGCAAGATATAAAGCAAAATGGATCAATGAGGGAGAAAAACCAGCCAATTACTTTCTGAACCTGGAGAATAGACATTTGACAAATAAAATTGTTCCAAAACTTATAAAAATCTCTATCAAAGTAGGAATAATCTTTGTGACTTTGATTTAAATGAAATTTTAGCAGAAACAAATAGTGCCAAACTTAATGATACGCAAAGAGTTTCCCTAAAGGGTGATATCTCTTATAATGAAGCAACACTCGTACTGAAAAAACATGTGATGGTTTTACTGCAAAATTTAAAAAAAAATATTTTAAAAATAGTTTGGAAACAATTAGGTAACTTTGTAATTAGATCACTAAATCCAGGGTAAAAAATTAGGGGAGTTATCTATAACACAAAAACAAGATATAATAACTTGCATTCCAAAGGACGGGAAATTTTACATGAAAGTTGGAGACCAATATCGCTATTATATGTAGTGTTTAAAATTGGATCAGGATGCATAGCCCAAAGAATCCAAAAAAGTAATTAGCTCATTAATTAGTACAGATCAACATGGATTTGTTCCAGGAAGATATAGATGTGAAATTACACGTTTTATTTATGACATAATGCAGAATACCGAAAATAATAACATACCTGGATTATTATTAATGATAGACTTCGAAAAAGCCTTTGATACAGTGTCATGGTAGTATATTGATAAAACACTTCAATTTTTTTTTATTTTGGCCCCTCGTTTAGAAAATGGAAATCAGTGTCACTTTGTAATCGCAAACAATGCCATTATAGCGACCGTAAATTTTGCGAAATGATGACTTCAAAGGAGATTCGTTATAACTATGCAACATCAACTTTTTTGTCAGTAGCTGACTTCGCTTTAAAAAATTCTCATATGCATGGCATGCTCTCGCGTATCGAATCAACTTGGTGATATACACACCATAAGCAGGCGAAAGAGGTATATTACTACATAGATATGGAAAGTTGATGATTGCAAAGTTGAAGTCATCACACTTGTCATATAATGTAGTTGTCAGTCTACCATTAGAGTCAATATTAAGTAAAATTTCCAAATATGAAGCAGACGCATCAGATTCTGTAATGTCATTTATTTCGAGTTTATCGGGATGTATCAAATGGACTTAATTATGAAAATTATTTTTGTTTGTTTTTGGTTTTTATCCTGTAACAGTTTCTGAACAAATTCCGCTTCATATGAATATAAAAATAAGTGTCAATAAGGGAGCACGATTAGTGTCCATGGAAATGCCAATGAATTGGAAGACTACGTAAATGTTATCTACAAGAAAGCCAAGCATACTCCTAATGTCTGATTTAGAATACTTGTGCGGGCTATCGGGGTGGTGTCTAACAAAATATGTACCTTGTTTTCCAATCACTAGAAATTTGTATTTGCGAGTGCCATTTTTGTTCAAACAGCAATTATCTATTATCTGAAAAAGTCTAGATTTTAATTTATCGTGAGGAATTGTTGTATAAAGTGTGGAGAAATCATGTTTTAATGCTGTCGATTTTAGAAAAATCCTGACTCTTTAGATTTTCCAAAAGTTCCTTAGAGTTTTTGAGAATCCACATCTGATTGACACTACTTCTGGAATACGTAGTGGAACAATATCTGTGAAGTGACTCTTTAATAGCTGTTAGCAGTTTAGTTAGTAATAAAGATAAAGGCTTGGTAGAGCACTTGCTGGAACCAGCAATGTATCTTTGTTTGTAAAGATTATTATGTAATTCGGAATCCAATAAAGGTGTGGTAATTCAAACTGGTCCTGATTCTTAGGAATGTTGAGAGTATTTAAAACTGAAAGATGATTATGAAGACCTTCATCCTTTGTAAGATTGCGTCGAGTATAAGTAGGATTCCCAGATGTTGAAGTAATTCCCAGTTCATTTAAAAGACATTTATAGTAATAGCTTTTACAGCCAAAGACAAGGTTGTTACTTGCTTTATCTGCTGGGACTAGCACAGAGTTTTCTTGTAGCCTACATAATCCATTCGTCACTTCTGCTTTCTTAAAAACAGAAGGATAAATAGTGCGCATTTCCCAATCAAATGGTGAATGTGGGTTTTTCAACAATTTTCGAATACTTTTGATCTACTCAGACAAAGTGTCAAGTTCGTCTCCCTCAGATTCCGTCAAATTTCTGGCATATTCTTCCACAGAATTCATGATAGCCATGAAATTATGTCGCCATCTAAATGAGCGAGGTTCTCGGACTGTTTTATAAAATGCTAATTGAAGAGCTTTTGCCTCAGCTGTAAAAATTGAACTGTTATCCGGCAAACGCACGGGAAAGATATCATTTCCATGAACAGCAGCAGAAGACACTTTATTTTTGTCTTTTGATCCATCTGCGTAAATTTCATTTGGGATTGAGAAACTGTCTTTCAGTTCTTTAAACTTTTGAATAAATTCAATTGAATTCATCTCTGACTTTTTGTCTTTGGACAGATCTAAATTAACAGTAGGTTTTGACAGTTCCCAAATTGGGATAGTTGGAATTTGCAATTCAGAAATAACATTTAAATCTATGTTAGAGTCTTTAATATGGTTTAATGACTTTGGTCTTTTCGTTATATTTTGTTTCAAATTTAGGGTGGAATACACAGTTATATGATGGGTGTTTGGGCCTGGAACGTTTTTTTTTTGTTTGTTTGTTTGTTTTATTTATAGTCGCCTGAGCAATTTTTCAGCTATCCGGCGACTGGGGCCTGGAACGAAGTTTAATAATATACTGAAGACTTAAGTTTATACGTCTATTTTTTAGTGAAGGTTCGTTTGCTTCTATATACATAGATTCTATCTATGCAGGAGGTTGGAAAAGCTCCTAAGCAGATACGTATACCTTGGTTATAAATTGCATCTAAGGCTTGGAGATACGATTTCCTAGCAGATCCATAAACTATACATTCATAATCTAACTTAGATCGGATTAGATATCTGTAAAGTTGAAGTAAAACATTGTTGTCTGCACCCCAATGGGTATTGCCGACAATCTTTAAAATTTCAAGTGCTTTAGAACGTTTAGTTTTAAGCATCTGAATATGTAGAATAAAGGATAATTTACTATAGAAATGCTCCTAAAAATTTAGATTCTTCAACTATTTTTATTGGAGTTCGATTTAATTTAAGTTCTGGATCATTATGGTGTTTACGTTTTGGACAAAAATGAACGCCTGTTGTTTTTGATTTTGAAAATTTAAAACCATTATTGTCTGCCCAGTCTTGAATTTTATTTAAGCAAAGTTAAAGTTGTCTTTCCATACTTGCCATATTTTTTGATGATATGAAATACCGAAGTTATCTACAAACAAACAACCCTCGATGTCATTTTTAAGTACCTGTGCTAAACTATTAACTTTAATACTGAATAATGTTACTGATAAAATACTTCCTTATGTAACACCATTTTCTTGATCACATAAGTTGGAGTAAGTAGAGCCTAAGCGAACCTTAAATTGACGTTCTTTCAAAACGTTTGAGACAAATATTGGTAAATTACCTCTTAATCCCATATTGTGGAGATCTTGTACCTCCACGTTGTATCATATGCTTTTTCCAATCGAAAAATATTGATACAGCATGTTCATTATTGATAAAAGCATCACGAATAAATGTTTCAAGTTTGACAATATGGTCTAATGTACTTCCCTGGCCTCTGACGCCGCATTGAATATCTGCAAGTAGGTGTTTTGACTCCAGAAACCAAAAAATATGTCATTGATTATTCCTTCCATGGTTTTACATATACAACGTTACATGTAAGAGCTATTGGGCGATAATTTGATTGATCACTGTGATCTTTCCCCGGTTTTGGAATAAGAATAATGATAGCTTCTTTCCAAGATTTTGGAAAATTGTCCGTTTCCCAAATTTTATTAAATATTGATAAAAGACATTTTAGACTACTTTCCGGAAAATGTTTAAGTATTTGATATTTTATTTCGTCTGAACCTACAGCAGATTTTGTGATTTTGACAAAGAACATTTCAATTCATCTATGGAGAACGGTTTGTTATTATTTTCTAAATAATCAGAAGTAAAACTGAAATTTTTCTTTTCTTCTCTATTTTTGACTTCAATAAATTTTGCAGACATATGTTCTGTTGATGAAGTTTTAGATATAGAATTTGCAATGGTATTGGATATATCTGTAATATCAGTAATTGTGTCATTATTGACTTGTAAATGATTGAATTGTTTGCTTGTATTTTTGCCTTTAATCTTTTTGATTGCATCCCAGACTTTATTAATAGGGGTGCGTGAATTTAAATTGGAAAAAAAGTTTCTCCATGAATTTTTCCTGCATATGTTAAAGGTTTTCGGGCTTTTACATTAAATCTCCTATAATTATTTAAATTTGTGTTGGACCGGGATACATTAAAACGTTTTTCAGATTTTTTTTCTTCTGTTTTTGATCGCCTCAATACATGCATCATTAAACCATGGCTTTTTAATTTTCTTCGGATTTGTCTAGGTGTTTGGAATAGCTTTTTCACTATTCTCTAAAACAATATTTGTAAATTTTAAATTGGATAACTTTCATTGATTAATGTGTCTTCCTATATTGTTTCAATACAAACTTTGTCAATAGATTCCAATCTACATTATTTAGCTTCCAGTTTTGGTTTTGATTATTATTGGAAGGAATTACATCTTCAATTAAAATGGGGAAATGGTCACTGCCACATGAGTCATCGTAGACACTCCATTAAAGGTCACAAGCTAAAGTAGGATCTGTTAAAGAGATGCCAATAGATGTATAAAAACCATTTCCAGGATGAAGATAAGTATTTGGAACCATCATTTAAAATACAAAGATTATTTTGATTTGCAAAATCCTCCAGCTTTTTGCCTTTACAAGTTAACCAATGACGTTTAAAATAGGTAGTAACGTTCCTCCGCCAAGAATTCCGCATCTAAAGTGAAAGTTACAGATCTTTCGTATATGACCTTTAAAATGTGTCAGGGTTTGCGTTGGTGTGATAAAATATTTCTAAAAAACTTTGCTAGTGTCGTCTTAGCTGTAATAATGTAGCCTTCACCAAGTTTTAGATCATTTGAGCTGAAAATCTAATTACCTTTCGTCTCTCTGTAAATCTATGTTTATCTTCTTCTCCAGAACTTGTGGGTCATTTTCAATCAAACTTGATACAAATCATCCAAGGGTGAAGGGAATTCAAAATTGGTCAAATGTTTGGCCATTTTCCTTCAAAGGGAGAGAAACTCACAAAAAGACAAAAATAGGGTGAGGTTATTTAACAATCTTCCCAGAGAAGTTTAAACTTACATGCAAGCTTCTTGACATATCGCAAATTACTAATTCGCCGGGTAGGGGGGCACAAAAGGGGATTAAAGTTTTAAATGCGAATGTAGAGGAAATATTTTAAATTCTTCTCAAGAAATACTGGTCCAGAAAGTTCATATTAATATGAAACTTTCTTGACAATGTGTAGATTGATTTCATATTTTCATACACATTTTTTGTTGCAAGTCTTTTCACGTGATTACATGGTGTTACCTTGACCTATAAGTTTGACCTACTTTCGATAAAAATCTGATGTATTCAATGTCCTGAACTATTTAAGGTAGATCTTTCATATCTTGTATATATACATGTACTCCCTATAGCAAGTCCTTTATTTCTCCCGTGGGGATCCAGGTTAGAATAGGTCCCCAGTACCCCTTTGTCGTCTCTTTCCAGTCGCGGTAGGTCAGTGATTGAACGTTCGCTTCGTAACAGGGAGGTCGCGAGTTCATGCCGCACTCGTGCTATGACTACGCCAACCCTAAGACGTAAACATAGGCAATGATTGCTCCTTCCCCAAATGCTCGCCATTTAGAAGTTAGAATCCCGGATCTTTCCGATATGATCTTATAATGGAGGCCCTGTGTCGCGGTAGGCGTTTGCAGGTTAAAGATCTCTCACTTTTATGACCCTGGCCGCTATGCAAAGGTCTATATTTGTGGTATTTCACCTATAGATGGTGACGTCTGAATATGAGTGACAAAATATGAAAACAAACAGTTTCTAGTGTTTGTCATACTTCATTTTGTTTTAAACATGATATTTTCTATTAAGCAATCGACCCGTGGGGATCCGGGTTAGAAAAGGTCAATAGTACCCCTTTTTTTGTCGTAAGAGGCGACTAAACGTGGCGGTTTTGAAACTGCAAAAACCGAGTCCCTTTGTACAGAATTTGTGGCACGATGAAGACCCCCCCCCCGCCCCCGTTCAAAAGATGTTGCAGTCCTTCACCGGCAGTGGTGATGTCTCCATACGAGTGAAAAATTCTCCAGCGGGACGTTATACAATATACAACTAATCAACTATTAAACAACGTATATGGAAATAAAAACATGACACGAGCCTTGTTTACATGAGAAAGAATTCTAAGTGCTGTATCTCATTTGAAACCCAGCAACTGACATTCAAATTTTGCTGACCATTAGAAATACTCTAGTTAAGCATTGTAACATTAAAAATGGGGGGATAAAATTTGAAAATGTTTCACTTCAAATCATGTCCATGATTGGTGAGCTGGACGGGGAAATCACGTACTTCTTTTGTAATATTGCCTCACAATTGACTAAATTGAACAACGTATGATTTTGACAAAAAAATTAAGAAAATCAAAATCCTTGTCACATGCACATCTTCAATACCCACAGAAACACTTTGAAATAAGAGGGTCCTCACTTGAAAAGTGTTGGAGGATTTATAGAGACAGATCATGAAAAATTCCATACAATATTAAATTTCAAATAAAGTTACACACGTCCTGAAAGAGGGTTCGAAATAGATCAAAATTGCAGCATGATCTGCAGTAACCACAAAGAAGGTAGTCGGCAACTTTCTGATTGGTGTGTGTCATAGAAACGAAAATAGAAACAGAAATCCCCCGAACGGAGTGACGGTCGAACAGATATTACTGCACCATAATTCGTCCCGACGGCTGCACAGATATAACTACACTATAATTCGTCGTCGAAAGACGGCCGTATAAAAAAAGACAATGCAGATCTACCATGAACAAAATCGATAGCTTACCAACCAATCAATGTCCAACAGGTGTTGAATTTCTAAAGCTATTATACAGTTTTCTTTCCTATTCCATAAGTTTACAAAATCATCGGTTATGAAATTGATTGGTTTTTTCATCCACAAATAAAAAAAAAAAATAAAAAAAAATAAATAAAAAAACCCACCATTAATTCTCCTGGATCCGATGGTATACCAATTTATTTTTTAAAATATTCTTAAATAATAAAAAAATCAATTTATATACTGACACACAGAAGATACGCAACCTTGCATTTTCGATAACAGTTTTATTATTTCATTCAAACATACGATTATTTCCACAATTACCAGAAGACATCTCTTATTTTGGATAACACGTTGAATTTAGATTTAGCCATTATCATCAAAGTGGTAAAATTATTTATGCCCTGTTCAAATGAAGTAAGCATGATTATGCGCGTTGAATATGAACACATTCACACGCCACATTTACTTCACATTAGCTCCGATTGTACGCAAAGGGAGGCAAATTTGGATTAAATGTAGACCGCATGCGTATTGGCACATTTGGGTCGAGTGCATCGCGTCCGTAGTCACTCATTGATATTTATGTTATTTTTAAGCAAAAAACTAATTAAAATGATGTTACCATTTCAAGCAATATAAGCTGTCAAAATTGTTATTTTGGGGTCCTAAAATTTAATCGAAAATTTTGTAAACATCTACCTTCTAATACCTGATTTTATCGATTAAACTTTTGACATGTTGTATTTTTTGCATTAAATGCAAAAATGTTCGACAGTTGAAATTAAATCTTCCCGTACCTTAATTTTCCCGACATTATTTCCGTATGCACTGACTTAAAGTTGAACTCATTCGGTAAAATCAAATGCGCAAGCGCAATATTTCCGGTGAGCACTAAAGATGTCCGACTCGAAAGGTTCGAAGCGAGGGAGAAAGCCGACTTTGGAATTTTGCGTAATGTTTCGAGCGATCCCTTAAAACTATCATAACTAAAAAACATACTATCATAACTTAAAAACATATAACATCGTTAACAGTGCCAAAATAATGATGGTAACTAGAATTTTATCTCACCTCGCCGTCCATATTTTAATGACCCGGATACAACCCGATCCACCCCGATCAGGATCAGAATCATTCGTGTCAACATCGGTTATCTTCGGGATTGTTGCCGACGATTAATCAGCTGCCATTGTTAGGGTCAAACGGAATGTCGAGGAATATATTTTTCATCACGTAAAGGTGTGTAAACGATGCATAGTAGAGGAAATTCGATGCAGTTCTTTTTTTCAATCATATCAACGTTCATTTAACCTCTTTTAATGCCACTATAAAAAATTGCAATTTTGGCAGCTTATATTGCTTTAAAAGAAAAACATATACAAACATTATGTCATTAGATAATATATGATATAAATGTGCTCTGCATAGGTAATACATATGAAAGGAATTGTTTTTAAATACGATAAAAATGTTACAATGTGATTTTTTTACATTAAAAAAAAAATAAATAAATATGCTAATCATTGGTTAAATTCCGTACCATATGAGTCATATTAGACTTATAAAAACGTCTCTGTAAAAACATTAGTTGGAGTAATGCCTGGGCTCATTAAAAAAATACCTTGATTGAATGCAGGTCGTCAAAGGAAATAACACGTGATTTCTTAGGAATCTGTAAGAACAAACACAGAAAACTTGTTGTGTGTAGATCAGGCTTTCATGTACATCATATAAATGTACATATAATGTACATATAGTGTACATATAATGTACATATAGCAAATATACAGTCCATTCTGACTATACAGACAACATTCATTAAAATATCTTTAAAAGTAATTTTCATTTAATCTTTTTTTATCATCATTTCGTGCACCTAGTAATTTAGAAATGGATTTGTGCATTAGTTTACTTTGCGTTACCGCCGTTTGAACGCTATTTAAAAATCGTATTCAATTAGCATTATTTTACTGCGCATGAAATTCATTAAAAATTATAGCGCATCCGCTGAACATGGGATAAATGTGCATTATTTTCATTTGAATGAAAATTTATGTATTTTTACTGTTTACGTATTACTGGTCCGTATGATGGGACGTTAAAGGGTGCTCCGTGTCAAGGCTCACAACCTCCTTGGCACGTAAAGACAGTTTTCGAAAAAAGAGTAGGCTCATTGTGGGCCGTCAGGGAAACTTCATCTTTCAAAACCAACCATATTTCAGTTGCTTAAACGCCGTAAAATGGCTGAAATATTGCCGAGTCGGCGTAAAAACCCAATCAATCAGTCAGTCAATAAATGCGCATCAGAAAGCGAAGCGAATGAGGATGAAAGGTATACGCATGCGTAATGGTACATTTGGGTAATATGCATCAATCCAACGGTAAGCTATAGCTATTTATTATATTTGAGCGAAGACTAAACACGACGTGATTATATTATAATACTTAATAACTCACAATACCAGGACCATTTCGCAAAATAAAAAGTAAGAGGAATTAGTTTTTATTTCTTAGCATTTACGTCTAACAATTTTAGAACTCAAACTTGAGAGAGAGAGAGAGAGAGAGAGAGAGAGAGAGAGAGAGAGAGAGAGAGAGAGAGAGAGAGAGAGGCGGACTTAACTTCGGTGAAATTTACGTTATCATTTAAATTTTATTTTAAGTTTTACAGTTCAGAATATTGTTGTCATAGAATACGATTCAACTCATTTTTGTTTATCTGGAAATATTTTGACAGTTGTAGAAGGAATGTTCTCAATTACTTGTATAGATTCATCCGATTACGACATTATCGAGCTAGCTGTGAAATATAAGCAGACACACTCTAAGAAATTGTCTATAATGTATAGTTTAGTTTCAATTTAGCTGGTGTCTTTTTAAGATAAATAACACTCATAACATAATTTGGAATTGAGAGCACCGTTATCCGAATATTTAGAGTTCTGTACGTACAAAACCATACGAAAATAATACTACTAATATTGATATTCATAAATTGGTAATGTAAATTACGCATCATGACTGATATGATGCTTTAGAAATCCTTGGGTTTTTTGCCAATTGCAACACAAAGGGCGCGTTGGTTTTCCAAACTCAATACAATATGACGTAGGAGGTTCCAAAAAGAGGCAATAGTTCCGGAAAATATACATTATAAACCTATTCCGTAAAAAAGATCACTGGCACTAATAATTGGAACGTTATACACATTATATAAACTAATTAATCAATTAGATCAATTAATGTTATTTCTCAATGTTTTTCAAATTGTTGAAACCTTCCTCTACCGGCACATTTTAGGGGTTTTTAATGTATTTGTTAATGCATTTTCTAGATTTATTCGTATCATCCGTTTTTGGTTCTACCACATGTATTTGGATTTAATCTTATCTTCAACCCTAAAATTCATACCAATTGAATTGGCTATCCACCTTTTGCTTTATCGTCATTTGGGTCACAGTAATTATACAAGGAATGGTGTTTTAAAGTTATATTGTCAGATTGTTTTAACTGTGTTTCCTGAAGACAAAATTACTGGATTAAATTTGTGTACAAGAAGTGATATTTTGTTAAAATTAATTTCGAAACCTCGACAATTCCATTGAATGACTTTAGATGAATGTATTATGATTAATCAAATTTTATCCTTGCTCTGTTTTTTTTAGGATGGGGAGAGGCTGTGCCTTCTGGATTGAGAAGATTGATTGATTGGGATTTTACGCCGACTTGGCAATATTTCAGCCATTTTAAGGCGGTTAAGCAACTGAAATATAGTTGGTTTTGAAAGTTGAAATTTCCTGACGGTCCCAGTGAGCCTACTCTTTTTCGAAAATCAAGGAAACGATCTTTTACGTGCCAAGGGGGTTGTAATCCTCGACACGGGGCACCCTCCCATCCGACGGACCTAAAAGTTAAAAATACGTAAACAGGTAAAAATACATATCATCCTGTGTATATGAGTAGGTTATATTATAAAGTATAGAATTTTTCTGTAAAAGTCGCATTCTTGTAAATATTTTATGATAAGATGATAGTCAATATTTGTAAAAAAGTTTATGCATTGATTGCACATTATTAAAAAGTCTATTTCGTGTGGGTGTAAAATCACTACATTCCAATAGAATGTGTTCTATAGTTAATGGACAATCACAAGATATACATTGAGGTTGAAGTTCTCTGTTTAATAAATAAGAACGTGTCAATTTTGAATGTACGATGCGTATTCTTGAAATGATAACTTCGTCCTGGCATTTCATTACACTGTTACACGATTTGTTTACTTTGTTTTGAATAGAATAAAGTTTACTTCTATCACAGAAATCCCAATATATTTGCCAGAGATCATTTACATATAGTTTTATGATATATTTTAAATCTGTGTAAGGAATTCTAAAATGTACAATATCATTTTGTAGTGCATTCTTTGCCGCTTTGTCTGCTTTGTTGTGATTTTGAGCGTGATGCTCTAACCACTCGGCCACGTCTCGTTAGGAGTATGCCACGTTGAATCCGAGCTAGTCTGGCCAACCGAGGGGTTTTTACCCGCTACGGACTCTGTTTCACAATGGTAGTAAATTTGCTGTGTGACCCTGTGTTGGTGTCGACCATTATTCTGGAGAATCTGTCCTTTTCTGACAGTACACAGGGTTTCGAATAAATTGACAAATGTTTCCTTAATGTTTTTCTGTCATTTGTTTCCTTCCTGACCTCATAATCTGTATTTCATTGTCCTTGTAAACCCAGTATCCCCTACTTTTTGAATAGTATATAAAAATTGCCTGAGGTATGAAGCAATCTAGTGTCAATGAAGGGTTCTAATATGGATGAAGAATCAAAAACAGGGTCACATGTCAGTAGTTGTATAGACATAATTGGGTCCTAAACAGCCTGGAGCTACGTAACCTGGAGGTCGCGAGTTCGAGCCCCATTGATGCTATGGCCGCGTCAAACTTAAGACCAAAACACAAGCATTGGTTGCTCTTTCGCCAAACGCTCGGCTTTTCGAAGTGAGTATCACTGGTCTTTCGGATATGACCTTAAAAGCGGAGGTCCCGTGTTGTGGCAGGCGTTGGCATGTTAAAGTACTGCTACTGCCCTGAGCGCCAAGTATCGGTCTAAATTTGTGGTACTTCACCTACAGCTGGTGACGCCACAATACGAGTTAAACATTTCTAGACGGGACGTACTGGTAAAACAAACAATTAGAAAAGAGCACCGAGTTCCGAGTTACATGTACATGGTTTGAGTCGTTATGTTCAATTCCCTAAATTATGAAGTTTTTTGGATTTCAAATATGATAGATAAAACAATCGGGCATGATATATATATATATATATATATATATATATATATATATATATATATATGTGTGTGTGTGTGTGTGTGTGTGTGTGTGTGTATTTAATAACCAATTAACATATCGAACGTATATGGCGTAGTACCTACTATTTTTATTAGGACTGGTAAAGCATATCTGTGTTGCCTGTACCTTACATTTTCATTGCTCTCATGCACATTCGAATATTTTCTGCATACCAAAAGAGTTACCTTTCTTGTAACATTCTACCTGATCGAAGTTGGAATAGTTCAGAAAGCGATTATATACCGGCAAAAATGTATTGTTTCACTCCTTGTTTGGACTTATATTAAAGTGAATATGTTCAGTGACGGAAATATCCAGGATACCACTGAAGATCGTTAATTGTACTGGTAGGTGTAACTTTTATTTCAACGAAATACCCTAGGGATAGCCTCGTGTCTTGCAGACAAAGTTGCACCCTTTCTCGTTTAATACTAGTTTGATACTAGGGTTTGTTTTTTAATGAAATGTTTGTTTTTAAGTTTCAAGTAGTACGCAACAGGTAACGCAAAATTTTCCTATAATTATTTTTAAAAAAAAAACCAAATTACAGGACTTTTTTTATTATATTAAATTACATTTATTTGCAAAATTTAAAATAAATCTGACTTGTAGAATGTTTTTTAATAAAGGTCACAAATCCATCCTTGGACGCCCTCATTTAAAACCATCAGTTTCATTAAAGTATACGTTTGGAAGAGAAAGTTATGAAGAAAGTGTATAATTTATGAAAGAAGTTTATTAACAAGAGGTAAATCGCAAAATAATTTTTGTAATTATATAATCACTTTTGAGGATATCTACGAAGGTCAATTTGCAAGCTATTTGCAGTACTTCGTACTGTGTAAAATGAATCCAGAATTCTAACAAATGACATTTCAAAACATAAAATGAACAAGAATATTGCAAAATTTCAAACAAGTGTTTTGATTTGAACATTCATTTTACTACTCCCATTTCAATCAATGATAAGTGAATTAGTTTTTCCAAGTTCGTAACACAGAGTTCTCCAACGTTCCAACGCCTGCCGTGACACGGAAATACCGTTTTTAAGATAACGCACATTGATCAATCTCATAATCCTATATGGAATATAAATGAGAGACCTGCGCAAACACGGATTTCCGGGGGAGTAAGCATCTCCTGTCATCCGCCGTTAGCCCTGTACCTTGATCAGGTAAACGGAGTAATCTGTAGTCAGAATCAATGTGCCAAACGACCTAACAATTCGTATGAAACACGCCAGACATTTGACCCAATGAATGGCTGTATTGGTAAACTAGATCGTTATATAATACATAATTTGTGACATGCTGACTTTAAACCAGACTGTTGAAACCTCTGTAACATTAACTTGTTTGTCAGTAGCCTGTCCGAATTTAAAAACTGATCATACTCAGAACAAGCTTTTGCGTATCAATTGTTTTAATCATTTGAGAGACAAGCACTATATGCAGACGATAATTGAATATTGCTACATAGATACAGGAATTTGACGATAGAGAAGCTGAAATCATACCGTTTATCACAAAGTTGTTCGTCTGTCGTTAACGTCTATTTTCAATAAAATAGCTAATGACGAAGCAAATGTGAAGGACTGCACTTTGTCTTTTATTTCGAGTTCAGTTCAGGTCCGGGTTGTTAGAATAGATCCTCAGTCTCCATTGCTTGTCATAAGAGGAGACTAAATGGGGCGGTCCTTCGGATAAGTTTACGAAAACCAAGGCCCCGTGTCATAGCAGGTGTGCCACGTTAAAGATCCCTCTTTAGTCTTCTCTTTTTCTCCAAAGATGAAGATCCCTTGGGATCCGGGTTAGAATTGATCTTCAGTACACCCATTTTCAATTAGTATGTGCATTACTGTCGCCGACGTCTATATTGATTATACATAATGTTTGATGCAATATTGTTATTTCCCATAAAGCTATACTAAGTAGATTTTCAAACGAAATTAAAATATATTTATCCATTGATATTCAAACTAAGTATTCTGTAGTAAGGACTTCCGTTATGCACAAAAATGAAACGTGCGGACTGTCGCCAGAGCAGATATTTTATATTTCAGTAGCAGTGATATAAAATTTACGCATAATAAACTTTAGATAGCACGAATGAGACCAACAAAATAATTGGTTTCATCGTGTTATATTAGTTTTGGAAAATGAATGATTTTCTAAATTCATGTCGCCAATCCATAGCTTTCAACATTTAAGATGATATAACCTAGAAGTTTCCGCCCACATATTAGTTTTCTTTTCTAATAATGGTTGCTTTACAACTTTAAAAATATAACAAAGATATTTTCTTTGTATCTATAATAGAATTATTCACATGTGATAATTTATATTCGCATTATCCGAATTTAAATAGCGTGGTCCCTAAACGTATGAACAAGGCTGAAACGTACATCATGTTTTCAAAAAAAAAATGAGTTTCTCAATGCAATAAATACATGGTGAAAATTGTATAATACATCTTCTGTATTTGTAACCGAGTATAAAAATTACGACATGGCGTTGACTTTTTTAGTAGCAATGCATTGGTTGAAACATACGTTAGCAAATCATAAGAAAATGCGTTTAAATATGTGTCAAACATTGCATAAAGTGTATGACCGTGTGGTGTTGAAAGCCCCCATCCCGAAAATAGAAACAACGCAAAAATCAGGAGTTTGAGATAAGTGTGACGAGTTCACTAATTTTGAAATTTTGTGATGTAACAAATATATTATGTATGCTAATATTTTATCATGCAAATAAATTTTAGACGATAAATGTGTATTTTTCCCCATTTCTGAACTTGCAAATGATGTTCTACCTATATCAATACATTATTGTGCGGGGAAATGTACGTGATATTTTGTAACGTACATTTCTTAAATTTTCGTAAACTATTCGATTGTAATCTTGAACTCTACATTCTGTGTATCATGATACATTATTCCTATTATCAGATATATTATATATAAATTATAGTTTTAAATATTCCAAGCATTAAAATATATTGTTTGTAGTGACCATAACGAAGATTTAGATTACAAATTTATTTTACACTCATACGTATTATATATTGCTAGATTGAAGGAATCGGAATGCTTTATATATCAATTGAAAATGATTTTCCAATTCGATATGATGTGACTCAGAATCATTATATGTGCATGGTTCTATCAAATCATTTACAAATTCCATTTATAATAAATAATTCGTAAAGAAGCATTCCATATTTATGTTGGTAACGTACATATCATCTGCACGTTAACGTACAATCAACATTACGATGCAACTCTCTGGGAAGAGAACCTGTTTCTGTTTTACTAAAATATTAAGCACGTAGAATCGAAAGGAGGCTTCCCCTTTTTTGACAATGACCATTATTCATTTTGTAATGCATATAAAGATATATTTGGCGACTGGCCCCCTCTATCTTTAACACTAACTGTGAAGGAAGACTTGTGAATAGATTGATTGCTTGTTTGTTTTATGTCCCGTCGAGAATTTTTCACTCATATTAAGACGTCAACAGCTGTAGGTGAAGTACCACAAATTAAGACATATGCTTAGCACTCAGGGTCGTAGCAGTGAGGGCTCTTCAACGTGCCAACTCCTACCGTGACACGGGACCTCTGATTTTAAGATCATATACGAAAAACCCGTGATTCTCACTTCTAAATGCCGAGCGTTTGGCGAAGGAGCAATCACTACCTATTTTTCGTCTTAGATTTGACATGGCCATGGCACAAGAGAGGCTCGAACTCACGACCTCCCGGTTACGAAGCGAACGCTCTAACCAGTGAGCGGCGACTTGTGAATAAAAACGATTGAGCATTAATAGCAAAAGACTTCATCCACTCACCCCAATTTAAGAATAAGTTTTGGGATTTTTTAAGTACCCAAAGTGGTGACGTCTCCATATCCTTCGGGATATTAAATATTTGTCATATGTAGTCTTAAGATAGTCAGCTTTGTTACAGAAATGGGAATTCGTTTACTCAAAGATTGTCAGGTTTCGTCAAGAAATATTTTTGATGATTCGTTTTCAGATCCCATGTGCTCCATATTCAAATGTTCTGTAAAAATTGTAAAACATGTGGTATATTGATCACAAGTAATTCATTTATTAGCAATCTCACCGGACGTAACTTCTGTACCAAACCATTTGAATAGTTTGACAGGCACGTCTTGTAACGTTGTCTATGTTACTGTGGGTTAATATATGTCGGGGAAACTAAGGGGTCACTCAATCAAAGACCACCGGACCATAGGTTTCAAATTAATAATGGTGGTAATCAACTTCTCTTAAACATTTTAATTCCCTAGACCAGTCCCTCTTGTACATGAGGGACAGGATTAAGGAAAATATTTACCATCACACAATCCAACTTTAAGTGCCGCCTTCCGTAGACAACGATGGGATCACTGGGTTAAAAACTCTAGGCACTGCTTTTCCATATGGATGCAATGATAATATATCGAAGTAGGAAATTTGACTAGTCCACAGGAATTAACGTGAATGTGATGGGACATTTTCCTAATACACATAGACGTAAACGCACAATGGACATCGTTCATATAAAAGACCTAGTAAACACGATGACACATTTAACTCGCTTTTACCTTACGCCAACAGATGGAAAATTAAGTCTACATCATATTTGAACAAACCTTTAGTCTGTGGCATTGAGAGTTTTAAATATGTTATTTGAAGAAAACTAGTCCATACGTGGATTTTTCTACACCAGAATTCTATGATTATGGATGTTGCCCATCATAGACTTGGGATGATATTACTTCTGAATAAAGCCGCCAGTCCCTTAAACTCAAATTACTAACAAAAGAATTGTTGCCGTCAACAGAATCAACAATTTTCGTCAAAATGCTCTAAAATTAGGTCAAATGCTGTTTGACGTACTTCATACCAATTGCTAAACCGTTCTTAGCACACTGGTTCTGACTATGCATTTTCTATAAGAATTACGGGATTGGGTACTGTTCGTTACCTTAACCTTTTCATGTACATTATGGGGCCAAATTAGTTTTCTCTGATATCAAATCCTCAACATAGGCAGACACCCTACACAACAATGATCAGTCTATGCAAAATTCTCTCTCGCGCTGTAATGCTGCAACCTATGGATACATGTGCATCTCTAGATCTAACTCAAGGTATATTCATGATGCTAAAAGATGGGTCCACGAATCTAACTCAAGTTCGCTTCAAGGTTACTTCGCAAAATGGCTCTCTGGGTTCTGTAAATGGATCTTCATCAAACCTTGACTAAGGTAATGTGGTGCAATTGCAAGTCTAAATGTGTATATTTATAACCTGGTAAACTCATAATATGGGGCTATCACATCTAATTTCTCATAGACATTCTTGTGAAAGATCAAAATACGTTAAAATGTGTGTGTTTTTTTTAAAAATGTATTTAATGTTTTGTTGGAGAAATGTCTTGTATTTCACTTTTTCAGAGGAACCAGTGCCGACCAAACGCATACGTTTAGGAAACAGTACAGGAACAATATTCGTGACAACATTCAATGACACTCAATCAACCTAATGCTTTTTTCAGTTATCTGGTGGCGTCCAGTTTTTGTTGGTGAAGGAGAGAACCCAGATACAATGTACCTGGGAAGAGACCGCCGACCAAGTAAACTGGCAAACTTGCTCACATAACGCAGCGGCCGAGATTCGAACACGCGCCGACAGAGGTGAGAGGCCTTGTGACTTTGAGCGCGATGCTCTAACCACTCGGCCACGGAGGCCCCATATAGGAGGTCACTAAGAAAACACCCAAGTGGAATAAATGCAATATTGACAACTAAAGGGAGGAAATAGAGCGGAAGTGCATGCGCAGTTTCAGAGTGAATGTGCACGCACAGTTTAATCTCCATGGGGAAAATAGTAGTTAAACATTCTCTACACCTCAGATGTACCTCAGTTGTAAAGGTATTAATATTTAGAAGGAGCAGGTATCCCTATATCAAAATTGATTATCATGATCCCAGGGGTAAGTGTTTTGATACCTAGTGGATCCAAAATGTCACAGCAATTATCATTTGAAAGAATTGTTTAATTTTGTTGATCTTCTATAGAAAAAAAAACTAGATTCATATTTAAGAAAAGCAGAAAGGGATGAACAAAATTGTGAATTTTGTAACCCCAGGGTTCTGATTCTTGGGCGGGTCCAAAATAATCATAGAGTGTTGGTTTCGTTCGTTGTATACTATTTAATGTCCCGCTTGAGAATGTTTCACTCATATGGAGAGGTCACCATTGTCGGTGAAAGGCTGCAACATTTAGGCCTATGTTCGGCACTTATAGCCTTTGAGCCACACCTGCTTTAACATGGGGCCTTGGAACTTGCGGTCTCATCCGAAGGACCGACCCATTTAATCGCTCCAATTCGTACGACAAGCAAGGGGTTCGGAGGACCTATTCTAACCCGGATCCCCATCTCTTAACTATACACACCTGTCAAAAGTTTTTTTCGACGTTTACGGTAAAGTTAACAATCCGTGAAAGTATTTTGACTTGAGAATGAAAGCGATTGTTGGATGGGGAAAAGATCACAGGATAGATGGACCAAAGCATGCATTTTGTAATTTGATTCTTTTTGACATCATAGACATTTGCTTTGTCGACAAAAATGGTAAAAGGAAATATGAATATTTAGTGATTGGTCATCCCAGAAATTATTTTGTTAAACACCACTCTGACTCCATGCACAAGTACTCTGAAAAGTTGATATTAAAAAGATGCTAGAGTTCCTTATTCACAATATTTTGGAAGTCTTTGGTGATCAGTCTTCCAACAGACTAGGGGGCCTCCGTGGCCGAGTGCTTAGAGCATCGCGCTCAAAATCACAAGTCCCTCTCTATTTGCCACGGGTTCGAATCTCGCTCGCGCCAATATATGTAAGAAAGTTTGCCTGTTTACTTTCGGAAGGTCGGTGGTCTCTTCCCGGGTACATTGTATCTGGGTTCTCTCCTACACCAATAAAAAACTGGACGCCACAAGATAACTGAAAAATGGAGTGTGGTGGAAAACAAGAAATAATCAATCAATCAATCCAACAGTCTGTTTGAATTCGCATGGGCACAAATTGTGATCCTTTGTTAGCTGACCTGTTTTTATATTCTTGTGGAGAAGTAAAAATCTCTTGCCGTGGCCTTCAATTCAACATTTTGATATATCGACGACATTTTGTCAATTAACAATGATCATTTTCATTAATATGTCGATTCGATATATACCACTGAACTTGCAATAAAAAATACCACAGAGTCTTCCACTTCTGCTTCGTACTTTAATATTTTTCCTGAAAATAGATGCCGGCGGCAAATTAACAACTCAACTTTATGACCGGTCTACAGGGAATGCTTACTCCTTCTAGGCACCTGATCCCACCTCTGATCTGACCAGGAGTCAATCTCTCTGACTTGTATTTTCTATAGAAATTACGAACTTGAGTACTGTTAGTTATCTTGGCCTTTCCATTTTTGTTATATGTTCGAGAATCTTTTTGGAGATGTCTGAACAACTTAGCATTTTTTTTTCACCGCATGCACATGACACGAATTTTTAAAATATTGTAGACAAAACAGCTATTCAAAAATTCACACCTGTGAAAGTTGCGAAACGTTAAATGTGATCGATGCATGTGAATTCGAGTATTTTGAATTCTTCTAGTTGCAATGCTGTACTTCCCGTCCAATTTTATAACATTTTTGTGAAAGGGTTACAAAAGTCCCATCAAATTAAAGATTACATGGGGAAGGTTACAGTATTACACAGCTCTAATATCTATCATACTACCCAAAGAATCTGAATTCGTTATGGATAGTGTTGCTTCGTTGATTTTTTGCCCAGTTCACTGTTTTACAATGTATATCAATTGCTGTATATTGTATTGGATTTAAAGATATCTATCAATTAGTAATTACTATGGGGTTTTAATTAAAAACTCACATACATAAATTTACGAAATAGCAATTTTATTTCTTTGTTCCATTCCATCATGTATTCATCATTTTGTTAACATGATTTTAAATAAACCTGTACCCTTTAAAAATGTGTATCTGGATATCAATACAACATATAACATTGTGCTTGATATGCTTCGAAACCTCTAGTAAGTTAAGAAACTCAAGCAATAGTAAACGCCTCGACCATGCAGTATAGTATGTCACCATAAAAGTACTTTCAGTACTTTCATTTACAATAGATTCACTTCAGGTGACTGGCTTATTTCTAACAAAGATTTGTGTATTCATATCCCGGTATACTGCACATGAATTACACTGAATATTTTTACCCATTCGATTTGTAAATTGTGATGATAATTGGTAACAACACATTGGAAAGCCATATAGCGTAATCGCATTTGGGTGTTTCTAAATTTTGTGACAGATTACGCCTACGCAGATGGTTGCTGTTCAGATGTATTTCACCGTCCAGGTTTCAAGAGAACTTTTAAAATACTATGTGAATAGATATTTCAATTGTTGGGAGAGAAATGTAGTGGAAAATGTATTCAATATCATATAATTGTTCTCTGCATTTATTCA
Organism: Ostrea denselamellosa; assembly: GCA_024699665.1. Classification (NCBI taxonomy): domain Eukaryota; kingdom Metazoa; phylum Mollusca; class Bivalvia; order Ostreida; family Ostreidae; genus Ostrea; species Ostrea denselamellosa. The sequence continues at coordinate 4,887,971 of JAMZEH010000073.1, read as the reverse complement.
AAGGATAGAGAAATCAGCAAAATAAGTCAATGAACAAGATTTATTTCCCATTACATTTCAAACCATTCTTGATTAAATCAATGTAAGAAGGTAAAATTAGCAAACTAATGACCCAAATTATTATTTTGATATTTTTCAATGTAGCCTTTGTATGCATTATTTTCCATTAAACAGCCAGCCTTTTACCACATTTTTTCTTCCAAATATTCCAAGCATGGAGAAATGAGCTATAGATTCCCAATAACTTGTTTCTTTTTAAAAAGATAAATTTTATTTTGCCAAATTGTACGTGTTAATGACGTCAAATTTCCCATACTTAGATATTAATTTATATTTGTACTACTTCAATGAAGTTTGAAAATGCATTCATTTTAAGTTAACAGCCGTACCCTTTCCATTTGTAAAACATGTTGTATAGATAGTAAACAAAATGTGTAGTTACTCACGTCAGTTTCCATCTTTGTATAACCTCGGTCTCAGTGCTACCCGATTATGTTCGGCAATCATCATTCCCATACTAAACGTAGGCATGTTCTCAAACAATATTACCTTGTTCATTTTGCTGAATGTTTCTTCAGATCTTGGGGATTTTTTCAGTTATACTAATATGTATCAATTGGTGCATAGCTGTATAGTTGAAAATACATGTATTTAGCTTGTATTTCCTCATAAAGTGACATTGTACATTTATGTATATACATGTGATTTTTTTTCTGATTAATGGTTACATTAGCTACCAACTGCAATAACACCCAATGTTGGCGTTACTTGATTATCAGTGTTATGTCGAGCAATTGTCAATTTGTTTTAAGTTTGAATTCGCAAAATTAACTCGTGTCATGTTGAATGTAAACGTATCTGTAATTTCACAAAATACTCCCATGTATTGTATTACAATAGAGTAACTTAATGACGAGGGAAAACAACATCAATGATAATGGGCAAATCAATCAGATGTCAAATTTTAACAGGATGCAAACTGGTTGATATTGACATTCCAAATGACAAAAAAAAAAGGGTTATATCATAAGTATTGAAGCTATGTAATCATAATGATCGGTGCCGACAAGAAGATCATTAAATACTAGTCTGTCTCGTTTCTTCTTTCCGAAAAGTTACAGTCATATTACCATCAGAGTAGTGAACAAGCATGAACTTGGCTTGCGTGTATACCCGCTCTTGTGTGGCGATTCTCTCTTCAATCCGGCAGCTGGATGATTCCGCCGTTGGTATTTTCCCAGAGTGATATGTAAAGTATCGAGTAGGATAAAAGTAGGGTTTACACATCATTAAACACTTAAAGCCATGTCGATATTTTTTACTGCAAAACCAGTAAACCATTGGGTTTATTCCACAGTTACATAGCCCTAACCACTGACTAAGGGGTATGACGATCTCGAACAAAATATTAAAATCATTACTCTGTGTGCTTGGAGGGGAAAAGTACAGCTTGAAGTAAATTACATATAGTGGTAGCCATGATAGAGCAAAGAGACTCATAACTATACCAAACATCTTTATGACTTTGATTTTTGACTTGTGAATGATGCCACTGTAGCAAGTGTTGGATACACCAGGAGCATGTCGGCGCCAAACGCGAACCGTTATTGAAGTGTAACATACCACGATAAGTATCAATGGCAAGGCGTAACACAACACAAAGAGGCCGACAACAAAGTAAGCCCGCTGAAGGTCAAAGTTGGGCCAGATTTGATGGCAAATAGGAATGACCTGAGACCCAGTCTGCGATTCAAACTCCTCGTAAAATATGACAACTGGGAGTGACAAGACGATGGCGATAACCCACGTACAAACAATGGCTGCTCTGGCTGCAGTTTTGGATATTTTCGACAACCATGTATTGCAAATGGCCATGTACCTGAAAAAGTATTAAATGTAATAAATAAAAGGAATTGTACAGAATTACGTATACAAAACATTTCACTAGACGAGTCTATTACTGTACATTAGCGTTAGAATGATTTCAGATTCACCACGACCGTTAAAAATAATTTCAGGTTCAGCACGACCATTCTGAACACTGATTGCTGATAACATGACGTCACAGCAACCGACACTTCATTTACTGTCAACAATGCATCTCTAGGTCATACGAGTCATTCAGGTGACCAACTGCTATTGGTCTGCGTCGTTTCCACATTTTAATCAAGTGGTATTTAAAAACACATTTTCACATTTTAATCAAGCGTTTTTTAAAAGACATATCTATAAAATAATAAAAATCATATCGATACTGACAATTTTGAATAAGGATGCAGTAATTTGCTCTCAACTGCGCTTTGAAAACCATCCGGAATTCAAAGGTCTCGGACATTTTACATTAAGTGATTCATATTGACAACACACGTGTTGTGTAGAAACTTGTTTAAATACCCCTTAAGGGGTCACACTAGCTTATCAAGTATAGGATGATTTCCTGCTTCTTATTTAATTATTTTAACGGAAACCCTTCCATGTCCTTATTGACCAAACGTTTTAAAAAACACGTAACGTGTTCAGATAAAAATAGCAATAGCTTTTAAAGTCCTGCATGTTCTCTCTATCTTTTTTGAAATGTGTGTTTTCGCAAAGTTTATAATTCAACTATGCAACAAAATTAAAGAAAGCTCTGGGGAAAAATTGTCAGTATATGGTCTTTGCGTTAAATGAACTGTAGTGTCTTTTTAACGATTGAATATTGTTGTACTTGCGCCGATGTTGAGATAATAAAATCTGAATGCATATTTAGCAAGAGGGTGAAGGTATCGTATCAAACTTGTAAATTTCAGAATCCTTGGGGTAAGGATACTGACTCTAGAATGGGACCAAAGTAAATTGATTGACTGATTGATTGATTGATTTACGTCCCGTCGAAATTTTTCACTTAGGTGAAGTACCACAACTTCAGATCTATGCTTGGCACCGTAGCAGTGTGGGTTCTCAATTCTCACTTCTAAATGCCGATCATTTGGTGAAGGACCAATCATTACCTAAGTCACAAGCGGGGGTCGAACTTAAGACTTCTCGGTTACGCAGCGGACGCTCTAATCACTGAACTGTCACGGTTAGGCGCAGTCGTGGTAATTATGAAATGATTCTATGCTACTAGTCGTGGTCCACTGTATATCAAAATTATCCCGAGTGACTTCATAATCTAGTGCCTTGAAACTTTTTATTTCAAAACCATTTAATGTCACGTTACTTGCAATATGGAAATATGATTGATTGATTATATACTATTTAACGTCCTGTTCGAGAATTTTTCACCATAGTCGGTGAAGGGCTGCAAAATTTAGGCCTCTATGCTCGGTGCTCAAGGCCTTTGAGCAGGGAGGAATCTTTATCGTGCCACACCTGCTGTTTTCGCGGTCTCATCCCCATTTAGTCGCCTCTTACGACAACTGAGGATTTATTCTAACCAGGATTCCCACAAGGTATGTGTAACCATGTATAGTTAATGGAAAATCACAAGATAAACTCCAAACTGAAGTTCTCTGGTAAGAGACAGATAAGAATGTGTCAATTTGGAATGAACGATACGTGTTCTGGAAATAATCACTTCGTCCTGGCATTTCAGTACGAAGTTGCATTGTTGTGCACTTCGCTTTCAATACCATAAATTTTACATGCATCACAGAAATCCTTATAGATTTGCCAGAGATATGTTTTTATGTAGCTCTCTTCGCCTTAGGAGGTTATAAACTACTGTTTTTCTTTATGTCAGTTGTTTCTGATGACAGTAAAACGCAACAGATAAGTACATGTAATAAAACACTACACCATATACACTGTTTATCAGTTGTTTGCTTTGGAACTCCATGTCCACCAAAATATATTCCGCTGAAATTATATACAGTATACTTATGAGCTAGAAATTCATCAAATTTTACACCCGCGAAAAAAAACCCCGCTAGTTTACGGTATCATACCGTTGTGCAGTTTTTCGCAGCTTTGTCTGCTTTAATGTTACATGGATACCGATAAAACCTGGAATCCAGCAAACGTTGAACTATTTTACCTTGTTTTATTAGTGTTGGCTTAAAATATCTAATAATATGTGGGTGACCAATATTCGTATAGTTTTATTGACTGTAAATGAGTAAGGGAGTCTGAAAACATATTAAAATGTTTGTCCCTAAACATTTTAATATACCTAAAAATAAGTTGATTTGCCTTTTGCATCCGTGACACTAGTTACTGCAGCAGCCGCGGCTTAATTTTTGTGCAGTACATCTAACTATAACAGTAAGATCATTAAAAGTCGTACACATTTTCCCAGTTATTACAGATTGATCGTTCAGTTGGAGGCAACACTCAAGATATATATGATGTGATGATGTTAGAATAATCAAACTCAAGACGCACATCCAACTGCCAACAGCAACTTTCAGGAAATATTAAAATTAAAGCTTTGTTTTCGTAATTTCAGCACAAGTTGTGTCTAGGATTCATGCCGGTATTTTGAAATACAAAGCCTAGTACATCTGAACCATTTTTCTGCGCGACGTCAAAGGTTAAGCTTTTTAGTGCACGTTGTTTGTTGTTTTATGGCTCAGTCGTTATTTTTTCACTTATGTAGACGCCACCATCTTTATGTGCTGTTCCACAAATTTTGAACTACGCACATGACACTCACGACCGTAACAATGTTGGTTTTTTATCGTGCCAATACTTACGACAACACCGGACCTTCGTTTATATGGTCATATTTGAAAAATCCGCAACTTTCACTTCTATTGCTGTGAACTTGGCGAAGGAACAGTCACCTATGTTAAACGTCTTTAGTTTTTCAGGGCAAATGAAAACATCATACCTCAATTTCCAGTATTTCGCTGATTGTAACGTTAATATGGATTTACAAGTCTAACGAAACAGCGCTGAATTGCAAAACTTGCGATATCGGATCATAAGTTTTTTTTTCACATACGAATTACAAGCAGCATGGTTTCCTTCCCTCTGATAATATGGTATCAGGTTTGACATGCACAGTTTACTAGTCTATCAAATGAATAGTCAAAATCAGGATCAATTGGATTTGGCAAGTTAAATTCAGTTTCATCGATAGATGAAAGGAACTGGAATGGAGTTTTACCTCAAGATATAAAATCATTTGCCTTTTGTCTTGAGTATCTTGTCAATGATAGTTTCAGTTTTAAAATATTCATCATGAGTAAACAATGATGTACAAAAGTAGGGATATGCTGTTAGCGACATAGTGTTTTGTTTGGTTGTATGTTGTTTAACGTCGTGACATAGTGAGGTTGACACATAATACGGAATCATTCAATGTGTGAAATGTAAATCCGTATTGGGCGAGGCGAAGCTGAAGACCTTTTGAAAATTTGTTACGATTTCAGTAATATATTTAACAAATATCATTATAATTAATGGAATTACATATATATACATCATGTAATCACAACTAAAGATCATAGACCTTGCATACATTGAAATATACGGTATCTGCCAGACCAATATACCCTCGCACGGAGACGATTTATTGAAATTTAGGGGCACCATATGATTTTGAAGTTATGTCACTGTTGCCAAAGTCTGCATGGAGAGGGTGTACTGAGAATTTCAAGGCATCATGCGATTCATTTGTGACGTCATAATTTTCAAATTAATACACCGTCCACACGGAGACGTAATATTGAAAATTTCAGGCGTCATCTGATAAGCTTATATCCAATCAATTATTTACAAATTTGTCTGAAGCAGAAGAGAGAAACACACCAATCCCACTCTCTACGCTTTAAATATGTAATTGGTATATATTGTGAAGTTGACTTTGTAAGAAATGTATATACAACAGTTATTATTTTTTGGATATAAAAACACCTTTTTACATAAATACCGAATTACAAATTAAATGCAAGTTTAAAAAGAGATGTTTTAAGGTTATTCTTAAAACTAACTAATCGAAGATCCTACGGGAGGCAGTTCCATAGGGTTGCTGAAGATACATCGAAGCGTTTGTCACCATACAATTTAGTAAGTCCGTGTGGCTTAGAAGGGATAACAAATAAGCAGACCGAAGTGTTCGCTCATGACGGTAGACTTGAACCAGTTCCTGGAGCTAATCCATGTAGAAAGTACACAACAGGATTTTATATTTCTTTCGATGTCGCAGGTAACCAGTGAAGCGATATGATAATTGATGTAATATGTTCATGTTTCCGTGAACGTGTCACTAGTCTTGCAGTGTTTTGAAGTTTCTGAAACTTCTGCAGGTTTGCTGAATTAAACCACAAATGCATTACGAAGTCGAACATTTGACATTCCATACTAAGTTTGCTGTCGTAAAACATCCCAAGATTTTTGACACATGAAGCACTAGTAATGACACCGAAAGTCAGTTGATATTCTAATAGTTTACCAGTCTTACGTATTGAGGTAAAATTTAATTCTGTTTTGATATATTGTGAGTATGTTGTTTCGCATCCGGTTGTCATTATCAGAAAAACACCGTTCTAGTCTATCTACAATGTTGACCCCTGTCCTAAATCAGGTATACCCGAGTGTCGTCCGCGTAGCAATGATAACACATTTTATGCCTCCGACAATTTTCCCCAATTGGTTTGAAGAAAATGCAACTTAGACGAGGTCCTAATACAGAACCCTGAGGAACACCAAAGTGGAGTAGTAACTATTAGGACAATGTAGATCCAATAGCAATTTGTTGACTTCAACCAGAGCGATAAAACTTTATCCATGGCATAGCCGATCCAGTGATACCAAAAGCATACTCCATACGCCTGATCAGAATACTATGGTTTATGACGTCGAATGCAACTGAAAAATCAAGCACCAAATGTGCATCACATGAATTCCTGCCCAATACAGTAATATCATGGTGAAAACGTAATAGAGTCGTTTCTGTGGAATCACAAAGGCGGTAGACATATTGCGCCTGGTCATAAAGATGATAAGCGTTTAAATGTTTTGGTAGTCGAGATGTCACTGCGTTTTCAAATAGGTAAGTTCAATTATAGGTCTGTGATTATTTTTAATTCATCCATGTCAAGGCCTTGGTGCTTAATTAATGGTTGTGCTATATAGCGTTTTTGAAATCCAGTAGCACTTTCGATTCCAAGAAAGATTTGATCATTTCGGTAGTGATTGGCAAACACGCTTCAAACATTGTTTCAGAACTTTCATGGGTATTGAGTCGCAGGACATTGTTGGAGGACTACTGATAATATCACCTACCTCAGAAAGCAACACCGTCTCAAATACTGCCGAAGGAATACCATCAAACTTGATGTCATCTCAAAGAACATGTAAGAGGACTTGCTCGAAAAACAAATTATCTCTGATTTTCTGATTTTTCAGTTGTCACTGAATTTGGATCAAAGATCGATATCGTTATCAAGCATAGGCAAAACTGACACACTTGTATTTCCCCATAAGACTGTTTGTTAACTTGAATAGTTATTTTGAGCCTTATTGCTGAAATGTTTTAGCGTAGCATTGTCTTCTACAATGTAGCAAAAGTTTAGTAACCCGCATACACTACTCCTTGAATTTCCTTGTAGATAGACAATTTTGCTCGTTTCATCATCCGTTCAGCCCATTGATGTTCTCTCTTTGCAAAATGATTGATTGATTGATTAAATATTGTTTAACCTCCCGCTCTAGAATTTTCACTCATATGGAGACGTCACCATTGCCGGTGAAGGGCTGCACATTTAAGCCTATACTCGGCGCTCATGGCCTTTGAGCAGGAAGGGATCTTTTACGTGCCACACCTGCTGTGACACGGGACCTCGGTTTTTGCGGTCTCATCCGAAGGACCGCCCCATTTATTCGCCTCTTACGACAAGCAAGGGGTACTAAGGATCTATTCTAACAACCCGGATCCCCACGGGGCTTGCAAAATGAAGATCGTCCGTAAATCAAGGTCGTAAAGTGATCTCCTTTGACAGTTCTGGAGCTTAGAGAACCACATTTTAACGCATACAAAGTTTTTAAGCTTGTATCTTTGATGATAGCACTTCAAAATTTCAGATAAATATTTGATTTACATATGTTCCTGTAAGACAATTTGTGGAAAATTACGGTTTTCTTCTCGTTTAGAAGTTTGGCGAGACGCAGCAAAGAACGAATTGCAAGGTGGTCCTCACTTATGTTGCCATTGTTGTCTTATACCAGGATCTGCCACCAACGGGTTCGATCTCGATGGCGATATGTAACACAAAGACAAAGTTGTTTTTGTTTTTGACACCTACAGAAACTCTAGGCGTTCAAAATGTGTACGTGGAAGGCCGTTCTAACCTTGGTTTCTGAATGAACTCAAAATCATTTCATGTACGATCAGACAGAACGGAATTATCTGTATCTAATCCTAACCATGTTTTAGATAGCACCATAATTCATGTTATTAGACGGAATATAATCGTTGATGGACAGTGATTTAATTCTCTCCATCATCACTTGCATATGGTGTTTATATCTCCCAAATGATTCGATACGCAAGAGCTTGTTCTGCTTATGATCAGTTTTTAAATCGAGGCGGGCTACAGACAAAGAAGTTGATGTTACAGGGGTTTGTACAGTCTCGTCTAAAGTCAGCATGTTCGCAACTTTTATGGTCGTTATAACGATCTAGTTTCCCAGTACAACTTACCATCAAGTCAAATACTGTCTGATGTGTTTCATACCAATTGTTAAGTCGTTCTTGGCACAGTGATTCTGACTACGGATTGGTCCGTTTACCTGATCGGAATGTGGGGCTCACGGCGGATGTGACCGGTCGACAGGGGATTCTTGCTCCTCCTGGGCACCTGATCCCGCCTCAGATATGACGAGTGGTCCGAGTTTGCACATCCCTCTGGTTTGTATTTTCTATGCGAGTTGCGAGATTGGATACTGTTAGTTATCTTGGCCTTTTCATACAACACGACATCCCGCTTTCGTACCTCATCGCACAAAAAAAATCCGTATTGGTCAGTTAGTGTTATAAAACTCATAGTACGCCAACTAAATATCTCGTCGTTTACGAAAATTCATGGAACGACTTTTTGATAAAATTTAAGACATAAAAAAGATAATTTGTACAAATAAAAGTCATGGAAAAGTCACGCATATCAATGAGCACATGAGAAGTTTTTATCTTAAATGCAACTTTTTAAGGAAAAAATTCCACAGTTGTATTTAATAACTTGTGATGTAAGCGCTCAACAAATTTTAAAACTTAAAGAGAAACTGGGTTAAATGGTCAGACGTGGACCTGCCATTATATACTGAGCAAAATAAGTTTAGCAATTGTTTTTACAAAGTTTCATTTTACAATATTTTTCTCGAATGTTATATTATGATTCTCCTTAAAATCAGGACAAAGAAACTTAAGAAAATACAAATGTTTTTTTCGATTTGACACGTAAAAAACGTGCCGTCCAGCGTTATGACAATTCAACATTACAATAGGATATGCTCGAATGATCACGGCCTGGGAAGAATTGTCTACTTAAACAACTTTTCGAACACGCTTGTTAAAGAAAACCGGAGAGAAACTGCGAAAACGTCTAATGGGGAAACGACCAGGACTCTCTGAAAATTAACGTCAAAGGGCTATAGGGATGCTAACAGCTGGATGCTCACCGAAAGATGTCTCCCAACACTTTAATGTGCATCCGTCCACCATATGCCGTCTTTTGAACCGATTTCGGACCACTGGACACGTTAGTGATCGGCAACGTTCAGGACGTCCACGGAAAACGACTGTTAGACAAGATCATTTATTGTTACGACGTCGAGACGTAATCGTTTCATGTCATCTCCTAAAGTTGCAGAAGAGTTACGCCGCGCTACCGGAGTAAGGTTATGTGGACAAAGTGTAAGAAACAGGTTCCGTTCAGCATGTTTGCGCGCTGGAAGACCTCTAACTGCAGTGCCACTAACTCAAAGTCATCGACAATCCCGCCTTGCATGGGCCAACACGCATCGTCGCTGGATTCAACGGCAATGGAATGAGGTGCTTTTTACCAATGAGTCGCGTTTTAACGTTGATTTTTCAGATGGAAGAGTTCGTGTTTGGAGACGCAGAAATGAGCGATATGACCAAGAAAACATCATCCAACGTGTTATGGTTTGGGGTGGAATAAGCCAACAGGGTAAAACTGACCTCGTGACAATAAATGGAACATTAAATTCTCAGAGATACCGTAACGAGATCGTCGTTCCTGCTGTTGTTCCTTTCTTGCGTCAAGGAAATGCGACCATTTTCCAGCAAGACAATGCCCGTCCGCACACTGCACGGCATACACAAGGCATTCTCCATCAGAATAATGTTGAGGTATTGAATTGGCCCGCGAGATCGCCGGGTTTGTCACCTATTGAACACGTTTGGGACATTCTTGGTCGTCGTTTAAGACAACGACATAACGTCAACAACGTTGACGAACTGACCCTTGCGCTGCAGCAGGAGTGGGACCAGATCACCATGGTTGAGATAAGGAACCTGATAAGGAGCATGAGGCGCCGTTATATGGCTGTTATTGCTGCAAATGGAGGCCATACAAAATACTGAAATTGAATGTGACTCTACGACCCTACCCTTTATCAGTTTAACGTTCTTTTAATGCGTAATGGAACAAGATTTGTCGATCAAATTGGACCTTTTTTGTTTTGTGATGAGAACCCCATGTATCAATTTCATTATGAATGGTATATATATTATTTTCATTACTGTGTGTTTCATTAAGTATTTCAAATTGCTGAACTTATTTTGCTCAATATATATTGTTAACACTCGGTCAAGCATTATAACAATGATACATAAAGTTACTTATGTATATGTAAGAATTCAGTTTTGAATTTTGTACAAAGTAATATCCGAATACCGCTTCCCGAACATGTATGCTTCAACAAAAATGATGAAAAAAAAAATGCATATCTAATGATCAGTCATCCAAATATTATTTTGTTGAATACCACTCGGACTCCACGCACAAGTACTCTGATGTTGACATCAAAAAAGTGCTACAATTCCTCATTAACAATGTCATTGTAGTGTTTGGTGATCAGTCTGTTGGAATTCCCATTCCCACGAACCGTGCTCCTTTGTTAGCTGACCTGTTTTTGTGTTCTTATGAAGCATAATTCATTGAAAGGCTTCTACATAAATTGAAACACAAGGAACACTGAATTACAATTTACATGTACGTAAACGTTAAATATATACAAAGAAAAGCTAAAGTAAAGAACAATACTAATCTCCTAATTCCTATACACACGGACTCCTGGGCATACCAGAGTTGTGATCAGGTGACTAAGAGGAGTAACCATCCTCTGTGGACCGTTCACACCCGCCATTGAAGAAGCATACAGTGAGTCCAAAAAAATTGTACAAGTCATTTACTGTATTTGATAACAATTTTATTCATATAGCTGGATTTATTTCCAAGTTTAAAACAATTAAAATCTTCAAATTACGTACCTTTAATGTTTGTTCCCTGCTATATAAATTGTTTCCTAGTGTAACTTTTGATGGACATGCTATCATTTCAAAGTTTATACATATCATTTATTTATCTGTTTTATAATATCAGAAAGAAATGGGTAATTTGGGGTGAGAAAAAAATCACTTGAATGAACTTTACTATCTCATTAAGAAAAAAGAAAGAAACATCACAAGTGGCAAGCGCCTTTAATTTGATGCTAGCACCAGGCAATTCTCCCTGTTATCATCGTTGAAGCGCTTAATTAAGTCCCTTTTAATTAGAACTGTCCATGCACTTTACATACCAACAACTAGATTATAACTATCGTACAAAGATATAGGACGATATCAATATGAATTTCTCCACCAATGACAAGGAGTTGAAAATTAACAAAATTAAGTTGAACAACAATTCATTCAAACAATTTAAAATTGCCCATCCAAAATAGATCTTTATAGCTTAGATAATCAATATTTAATAGTATTATGCTAGAACATGTGCCAGGGAATACAATTTTATAGTCCCTGTGACACGGAGCTAGCACAGGAACTGCAACTTCAAAGGCGTCGACTATTTGTAGGCCTACAATTGGACGTTTGGTCCACGATGTCCCGTGTTTTTAGGAAAATACCTATGGTCTGTACTTTATCTAAATGTGAGTACACTGCAAGTAGTCAAATGTGCGAGTTGTACAAGTCATGTAATCGTTATTTTTGTCAGCTCTAGATGCATTAAGGAAAATCTTCATATTTCACACATACAGAATGGTTTTTTTTTCAGTCATGAATTATTTCATGTACAATTCGAATACTTTTATTCTAAGTCCTTAGTTTCACTAATGAAACCCTACTGATTTATCATGTTAATCAACGGCGTCAATCTGGATGAACCTTGTTCCTCTGAAATCCAGTGCATGTGTGGTATTCTTATTCATTACATCGCCATCATCTTATGAATATTTATGAATCGAGGAATGAAACATAACAGGAATTGGGGATTATCTTCGCGTATATACATGCAGCATAAAATGTTGCTGGAAAAGCTTCAAAAACTGTTTACAAACATACATATGTAATTGTCATCATAACAAACTCAAATTTCTTGATTTCCTGCCTAGAAATCTCCACCACTAGGGTCCACGTGTATATAAAGGAATGTCCATAGAATGCACAAAGCGGTAGCATAAGACAGTAGCTATAGATAGCCCCCGTCTAAACATTGGTAAAATATTATTTTAATATATGTATTGTTACGTAATATTTTCACATTAAAACAGGTGATGACCAAGATTTTTCTAGATGTTCGATGTTTTGAAAGATGATGTAACACTTATGTAGCTGTCAAGATTACCTAACGGTTTCCTTCACAAACTGTCTGGAAAGTTCACACACACACACACACACACACACACACACACACACACACACACACACACATATATATATATAGAGAGAGAGAGAAAGAGAGAGAGAGAGAAATACATCGTGAATTCTGTAATATTAAGCTCTGGTAGACAAGCACTTTAAG